>JAQQAC010002594.1:65615055-66160411 GCA_029783875.1 Phataginus tricuspis | reverse complement strand
CTTGGGTTCTGTGAGTCTGCTGCTGTTTTGTTCCTTCAGTTTTTTTTCTTTGTTCTTATACTCCACATATGAGTGAGATCATTTGATACTTGTCTTTTTCGGCCTGGCTTATTTCACTGATCATAATACCCTCCAGCTCCATCCATGTTGTTGCAAATGGTAGGATTTGTTTTTTTCTTATGGCTGAGTAATATTCCATTGTGTATATGTACCACATCTTCTTAATCCATTCATCTACTGATGGGCACTTAGGTTGCTTCCATTTCTTGGCTATTGTAAATAGTGCTGCAATAAACATAGGGGTGCATCTGTCTTTTTGAAACTGGGCTGCTGCATTCTTGGGGTAAATTCCTAGGTGTGGGATTCCTGGGTCAAATGGTATTTCTATTTTGAGTTTTTTGAGGAACCTCCATACTGCTTTCCACAATGGTTGAACTAATTTGCATTCCCACCAGCAATGTAGGAGGGTTCCCCTCTCTCCACTATCTATTATTATATGGGCTGGCACATATAGTATAGAAGGCCACTGAAGGCTTATTTCTTCATTCTTGGGCATCCTACCCAAAGTATATTTAGTGAAGCTAATTTGTCCTGCCTGTTTTGTTTTTTTCTTTTGTCACCTATATATATTCTGGGTTTTCTTTTTTTTTTTGGCACAGAGGGAACACAGCAAAAGATAATTACTAAGATTAATTTCAGTAAGTGCTAAATAGTTTCAAAAATGTTCAGGCTTTATATAACTGCTATATTCTGAACATCACAATTAAGTCATACATTTAAAATAAGAATGTGTTACCTGAAAATAGTTAATAAATTTTTCCCCAAATCACAGTTCATAAGAAAATGATAAATGTTACTTTTTGAGATAAATGTTGGAAATACAACCCCATAATACTACAAAGCATAAATTGCATTAACTTGTAAGTATTCAATTCAATACATTTTATATTTTGAAAGTAAAATTTATGTTCCAATTGAAATAATAATTCGAACTATAGTATATTAAAGACATAATTCAAAGTGACTCTGAAAAACATGCTTTTTCTAATTAATCATTATATCCAATAATCTGATGAAATGCATCCCTTTCAGTACTCCAAGTAGAGCATTATTCATTCACTAAAATCAACAGAAAATTAAGCCTGTTCTTTATTGGGGTTGAATTCTTGTTAAACCAACATGGAAAATAAAAATCTAAGGGGAGTGTGTGCATGCACGTGTGTGTGTACGTTTGCAGCTCTTTAATGTTGTGGACCAGTGATATCAAATTCTGATATACCATCTCAGTTCTTTATCAAGATTGATTACCTTCAGCATTTAAATTTAATAGTTTCCATAGAGCATATTTTGTTTCCCAATATGACCATTCTGTAAGAGAACAACACTCTCTGAAAAAAATAAATAAATAATGCCTCTCAGTTTCATTCATTCATTGAAGATAATACATGACTTACTAACTTTCCACCTTAAACTATAGAATTATTTCATGAACTAAGTCTATTTCATGCTGTTCAGTACATGCTGCTCAGTACAGGTGAAATGTTTTATATCTACACTTTCCAATATAGTATCCATAAAACTTTCCAATATAGTATCCATAAACCACATGGGGCTATTAAATATTTGTGAGGTAGCTAATATGACTAAGGAACTGATTTTAAATGTTATTAATTTTATTTATTGTAAATCAAGTAACCATATATGGCTAGTGCTTACATTACTGGAGAACACACATCTATATTATTCACTTCCATAAAATTGTTTGATCTCCTCAGATTCAATTTATTTGTTTCTATTACATATCATCCTGATACTCAAGATGAAAATTTAAGGTAAATGCTAAGTCTTAAAAGATAAAAATGACTTGTTTTCATGAAACAAAGAATGTCAGAAGGTATTCTGCTAGTCTATTTTCTTTTAAGAGTTTTGTTTTACTAAGTACAACCTTTTTACGTTCAAGTGACAAAAGAGCTTTAAAGGCTTTATAGTGATGGTGCAGAACAAGAAAGCAACTTCCCCAGTTGACTCATAAGACCTTACTCGTAGTTATAACCTCATTTGTGGTTCACCCTGCTATTCATTGTTGCACGTTTATAGTCTAAAATCTCACAGAACAGAACCTCAGATAATGAATGGCAGAGTCACTTGAGGACAAACAGATGTATGGTTATGATATCAACCAAATATGAGATATGCTTAAAGAAATATCTGAGGCATGAGGTATCAAATAGGTCAAAAAGAAGTCCTTCAACACAACAAATAAAATTATATACACACACACACATACACTTTGAAGCAAAACTTAGTTATTTTACAAACACAAAATAACTGCATGACAGTTGGTTTCCATCATATCAAAGATGCATTTTCATCAAGAAAATGAAAATATTTTTCCCTGTGCATGTGTGAAAGTTATGGTCAAAGGGCAAAAATAATGCGATTTTATTTTACTAAGGCTTATAAGTACAATTAATTTGGGATGTATCACAATCTAGTTACCTATACTCAGTTAAATTTTTGAATAAATGCCTTCAGTTCTCTTAACATATACAGTATTTTGTATCTTGTTTATTAAAGCCTTGCTAGTAAAGTTACAAAATAAAACATAACACACAATCTTTAAATGCAAGTGAATTATTTCATTCAAGTTTTATGTTGTATATTTTCACAAAATCTGTTTCCAATAAACATCAACTTAGGGCCACTGAACTGATTTAGAATCAAAAGTAAAATTCATAAAAATATGTCTAAAATGACAGTAAAAATTAAACTACTACATACAAATTACATTTTATTTGTCTGCTGAAGATTGAGAAGAATTTTTAGAATGATGTAATGTAGACAGTCAAAGGTAATTCAATTAGCTTTGCAGAAATGTATATGATCATGTAATAACTTGAATATTTTCAAGGTGGAAGACATTAAATAATAAAAATCAGAGCTTGACAGGCCCTAAGAGCTATAGCAGCGCTATGATATCCTTTATTTATCCTTATACTTCTGATGTTAGGAAAACTGTGGCCCGAATGGTAAGTGACTTTGGCCACAGTCATACAAACTACTTGGTGGCAAATTAAAGAATTAGTTTGGAGAATTTCTGACTCAGAAAAATACTTATTAAAATTTCTTATCCCTTAAGAAATTATTCTATTTTAAAAAAATATTAATTTTTTCCTACTATATACAGGTAAATTCTCTCATTTTCTTTGGGATAATATGTTAAAAGAAATAAGCAAAAACAATTACTTATTGGTTTTCAGCTAAATAATGTTTGCATTGAGATTGAATGGGAAATATTATCATGTCCTTAGCAAAACTTATGAGATGGGATGACAGCGGCACAGCCAACAAAAGCTTCAGCCTCCAGTAGCTCTGGATTGAAGCCATCCCAGGATTTTACTTTAAATTTGTCAACCTCCGTTTTCTCATTTGTAAAATAAAGACAATATTATTGCATGAGATTGTTTTAAATATTAAGTATATGTAACATATGAAGAGCTCTTGGCATCTAAAGTGCTTTAATATATGATATTCTTGCTCACAAAATGACCAAAACATCTGGGTTGGCATGAAAGAGCATTACATAATTATGGACCGGTACTCCTTTTTTTCACACTGATGTTAGAGAATTTCAAAGACATTTTGAATCTCTGTAAACCTTAACTCTTTCATAGTTAGATGGTAGTAATTTTTTTATTCTATGTTATCCTGGCTTCAGAGTATGACCTTCTCAATCTTTATTTTATTACCAAATATATATTAAGCATCTACTCAGTACAGACAAATGAAAAGAACAGTGTGGTTTTGTATTATAAGAACTGTATCAGAAGTATATGCAGATTATGCTCTGTGCGTCTGGAGTATATAAACTATGCCAAAATTGCAAAGGAGTCAGAAATCCTCCCGAGAAGTGATACCCCAGGAGAATTTTAGACAGGGAGTGAGGGTCCAGCAGCTGAGGGAGATCTTGCCAAGCAGGGTGGCATTTTTCTGAGCATATGGGAAGATAAAACAACCAGGTTTAGTGGGCAGCAACTAGCTTGTTAACTTGGAACATGCATATTACAAGAGGAAGGATATGAAGCTGATGAGATACCCAGAAGATAAACCATGAATGGCTTGGAAAACCACATAAACATGTTTTTATTTTTTCTGAAGTCAATTAGGACTCCCTAGATCACTGAAACTGCCACATAACGTGAGCTGCACTGCCTGTCTAATTGATTACCTTGGTGTGAGTATGAAGGAAAGGCTGGCAGCGTAAAACCAAGACTGGAGGTAATAAAAGGATATTTTCCCCATTATTCTCATTTATAGATTCTGAAACTAAGAATGGAGCAAGTACTCTAAAACAGTCATTTGGATATAGAGTCTAAATATAACTAAAATATTTTAATATCACTCAGACTTTGAGGAGCCTAGAAGGATACAAGAAATTTAGCTTAAAAAAATGTAAAATTAATCTAACTAACTTATCTGTTTGGTTAAATTGTCATTGCCACTCTGCTTTTTAACAAAGGCCTACAGTGTAATGCATGTATTTTTCATGCTTCCTCCTTTTAATTCATTGCCACCATCTCCTGGATCCTCAGCATCTTGCTCTATGGCAGCAGCTGCTGTGACTAACTTCTCCTCCCACAGTTCTGCTCCTTGGTAAGACAGTGCTTGTCCTAGAAGAAAAGGGCCTGTGATTTGGCAGCCATAGTACAGTAAGTTCAGCCATTCCCATGATTTGAGTTTCTGGTCCCTGCTGTCACATGTGTACTTTCACCAATCCATTTCCCCAACCACATGAACAGGGATATATGTCCAGTCACCCACTAGGAAGGCTAATCTCATCCAAAGTAGAAAGAAGACAGCATTACTGCTCTCCTTTTCCATTTGTTTCCTTCCTCATTCAAGAAACAGAGCCCTTTTTAATGAGGATCAGTTTCCTTTGCTCCTCTTCCTTTCCATGATAATCTAATTTCATTTCCCAGACTGAAGAAAAAGAAAGAAGACAGTCCCTTCAATGAGTGATATTGGGAAAACTGAACAGCCACACCACAAAAAATGAAACTGAACCACTGTCTTAACTAGATACAATAATTAATTTAAAATGGTTTAAGACTTGAATGTAAGACCATAACCATAAAACTTGAATAAAATCATAACCATAAAACTCCTAGAAGAAAACACAGGTGGTTAGCTCCTTGACATTGGTCTTGGTGATGATTTTTTTATATTTGACACCATAAGCAAAAATGAACGAGTCAGACTACATCAAACTAAAAAGCTTCTGCATACCAAGGGAAACAATCAACAAAATTAAAAGGCAACACATAGAATAGGAGAAAGTATTTGTTAATATCCTACATATATAAAGAATTCATACCACTTAATAGAAAAAAAAAAAAAAAGAAATCTGATTAGAGAGAGTCAGAGGACCTTATTAGACATTTTTCTAAAGAAGACATACAGATGGCCAACAGGCACATTAAAAGATGCTCAATATCACTAATCATCAGGAAAATTAAAATCAAAACCACAATGAAATATGAACCTCATAGTAGTCAGAATAGCTATTATCAAAAAGACAAGAGCTAACAAGTATTGATAGGATGTTGATAAAAGGTTACCAAAAGGGAGGGGTGAGTGAGAGAGAAGGGGATTGAAGGAAATTATGATGGACACACGTGGTATGTGAAGGGGTGACAGGAAAGACAGTGTAGCACAGAGAAGACAAGCAGTGACACTGTGGCATCTTACTATGGTAATGGACAATGACTGGAATGGGGTGTGGGGGGAACTTGATAATATGAGTGACTGTAGTAACCACTATGTTTTTCATGTGAAACCTTCATAAGAGTGTATATCAATGATACCTTAATAAAAAAAAGAAAAGAAAAGAAAAAAAAGGGACTACTTATGCACTGTTGGTTGGAAGGTAAATTGGTAGAGCCACTATGGACAACAGTAAGGAGATTCATCAAAAAAGTAAAAATAGAATTGCCGTATGATCTAACAATTTCACTTCTGGTTATTTATCTGAGGAAAAGTGAGAACACTAACTCAAAAAGACATATGCATTCCCATGCTCATTGCAACATAATTTATAGTAACCAAGATGTGAAAGTGTCTATCAATGGATAAACAGATAAAAAATATGTGCTAGATATACACAGTGGAATATTATTTATCCATTAAAAAGGAGGAAATCTGGCCATCTGCAACAACATAGATGGACCTTGAGAGTAGGTCCAGGAAAATACCATATGACCTCACTTACATGTGGAACATAACAAAAAAAGAGAGAGAGTTCATAGCTACAGAGAACAGACTGGTGATTGCCAGATTGCCAGAGTGAGTGGGTGGGAGGAGTGGGGGTGGGAGTAAAATGGGTGAAGGAGGTCAAAAGGTACAAACTTCTACTTATAAAGTAAAAGTCACAGGGATGTAATGTGCACAGTGATGACTCTATTTAAGAATACTGTATTAAATATTAGGAAGTTGCTAAGAGAGTAAATCTTAAAAGTTCTCATTAAAGAAAAAAATTGTAACTATGTATGGTGATGGACATTGACTCATGGTGTTGATCATTTCATAATAGATACAAATATTTAATCATCATGTTGTACACTAAAACTAATATAATGTTATATGGCAATTACACCTCAATTTAAAAAGAGAGAAAAATAATTATTCTGTGGATGGGTTTGTAAAGGTGGGTATGCTTGTTATACCACAAATTGCTTCTATATATCCTCCATGCCAACCCAGCAGATTATAAGATGATATGCATCTTTGTGATGGCCATTAGACATTATTTGTCTTGCCACCTCAAAAGGAAAAGAAAGAAAGAAAGAAAGAGGAAACACTGCTTACCAGGCTGATCTTTTCCCAGAGAATAATTTCCTTGTTGGTTTTTGGAGCCCTCTTTGCTACTAGCCCCACCCAGGAAGATCTAGGATGGGATGATATGTGGAACCAGAGAAAGAAGCCAAAAGGAAGTCTCTCCTTGATTGCCAGTGTTTTGAAGCCTTCTGAACATTTTCTTAGAGTGATTCTTAAGCCTAGGATCAGCTCTTTCATCTGGCCTGTGAATATACCAGTGTATATATCTTATATTTTTCATACTATATCATACTATATCCTTTTATTACTGCTCAATGCTTGCTTTATATGTTGTGATTTCAGAGTAAACAGAAGCAAAGGAAATATCAAAGGATCAAAATATTTGCCTTAATTATTTGAATGACACCATTTCCTCCTTCTTTTAGTTCCAAATATAAATCAATAGTATCTAATCTAGGGGAGTTCTAACTTTGTCTTCTACTGAGTGTCCAAAAGAAATATAATGTGAACCAAAATTCTAGGCCACATATGTTATTTTGAATTTTGTAACATCTGCATTAAAAAAAAGGAAAGAAAAAGGTGAAGAGTTTAAGGATTTACTTTAATTTAATATTTCTAAATGATTATCATTTCACCACATAATCAGTAAAAAATAATGAGATGTTTTCTATTATTTTCTTATGCTGAGTTTTTTAAAAAAAAGGGTACGGCACACTTATAGCACATCTCAATTCAGACTAGCCACAGCCTAAGCGTTTCAAGTGCCACATATGGCACTACCATAAAGAGCAGGTCAGCTATAGTCCTTAAAGTTCCCAGCTTTATGTACATGAAAATGGGGATGACCTAATTGTCCCCTATGTTAATGGATCCTGGGTTATGTCTCCTGTGTGCCCTGTCTCAACTGAATTGAAAACCAAAATTAATTTCATGCAAATGTCCTCTAGGCAGAAGCCATCTTAAGTATCTCTCTTAAAAAAAACTCGACATTCACTTGAGTTTACTTTTCAATTTTTAATTTTAATTATAATTTACAAACGTTCCTTGAAAGATAATACACATACAAAAAGTGAACCAACCCAAAGTGCACAAATCCAAGACTGGTCACAAAGCAAACATACCTGTATGACCAGTACTTAGCTCAAAAAAATAAACCAATACCATCATACAAGGAGTCATTCTTGTGTTACTCCTCAGGTCACATTTTTCCCACAAAAGTCATCACTACCCTGACTTTAACACCATATCATTTGAGTTGTCTGCTAATTAACTTTAGCTGCATGGAGTCATATAGTAGCTGCTCTTTAGTTTCTGCTTTTTTGTCATTCACCATTATGTTGGTCTACTGAGTTGTTCTTTGATTTTGTTTTTGTTTTTTTCATATGAATGCCTTTCTAAATTACCAGGGCATTGATGCATTTTGAGCAAGAGAGATGCAGTCTCTGACAGCCAAGAGCTATCCTAGCACTGTCAGGTATTGCCAGGAGCTGGGTCTGGATGTTCTCCTGAGGAACATAAACCATTTCAAAGAACACCGCTGGACAGGGTCTTTCTGTGATCATGATAGATCAACACAAAATCATGTCCAGTTCTTAATAACTTATGAACTTAGGGAAAAAAAAGAATATTTACCAAACCCCGCAAATGACCAGACATCTCTCTATCCCCATCTATTCTGGCTAATATGAGTGACTTACTGCTTCTTTACTAATTATAGCTTCAGACCTGCTTCATTCCTCCCACCTTCTCAATAAGATCTATTAAGATGCCCAGTACAGAATGACCTCCGGATAATGACAGCATATAATCTAGGGCAAATTGATTCCTCCCTTATAAGTCCTTTCTATTGCTCTGTTACTGAGATAAGCAATCTTTCCATGGTGTGTTTTCTCTTTTGTTGAAACAAATAAAAAACAAAATTTTGTGGAACATTGTTCAACAACAGATCATAGGAAGGCATTGGCAATTTTAAAATATTTCTTTTATAAAAAGATTATAAAAAACATTGTCAAAGCCCTCCTATTATTTATATATATTATATATAATTACATACATTAATTAACTATTATTTATATAATTTGATCATTTGATTACTTGGCACTTTGGGTATCGTGGCCTTTTACTTACCCTAAAGTTGTTTATGAATATGTTTCATTGCATCTAATATAACTTAAGCTTCCAGAAGGTTTAAAAAATTGATCTTTTATTTGTATCTTCCATTTACATGCAGGTGGATTTTTTCATTCATTTATCAATAACTCATTAAATGCTTTTATGTTTAATGCTATCATACAATCAATATTTGATGAATAAATGAAAGAAGTCATGAGCAAATTAATACTGAGATTATTAGTGAGAAATGAGCTCCATCATTTGTCTTCTTTTGCTTAACTCTTCCAGACACCATGACACCTATGATAGGTGATGGGATAGTGGAATAGTAACCTGCAAAGAATATTTTTCTTTGTGTCAAAACCACTGACACGTGTCATATTCAAACCCAAAGTTTCACATAATTAAAGCCTTTTCTAACCAATTTTACCAAAATGATCTGGTTTGGGTGATCTGTTTTAAAGAGAATACCATCAATTGATTTATACTCAGGAAGCTGTAGGGTCTAAATCTCTCTCCCTCTGGAACAGGGAGGTATGCTGAGTGACTGTCATCTTCTCCACAATTACAGTTCCTGTATGATTTGTTAGTCAGTAGTGAGAGGGGATCTGTACCTAAGCTTGGCACAAATGGATTGTGTGATGGGAGTCTTGGGAAACATTTATGGTGTTGTGCTATTGCAACTGCTGTTCTGGGTTTTCTTTTTCCTGTTTCAGACTGGCCATGACAGTGGCAGAGACAGCTGATGATTTAAGAGTGAAGGATAGAGCTGCGTTATAGCTGTGGTGCCTGTGACAAATGGAAGCATAGCAGGCAGAAGGAAAGAAGATGTGAAATAAGAGAACAGGGATAGAAAAATGACAGATTTAAAGCCATTCTTCAAAACATCAACCAGTAGACCCAGTGAGATAAAACTACCCAAGTTTAATTTAGAAAGAGTCTACAGAAAGTCATGCTAAATTTGTTTGAATCATGGTTTTAACTATAAACCATCACCTACTTAGCAATTACACTAGCCTGAGAGGAAATTCTAGTTATTGTCTATTCTTAAAATTTGGATTTTCACTGAAATAGTACACAAAATAGTGTTTTTAATAAAATATGAGATGAAATATAGAACAACAGAAATGTTAGCTTTACTGCTCAGTTAAATGATAATTTGGTAACATTTTGTCATCATTTAGAAAAACTGTATAAAATATTGATAAGAAAACCATGGGTTTTCTAGCATTTGACTATGTAAACAAGCAAATATTTACACAGAGCATTCCAAGTAATTTCTATAGTGGTGACTGCTATAAGAAACAAACAAAAAGAAGCATAGGAGATAGAGCTGTGTTATAGCTGTGTATAACTTTTTCTCTATTAAAACTCTGAAATATTATTTTAAGTCTAAAATGTGTAGAAACAAAACAAAGTCAGCATACAATAGAGGCCAAAAGGGAACACCCTTTAAAATTTTTGGTATAATCAGGAAGGGAGTGAACAATGTTAAGGTGCTTTATCATGAATGCTTTAATAGAATATGTGGATCATCCAATAGGCAAAGAAGGCAACTATAAGGATTCCAATTTTTACTCTAAGCTGGGTTTACCTCTAATTTAGTCATCACACCTGATGCCTGTAGGATTGATGGAATGAACTGCAGAGACACAATTTGCATGAGATCTGAAGAGGCCCCTAGGAAGGAATTCCTTCCAGAAAGGAGAAGACCACAAGGCAGAGATGCCTGCTACAAGAGCAATACCACAGGGGGAAGGAAGAAAGATGATTCTGAATGGTTGACTTCTCACCTAAACACCATGGACTTGTACTTCATAAGGAGAAGAAATCTTCCTGAGAAAAGTAAAATCTGTCATTACAAGTGTCTATGTATTACATTGGGAATGCAAAGCAGCACCCCTTGGGCTGATGTGCCACAGAGAGAGCCACTCCAGAAGGATGTGTAAATGATTCACTCTTGGTCCATCAGAAAAACTACAGCACTGGCTAAATCTACAAGCTGAATTGCATCTGCAGTGTGGGCATTTGAGAGAGGGCAGTTTTGCACAGTGTGGCCCCAGCATCGGCAGCACATAGTTCAGAGCCACTGCTCAGTGTGTCACCTCGCCCTATGGGAGTAGTGGCACACAGCTGCAGTGAACTTGTGTACCTATTCAGAACTTACAGGCGTCAGATGTCAACAAGGCAGGGAATCAGAGCTCAAGTAGCTAAGGAAAGAAGATGAATGGCATACTGCACTTGAAAACACTATTTTTGAAAACATACACACACGCATACACATAGGCAACTCCTTCTGGGTGATTTCAGAAATAATTTTTGGAGGAATGTTAAAAGATGAGGACATAGAAGTACCACAGTGGTGATGTCTTAGCCCATTTGGGTCACTCTGGCAAAGACCAAAACCTGGGTAATGTACAAACAGAAATTTACTTCTCACTATTCTGGAGGCTGGAAAAATCCAAGATCATGGCACTGCCAAATTTCAGTGTCTAGTTAAGGAATGCCATTTCCTGGTACACAGAAGACTGTCTTTTCTCTGTGTACTCACATAGCAGAAGAGGTTCTCTGGGGGTTCTTTTATGAGGGCATTAATCCCACTCATGAGGATTCCATCCTCAGGACCTAATCACCTCTCAAAGGCCCACTTCCTAATACCACCACATTAGGGATTAGGATTCAACATGAATTTTGGGGAGACAACAGTAGTCAGTCTATAGCAGTAGAAGATGGAAAATTCAGAGGAAAACTGTTTTAATAGTCATAGAGATCCCAAATCAGAAAGTGTTTTTATGGGTAGAAAAAGAGTCTTTTTTTTTTTTTTTGCATAGGCCAGAAAAATATTGTGCTTATTCTTTGCACTGGTTATTATGAGTTCTAGCAGGATTCCTTTTTCAAATCTATACATTTGATAAGGTTTAGCCAGAAAAGGCTAGCCTGGAGTTTACAGATTCTTAGTCTAAATTGTAACATGGCCAATATACTGCCACATGCTAAAGTTCTATAATTATCTCTAGTGAAATTGTTCCCTATATCTTGTCTTGTGAACAGACACTAATCTTGATGAGAACAGATGTGTTCTTGTAGCAGTGAAGTGCATAGTGCTTAAGAAAAGAACTCTAGAATGGAGTCTTGTATTTTTATCTTCCAAACTGTGTAATCTTAGGCAAAACAGTTGACCTGTAAGAACCTCAGTTCCCACATGTAAAAAATGTGAGCAGTAATACTACTTATAATACTACCATGTATTTCATGTTGTTTCTGGGGGATTAAATGTGTAAAGAGCTTGGAAGGACGTGTTGCACATATTAACAATTCACTAATTGCTATACCCTTGGGGCTGTTTCATTCATATTTCTTGCTTATCTAATTTGATGACAGAAACATTTTTAATGTAGCTCTATAATTTAACATCATTTATAATTAAAATTTACCCACAAATATTTTAGTTTACTTAATGAAAACAAATTTATTTACACAACAAAATATTTGTGTAAAACTATGAAGTCCAAGAGTATTGATGAATCCCTGAAATTATAAAATGTCAACATTCTTCATATATTAGTTATTTCATATATTAGCATAAAACATAGTAGAAATAACAAAAGTTATCATAAGCCTCTATATAAATTTTAAATTCCAAAGCTATGTTATTTAGAAAATAAAATCTCTACTATTCCAGGATTTTAGTCTAAAATTTTTTTTGTGTATTTCAATGATCTGCAGAAAGATATTCAGATATTCATGGAATTTATTCAGGATCTGCCCAAAATTCAAGATGATAAATCAACTTTGATCATTTTTGCTACACATGTGCATATATTGAAATCATTCAATATACAACCGTCCTACAATGGTAGGATAATATTATAGGAAAGCAAATGAGATTTCTCTTTTAAGATAATTGAGTAAAGTAAAGGCTTATTATATAAAGTTAATGTTATCAATATAGAGAGCCATATAAGATGATTTCTTTTTAAATCCCAGGTATATCAGGATTCATTATTTCAATCAGTTCCTTATTATAGCTACTGTGGGCAAACCACTTTGGAAGGTCAAGTGGGAACAGATAAAGATCATTTAAAAGTTTTAAAATCTGTAATAGTCTAGAACAAAGGCTGAATCATGTCCTTCCAAAATTAACATGTTTAGGCTCTGGTCCCCTGTACCTCAGAATATGACTGTATTTGCAGATAGAGCCTTCAAGGAGATGATTAAGTTAAAATTAGGCCATTAGGGTGAGCATCAATCCAATCTGACTGGTATCCTTTAAGAAGAGGGCATTTGGATACACAAAGAGAACCCTGGGTATGTGTGCACAAAAGAAAGACCATGTGAGGACACAAGCTAAGGTGGTCATCAAACAAGCCAGGAGGAAGGCCTTACAAAATCTAAAACTGCTGACACCTTGCCCTTGGACTTCTGGTCTCTAGAACTGGGAGAAATTTAATTTCTGTTGTTTAAGCCAATCTGTCCATGATTTTTGTTATGGTAACCCTAGTAAACTAAAACAAATTATACCAGCTTCTAAAATGGTTTGGAGACTAGAATAAACTAACTTTCTCATCTGTGAGTTATCATCAGAAACTATGGTTCATATTTGTAAGACATCTCATACTGTATTTTTCAACATTATAATTTCTTAACCTATCTACATCTCTAAGCAGATTTTGAACCACACAAAGACAAAAATAATGTATTACTTATTTAAATACTTGACACAGATAGCATAGTTTATGCCTCATAGTAACATTTACATAACTGTCTGTTAAATGAATGTTTAATTTAATTTCTAGAAGGGAAACTATGAAAAGAGGAATTATACCGTTGCCTAGATGCACCTATAGATCATTAAGGTGTTAATGAAAGCAAAGAAAACACCAAAAGGGGACAAGTTTGGGTGAATTTCTTGAGTTGAATTTGGGTATGGTTGAATTCCTGGTATTTATCTATGCTAAAAATCACTTAATTCAAGAAATCTGTGATGAGGAGTCAAGAGAATAGAACTGAATATGTAAAAATGAATCACTAAGGTATCACAAATAGAAAAGCCATGTAAGTACATGGTATTTCATAGGAAAGAACGGTAAGAACAGAACTTTGAAAATCAGGCATATTAAACATTTGCTGTAAAAGAAAGTACTCATTAAGAAGTTAAAAAGGAGCAAGAGGAAAGAGCTAGACAGACAAACCCAATACCATAGAGGAAAAAGCATTTAAGGAATAATCAAACTTGTCAAATAATGAATAAAAAGTAGAGATGAGGACTAAAATAAGAATTAATCAAGATGTAAAATAATAATCATAATAACAGTACTGAGATAGATATAAAACTCTAAAAACACAAAGAAGAAGTATATGTGTTAGATACTACTATTGCTAACTGATATGCAATTCTTCTCTTCTTCCAGGCACACAAAGTCTATCTGTCCCTGTGACTTACAGATGGGTGAGTTTAGGTGACTAATGTTTACTAATGTGAGGAAAAATGAAATATTGTACTTTGACTAACATTTATCACCACTGAAAGCCACTTTGTGTTTACTGTTATGACAGGGAGAGAGAGCTGGTTCAAAGAATACAGGTACATCAGCCAGGGTTTTGAGGGACTTCGTGGAGCAGCATTCCATTATCCTAATTGATACAATGAGCCATAAAGAATCTGAAATGGTTAAACTAGGCTAATCTTTCAGGCATTTTCTGTTGGGTGGATAGTAAAAAGTAGAATGGTATTTTGAAAGGTAAACAAAATGAAGGTGATAGTTCTGAGTTAGTCATATTTTCAGCTAAGGAGAATGGATAAATGAACTGGGTGACTGAAAACTTCCTTGGATAACTGTATGGGTCAAACTCACGGCTGAGCTTACCACAGCCTTGTGGATTGGGGTAAGCACCAAGGGTTAGCCAAGAGGTGAATGCACCTAGAGCATGAGTGAGGAATGAAGGTATAGCTGAAATTTTAACTACTGCACCCAGAATAGATAACAAGATGAATTAAGGTTGACATGGACTATAGAGGGTCAATTATTGAAGCATTGAGAATCTCTGAACATAATTAGAGGTAGCCCAGGAAAGGACTGGTTAATTTCATCTGAAGAATAACATGAAAAGATGAAGAAAGGAGATAAAATTCTCATAGGTGTTTTACATGATAAATAGGAGTTTGACGGGGACATCAATGGGGGAAAGAAGTCCTAGTAGAGGGGACTAACTTGAATGTAATACATCATCAGGTTTCAGAAATAAAAGTAATGTAGAAAAATACAGTAATGAGAGACAATGGAGAATTAGGCATGTTCCAAATCTGTTTTTATTTTCCTTACTTAGGACTTAGACTTCATGGTGGAGAGAAAATGATTGTGTTGTCTATTAAACAATACAGGGCTGTAAATACATCTTCCATTTTAGGAAGATCGTATCACCAAATGACTAATACAATCTAAATTTTATGACAGTTCTACATAATTCAGTTTGTTTATTTTGTGGAGTTATAATAATAATTTCTGGGGTGTTATTTAATCCTCAGAAGAGGTGTGTGATAATATCACAGTGTCAGTTAACAACTCTTTTGTTAAACCTGTCCAAGGGCTTATTTAAGTTTTATCAATTGAACTTTTTGATCCATTTGGTAAAGTAGACATAAGATCAATTGTTCTAAAAATTTCTGTGAAGGAAACAGGGATGTCAACAATATTTAAAAAGATGCTATAATATAAAAGTAGCAAATAAAGTAGGAAAGGAAAACAAAATATAGACTATCCATCCCATTATGTACCAGGCTTCAAAGACTTTTTTTTGTTTTGCTTTATACCAAAACACATTCCAGCTACATACATAGAAATATTTCAATGTGGTCATATTTAAAGGCTTGATGCTTTACCTAGTGCTTATCTCTAAAATTGTAACTATCTATCTGATACTAATCTGAATCAGCTCTAAATTTACTATACCAACTTATTTTGTGATGCTTCAGTTTTTGGCACAGTATTCTAAACTATCTGAGGGATTATTAATGCAATTACTTCCAATAACTCTTCAAGTGACAAAACTCTGCCATTTGCTTAAGAAAACTCCCAAAATAAGCTCAACTGCCATTATGAGACAAAGTTACTCTTTAGTCAGTTCTGATTACAGTTGCTTCTTTATTTTTAATTTCACACTATCTTGGCATTAACTTAACCATCAGTCATCTCCCATCTGTATTCCTAAAGTGTTTTCTCTATCCCTTCATTATGGAAATTGTCTCATAATGATTCGCTCTCTTCCAAAAAGTTCCTCAAGGGGAATTTTTTTTAATCTCAATAACTTTATTTAATAACACTTCAATACATTTTATTTAAATAAAATTTCCATAGAAAGCAATAAAAGGTAAATTAATTTTCTAATATGCTAAGTTGCCTAAACTGAAATACTAGTCAACAAAAAGCTATAGTCATCCATCAGTTATATCTAACATATTTCTTGAGGAAGTTCAAAAATTTCCTTTGTCAAGATGGAATACACTCTTTGGGAGTGATCTTGGATTGCAGGGCAAATATTTATTAGATAAGATGAAGATATAAAAATTAAAATAATGTATATGTAGACAGCCTTTCAGAGCATATGCAAATTTTATTCATATTCAATTCTTGAAACATCCATATATGGCAGGTAGGACTGGCATTATTACCCTCTCATTTCAGAAGAAAAAATGAAAAGACTAAAATCTAAAGTTATTTTTCCTAAGGATATGTAACTACTAAAAGGCACTATGATATTAACCCAGGTTGCCTAGGTGCAGGTTTTTATTCTTTCCACTAAATCATTGCATAAATTCATCAGGCAGAGTTAAACAATGAAAAAATATATGTATTAAAGCAGTGAAACCACAGAGAATAAAGGTAGAAATTATATATCAGGCTGTTGATAAAATAACATATATACAGTCCAATGGAAAATTTAAACATCAGTGAAATTCTGAATGTGCTGAAACTAACAAAACTATAATTTGGAATGAAACTCTATTTGTATTGCTATGAAGACCTGAAGAAATTAAAACAATTACTTACAAATTATATTTATGTAAATGACAAAAATATAAGAACTAGCCCAAAGTATAGTCATGAAATAAAATGCTATGTTCATTTGATTTTAAATTATGATTAAGGAAGAAAAGGCAAACACTAAAAAAGTCCACTGTTGTTAAGTATACATCTAACCCTTTGAAGGTCTGAGTTTTCTTTCAAACAAAATACAATATAGAGGTCAGGCACAGAAGGGTCAGAAATAACAGGAAAGATAAACACCATTTATTTTCCCATGAAGAAAATTTGTAACTAGACTAGTGATGCAGTACTTACATTACGCTGACATATAGGCTCTTAAAACTTATGCTGAAAGCTGGGTACAGGAAAATAATAATGTGTAATTGTGCATAGTTTTGAAGGATGGTGAAGCATCACTGTTACATTGTCCTTGCTGACTAAATCATTCTTGTTTGTTAGAATCTACTTTAGGAGCAAAATTTTGCAGAACAGTGGAGTTGAACCTAATGGATAAAGATTTTATATTGCCTTTGGGATATTATTCTATAGAAGCATCATTTGAGGTCTCACATTTGCATCAAATTAATGTTAAGGTTGTTTGCAAATATGTACTGTTCAAAAAAAATTCTGTTTATAAAAGTCAGAGAATTTCTTCACAATTCAACTTTTTTTCTCATTCACTTTTTTTCATCATAAGGTGACAAAATAGATGCATCTTTTGTGTATAATAACCAAGTTTATTACAGATTAGACTTGAAATCTGAATTTTTCTTCTTGCTAACTAAATGCCCATATGCAGTTTACTTATGCTACTTCATCTATCAGTTTTCTAAAAGAATAAAAATATGAAATTAATATCTACCACTTATGGTGACTATTAAATAATGTAATACTTATCCAAGAACACAAAGCCATTACCTTTTAAATAGTTGGTACTGATTATATATTTGAAGAAGATTCTGCTATTCATTTCTCCAAAAATTATATTTCCTTCCTTCATTATCATCAGAAAGTGTGATGCTATATAAATTTGAACTGAACCCAGTTATCAGCTCCATCCTTTTTAGCCAGGGATGATAGATTAAATGAGTCATCAAAAGAAGTTGTACTTTCTTTATTACAAACCATACCCTTCTTCTTTGGTATGCCACTTTCATTCAGGCTGGAAAGCATATGCAGTGAGTGACGATGTAGCAGCCTGTTTGAGACCAAAATGATAGACTGTATCCTTAAGATGTTAGAATGTCCAAGTGATAATTATAAAATTTCTGGTTCCTTGATGTCATTGTATTTATGCTCCACCAGTACTAAAGTGCTTGTCTCTGGACATCTTATTACAAAGCATGAGGAAAATAAACAATTATTTTATTAGGTCATTCTATTAGGTGTTCAATAAAATGCATATAGACTCATGTCTGCTATATAAGAGCTTACTTCACAAAATGCTATGACTCTCATATTCTAAAACAAATTAAGATGGTTCATTTAAAAATTATTCCCAAAATAACTTCTTGATCAACTTTATGGGAAGCAATAAAAGCTAACTGGTAAATAAAATAGAAATTATATTGAGTACCCACTATGTCCAAGCACAGTGGTATTTTAAATGAGTGCCAATACATTTTTATATAAACTAATGGTAACCACAAAGCAAAAACCTATAGTAGATTCACGAAGGATGAAGAAAAGAGAAGTAGCGAAAACCACTAAAAGATCACCAATGCATCAAGAAAATCAAAAATGAATAAAGGAACTATAAAACAGCCAAAAAAACAATTGAAAGATGGCATTAATAAGTCCTTACCTATCAATAATTAAGTGTAAATGGATTGAATTCTCCCATCAAAAGGCATAAAACAAAAAACAAAAACAAGTCCTAATCACATGCTGCCTACAAGAGACTCACCTCAGCTTTGAAGATTCACAGGGCCTCACAGTGAAGGGGTGAAAAAAGATATTCTATGCAAGAGGAAACCAAAAGATGGCAGGGGAGGCTATATTTATATCAGTCAAAATATACTTTAAGCCAAAAACAGTAACGAGAGACAATGAAGGTCATGATATAATGATAAACTGGTTAATTCATTAAAAAGATACAACAATCATGAAGATATATGTACCCAACATCAGAGCACCTAAATATATTAAGCAAATACTAACAGATCTGATGGAAGAAATAAACAATACAATAATAGTAGGGTACTTTAGTACCCTACTTTCACCAATGTATAGATCATCCAGATAGGAAATGAAGAAGGAAATGTTGGACTTGAACCATATTTTAGACAAAATGAATCTAACAGACATATATAGAACATTCCATTCAAAAGCAGCATGATATATGATATACCATAAAACAAGTCTTAGCAAATTTAAGAAAATTGAAATCATACCAAGTACCTTTTCTAACACAGTAGTATGAAACTAGCAACCAATAACAGGGAGAAAGATGGAAAATTTACAATTATTTACAAATTAAACAACACATTTCTATATCAAAAGGATCAAAGAAGAAATCAAAAGGGAAATTAAAAAATACCCTGAAATAAATGAAAATGAAACACAATGTACTAAACTTATGGGATTCTGCAAAAGCAATTCTAAGAGGAAAGTTTACAGTGATAATTGACTCTATTAAGAAGAAAGACCTCAAATAAACAACATAATCTTAAACTTCAAGAAACCAGAAAAAGAACAAATTACACTCAAAGTAACCAGAAGGTAAGAAATAAAAAAAAGATCAGAGAAGAAATAAATGAAATGCAGAACATAAAGACAATAGAAAAGGTCATCAAAACCAAGAGTTGATATTCTGAAAAGACAAAGCTGACAAACCTTTAACTAGGCTAAGAAAAGAAGAGAGACAACACAAATAAAATCAGAAATGAAAGAGGAGATATTACAACTGATGCTACAGAAATACATAGGATCATAAGAGACTACTGTGAACAATTATATGACAACAATTTGGATAACTTGGAAAAAATGATAAATTCCTATAAATATACAAGACTGAACAATGAAGAAATAGAAAATAGGAAAATACAAAAAATGAATAAGGAGATTTAATTAGTAATCAATAACCCTCAACCAATATAACCCAAAACCAGATGATTAGACTGGTGAATTCTACTAAACATTTAAAGAATCACGTCCTTCACAAACTTTCCCACAAAGCTGAAGATGAAGAATCATTCTCAAATTCATTTTATAAGGCCAGATTATAAAGATATCAAACCCAGATAAGGATACTATAAGAAAAGACAACTACAGAATTATTCCTGGTTATTATGGATGAAAACATTTTCAACTTAATATTAATGAACAGAATTGAACAGTGTATTAGAAGATCATACATCATGATCAATTGGAACTTATTCCTAGGATGAAAGGATGATTCAATATATGAAATCAACCAATGTGATACATCACACTAAAAAAAATTAATCATAAAAATCCCATGATCATCTCAACCGAACCGATACTGAAAAAGCATTTGACAAAATATGCTTTCATGACAAAAACATCCTTTCATGATAAAAATTGTCAGTAAATTTTGTACAAAAAGAACATTTCCCAACATAGTAAAGGCTACATATGGCAAATGCACAGTAAATATCAAACTAAATAATGGAAGGTTGAAAGATTTTCCTCTAAGATCAGAAACAAGACAAGGGTACCCACAATTCTTTTTCAACATAGTACTGGAAGTTCTAGCCATAGTACTTAGGCAAGACAAAGAAATAAAGGATGTTTGGATTGGAAAGGGAGAAGAAGAATTGTCTTTGTTCAAAGAATATATGAAATTATATGTGAAAAATCCTAAGGACTCCAGTGAAAATCTGTTAGAACTAATTGATGAATTCAAGTAAGTGGCAGGGTGCAAAATCAACACTAAGAAGTAAGTTGCATTTTTATATATTAACAATGAAATATCTGAAAAAGAAATAGAGAAAATAATTTCATTTACAATAGCATCAAAAACAATAAAATACTTAGCAATAAATTTATCCATGGAGATGAAAGATCTGCACACAATCTACAAGACTTTGATGAAAAGAAGGAAAGGTATTCCATGTCCATATTTTTGAATTGGAGGAATTAATATTGTTAAAATGTCCAATTATGCAAGCCTTCTATAGATTCAATATGATATGTATCAAAATCCTAATGTCAGTTTTCACAGAAAGAGAAAAAACAATGCTAAGATTTATACAGAACCACAAAAGATCTGAAAGAGTTAAATCAACTCAAGAAAGGAAAACACTTGAGGCATCATTCTTCCTGACTTCAAGCTATACTGCAGTGTACAGTAATCAAAAGAGTATGATAATGGCATAAAATCAGACACACAGACCAATGCAACAGAATTGAGGGTCCAGAAATAAGCCCTTATATATACAGTCATTTGATATTTGACAAGGAATCCAAGAATACTCAGTGGGTGAACAGATAGTCTCTTCAATAAATGGTGATGAGAAACTGGATAACCACATACAGAAAAAGAAAATTGGACCTCTATCTTAAACCACTAAGGAAAATTAAAATGAAATGGATTAAAGAGTTAAACATACCGAAACCATAAACCTCCAAGAAGAAAACACAGGGAAATACTGCTTAACATTAATCTTGGCAATGATGTTTTGGATGACACCAAAAGCTCAAGCAATAAAAGCAAATATCAGTAAGTGAGACCACATCAAAGTAGAAATCTGCAAAAGAAATAATCAACAAAATGAAAAGGCAACCTACAGGATGGGAGAAAATATTTGCAAATAATGTATCTGATATGAGATTAATATACAAAACATATAAAGAATTCATAAAACTCAATGACAAAAAAAAATAGTCCAACTTAAAAAGTGAGCAAAGGAACTGACTAGACATTTTTCCAAAGATGACATTCAGATGCTTACAAGGCACATGAAAAGATGGTCAATATCACTAATCATCATGAAAATGCAAATTAAAATCACAATGAGATGTTGCCTCATACCTGTTAGAATAGCCATCATCAAAAATATAAGAGAATTGTTGTCAAGAATATGCAGAAAGGGAACATTTATGCACTGATGGTGGGAGAGTTGATTTAGCCACTATGGAAAACAGTATGGGAGTTCATCAAATAATTAAAAATAGAACTACTATATGATCAAGCATTCCCACTTTGGGCTATATAGTCAAAGGAAATGAAAACAGAGTACTGAAGAGATATATACACATCTATGTCTTTTGCTGCACAAGAGCCAAGATATGGAAACAACCAGGTGTTCATCAAGCAATAATTGGATAAAGAAGTCTGGGAAACACACACACACACACACAAAATACACAGGCAATGAAATATTATTAAGCCATGAGAAAGACGGAAATCCTACCGTTTGTGACAACATGGAACTTGAAGACATTATGATAAATGAAATGTCAGACAAAATAATAAATACTTCATCACTTATAAGTGGAATCATAAGCCAAACTCAGAAACAAAGAGTAGAATGATCCTTTCCAGGGGCTGAGAAATAGGGAAATAGGGAGATGTTGGTCAAAGGGTAAAAACTTACAGTTAGGAGATGAATAAGTCTCAGGCTCTAATGCACAACACTGTGAATATAGTTAGCAATAATGGATTACATATTGAAAGTCATTAAGAAAGTAGATCTTAAATGTCATCCCAAAAAATAAATGGTAATCACGTGATGTGGTACAGATGTTACCTAACACTAAGGTGGTAATCAGTTAGCAATATATATATATGTGTATCAAATGAATACATTTTACATTCTAAACTTATACAGTGTGATATGTTAATTACATATATCAATAAAAGCTGGAAAAAAATTAGTGCCAGTTAAGATAGGTAAATAGGTAAGGCATTCAAAAGGCATTCAAAACAGAAAAACAACATGCCAAAAAGGAGAGAGTATTGATTCTAGTGTCTCTCAACACTACTTGCTCATTTGAATCATCTGAGGAATTTTTCTTAAAAAATATTGGTTAACCAATTGTATCAGAATCTCTAGAGATTTAGACTGGACAATAAATATGATCCATTTTGAGAATCATTACCCTTAGTGCTAGATAGTTCTAATCAAATGTTAAAAAGGGGGGAAAAATTAGGCTTTTGCAAAGTGAAATCTTTGAAACACAGATTTCAGAGGGGTTAATTGCAGGCATTTTTATATTTCTGTAAACATAATTAAAATTTTGTTTAATTTCCATTTTTTTTAAGCATACTAAATCACTGAATGAGTAGTATTTTTCTTCTATTAATCTGTCTTGGTAAAAAAAATTATTTCAACATTATTAGCTTTTAATTATTTGTTTCTACTAGAGGATGTGTGTCTGTGTGCGTGTGTGTTTTATGTGTGTTCTAACAGCCTGGATCTTTCGATGTGTAATATATATAAAATGAACTACCAACAGAAGTCTAGTTAATGGCAACTTCTGTTGTGTTAGTGTCCTAAATGTTATATAATTTATGTAATACAGATATTTTTATTTAAGCTCAATAAACATAACAAGTTAAACAAGATCTGCAAACAAAATTTCTATAAAATTAAAGTATTCCTTGAACAAACAGTGGGATATGTATGCAGGTTTATACTTAGGAGTTTAGCTGTTTAGTTTAGGTGCTACATGATATAACTAAACCCAGAAAAGCTGGCATACAAAAATTCTGCGCTTTAAAATCCTGTGACATGTTGAGTACATATTTATATGGTTTCAGTTTGGTACTAGTGAAATCCAAGTCCATTTCTCTGAGAAGCAGCAAAAGCAAGATGAACCCAAGTGACTATTTATTACAAATAGAAAATGAGCATTGAGTTAGAAAAGAACATCAAGACAAGATTTAAAATTGATTTTTAGTACCAATCTGGGAGGTCTGGTTAGGTTGCATTCAATGGAGACTCCTTGAGGAATTTTAAACAATGAGAGTAGCAGAATAAAATCTGTGTTTAAGCAAGTAATCTGTCAATGTTATATTGGTTGGACTGGCAGAAATAGTCATCTAAGGATGAAACACCAGTTAGGAAGCTGTTTCTGTAGTTTGAGTCAAATGTGGTGGTAAAGAGAGGAATAGCAATAGAAATATTACAACTAAAAAATGCATTTGATTTCAGTATGACCTCAGAAGGGAAAGGGATATCAAAAATTATTCTGAAATCCAATAGTCCAAGAGAATGTTGATGAATGTTCATGAAAAAGAGGAACAGGGAAAAGAATTTATAATTTAAGTCATTGAAGATGTAGAGCAGAACTAGGATAAGCGTAGAGCTTAGATGCAAAAACGATGTAAACAATTCTAAATTCCTCCTTAGAGACAGTAGTTCAATGAAACATTTTCTAGAATAACACTGATTGCCATTTGTTGGTTGTTATAAAGGGCCTTTCTTATTTAGACTGAAACCATCTCCCCTGCTAGACAATTTGCCAGGTTCAATTTGTTGCCTTTGTATCCAAGAAAGACCTTCTGATGTATCATCAATGAGCTCTTTCTAGCTCTCTACTGGTTCTTTTGTCAATCTGGGATGATGCCCAGGAGAGCCAAGAAATACTAGGATTTTTCTATAAACTGTATTTTACTTTGGGTCTTTTCACAAGAAATGGTCGGACACAGTCTACTTCATTCTTCCCTGTGATTGATCAGCACAGGTTTGATGTTTCAGTGATGTTCTTTCTATTGATTATTTTCCAGAAGTGTTTTGTTAATCTGCCCCTTATTCTGAACTATTTAAGTTATTTAATTAATGGGCAAAAGGAATTTTAGAATACAAATGTCAGTTATTCACTACAGTTATTCTGTCTCATCACTGTTTAAGAAAAGTCTACATTCTATTTGAAGTTTTTGTATAGTTATTCATGGAATCATAGCTAAAATATTAATAAAACAAAAATTATAAAATTCAGGCCTCCTGCTTTCAGGATTCTAAATATGAATATTCCATTTTTAGATGAGTTTATTGACACACAGATAAGTTATATTTCAGTTACATGGAAAATTTTTGCAGAACTAGAACTAGATCCGAATAATTTAGTTTCCCCTTTCACTGTTTTTTCTGTTATTCTCAATGCCCTTCAATAGTTACTGCAGCAATAATTGTAGACAGGAAATGCTATGTTTTAGATTTATAATGTTAAGGGAGAATGATCAACATAAGAGATGTAAATTGAATAACAAGGAAAAAATTAGTCTTGTGTCCTTGGCAAGAAGCACCAAAAGCATACTATAATTAATTGCAGCTGTTTCATACAGCAATTGTGCAGTTTCCTTTTCTTCCCAGGAGTTGCTGAATCAGGCTACACAGCAAAGTTGATGTATACCTTCCATGGAAATGAGATGTTTTAGATGCACTGTTCTTGGATGCCAGGATGGATGACAGTGTGAGATATAATCCTTTCCTGTTTAATGCAGCCCAAACCAATCTACATTCTAGGAGTCATTTGATTTCTCCCCTCTGTAGTGCTATCAGATAGCAACTAACTCTCTGGGGACTCCATTCATGCTGAGACTGCACTAGCTAGTGATTACACTGCTGAATCAGTCTGTAATCAATCTTGCATCCCACTGATCTTCTTTGGAGTCTTTCTTTTGATCACCAACTAATGGGAAACACAGCATGCTAAAGAATAACATAGTTTCATCTAATTGTAGCTTCATTGAAAAGGCCTCTGGGCACTCTTGAATTCATCTTTCAATGAAAGTGTTCATAATGCAGTCAATTTCTAAAGTCAAAACAGATAATTATTATAGAGTTAGTTTGATTTATCTTGAGTATAAATGCATCATTAAAAAAATTCATGAATTCTCAAAACAAATATAGTTTTCTAAGATAAAAATGTGTTTCTCTTCTGTTTTTCTATGTATGGTCAATCAAGACGCAGTCATAGATACTTGGATAAGTAGCCATATGAGCTTCATAATTATATGATAGCCTCTCTAATTTGTAGATGTAGTAGAGAAACATATATGTAATATGAATTTAGGGCAATGAAGTTTCTTTTACTAGGTACATAGAGTATTTCTTAATATGCAGAGTTTGTGAGGAAAACATGGTCAGAAACCTATTTTCAACTGCTGCCACAATTACATTTATATATAATGATTCAGGCCACACAGAAACTTAAAAGACAGGTACTGGAAGGAAAATGGAGATAAACACAAGGAAGAATTTATGTCCTTACAATATTGTCAATAAGTATTTCAAGAAGACAGCTTGATTGTACCAAATTACTAAATTACACATATTCATGTCTACCTTAGTTTGTGTTTCACAGAAAAGCAGAACCTGCGAAAGTGATTCAAATGTATAAGCTAATTCAGAGGTTTGAAAGCTCAACCAAAGACTGAAGACCTAACCAAGAACCTCAACCAAAAGACTCAACTAAAAAAACTGTTAGAAATAATAAACTCGGTAAAGTTGCAGAATGCAAGTCAATATACAGAAATCTGTTGTGTTTCTGTACACTAACAACAAAATATCAAAAAGAGAAATTTTTTAAATATCCCATTTACAATTGCATAGAAGAAAATAAACACCCATGAATAAATTTAGTCAAGGTGAAAGACCTGCACACTGAACACTATAAGACATTGATAAGAGAAATTAAAGATGACACAAAAAAAATGGAAAGAAATTCCACACTCATGGATTGGAAGAATTCATATTATTAAAATATCTATATTACTCAAAGCAATCTATAGTTTCAATACAATCCCTATCAAAATTCCAATGGTATTTTTCACAGAAATAGAACAAGCAACTCTAAAATTTATAGGGAAACACGAAAGATTCCAAATAGAAAAGCAATATTGGAAAGAACAACTGGTCCCCAATGTCAAATGACAACTGACCATTGAACAATGGGAGGGTTATTGATGCCTATCTCAATGCAGTCAAAATCCATGTGTAACTCTGACTCCAAAAAGTTGACTACTAGTACCTTCGTGTCAACAGAAATCCTTACCAATATTATAAACAGTTCATTAACACGTTTTCTATGTTATATGTATTATATACTGTACTCTTATAATAAAGCTAGAGAAAAATTTTTTTCAAATTGTAAATCACCCAATTTTTTCTAATATATTTATTGAAAAAAGTCTGTGCATGAGTGGACCCACACAATTCAAACCCATGTTGTTCAAGGGTCAACTGTATATTACAAGGCTTTAGTAATAAAAACAGTATGGCTATTGGCATAAAAAGAGATACATAGATCAATGGAACAGAACAGAGAGCCCAGAAATAAACCCACACATATATATCCAATTAATTTATGACAAAGAAGCAAAGAATATACAATGGTAAAAGGACAGTCTCTTCAATAAATGGAGTTGGAAAACTGGATGTCCATTTGCAAAACAATGAAATTGGACCACTATCTTATACCATACACAAAAGTTAATTCAAAATGGATAAAGACTTGTATGTAAGACCTGAAACCATAAAATTCCTAGAATAAAACATAGGCAGTAAGCTCCTTGACATCAGTCTTGGCAATGACCTTTTAAATTTGTCACCAAAAGCAAACACAACAAAAGCAAAAATAATGAGTGACTACAAAAATGATGTGGAACTACATCAAGCTAAAAAGCTTCTGAACTGCAAAAGAAACAATCAACAAAATTGAAAGGCAGTCTATGGAGTAGGAAAAAATATTTGCAAATCATATAATCACAAGGGATTAATATCCAGAGTATATAAAGAACTCATACTACTCAATAGCAAGAAACAAATAATCTGATTAAAAAAATGGGCAGAAGATCTGCATAGACATTTTTCCAAAGAAGATATACAGATGGCCAACAGGAACATGAAAATGTACTCAACATCATTAATCATCAGAGAAATGCAAATCAAAACCACAGTGAGATACTACCTCACACCCGTCAGAATAGCTATTATCAAAAACACAAGAAATAGCAAGTGTTAGTGAAGTGTGGAGAAAAGGGAACCCTTGCACACTACTGATGGGATGCAAATTGGTGCAGCCTCTATGGGGAGCACTATGGAGGTTTCTCAAAAATATGAAAATAGAAATACTTTATGACCTGACAATTCCACTTCTGGAAATTTACTCAAAGCAAAGTCCATAATCTGAAAATACATACACACTCCTGCATTTCTTGCAGCATTAATTACACCAGCCAAAATGTGGAAACAAGCTAATATATATATATATATATATATATACACACACACACACACACACACACACACACACACACAATGGAATATTACTAAGCCATAAAAAGAGTGAATCCCTGCTATTTGTAACAACATGAATGGACCTAGAGGGCATTGTGCTAAGTGAAATAAGTCAGACAGAGAAAGACAAATATCATATGATCTCACTTGCATGTGAAATCTAAAAAACAAAATAAACAAACAGACAAAACTGAAATACTCATAAACACAGAGGACAGACTGGTGATTGTCAATGGGGAGGTGGGTGGAGGGATGAGCAAAATAAGTGGAAGGGAAAAAATTAGTGAGGATGTTTGATATATTGATCTGGGTGATGTTTACATGAATGTAGAAACATGTCAAAATTCATCAAGCTGTACACTTAGGTTTGTACATCTTCCATATATACAAAAATAAAAACTTAAATAAACCAAAAATGTTGTTATCTGGAGACAAACCCAGGTGAAAAGAGATGAAAATTTAAAAATAAATAAAACAAAACATAAAAGAAATAAATCTCATAAATACTTATTAATATATATATTTCTATTTATAGACATATATACAGCTAAGGAAATACATATATAAGTCTATCAGTCTTTGCTGAGGTGGCTCTTTATGGTTGTTGAGGTATGTCTTCAGTATTGCGCACTTTACAACTTTGTCTTAGCCTTCACCTCCTGCTTGCATTTACTCTAATGTTCTAGCAGAGATGAGAGACTGGGACTTTTTCAGATCTTCGCTGGCCTTGTACACATACCTGCATATACATATGAGCTTCTGTATCTCCAGGGATATGGCGAGATCTTCAAAGCACCTACAGACATTCATTCTCTAGATGTTCCTTTTAAAGTTCTTGGCCAGCCTCTTGTTTGCCCCAACTGGTATTGCTGCCTCAGCTAGCCATAATGTTGAGCAATTCCTGCTGGTTGTTTTCAATAAATGCCTTAGGGTAGAGCTAGCTTAGTGAGGAAAGACCTAAATTAAAACAGGCCCTATGAATGGTTCTTTTTTAAGGATCTGCCTGACAGGTAAATAGCGACAATTTTCTAGGAATGGTGCTTTTGGGGACCTCCAAAACTGTTCTACCCCTTAGAACTATGCTGCTGGTTTTCTCTGCTACTGTGGTTCCAAGACTGCTGTTTTTCATGGCTACCACAGAACTGAGGGGAGAGGGATAAGAGTAGGGACAGTTAAACCCCACAAAGTCATTGTTCTTTCTAGGATTTGTCTATCTTTAATAAATGCTTAAAGGATTATTGCAAGCCTTCAGTTAATGTCCAGAATTCTGAAAAACTTTTGACAAATTTTGCCATCCTCATTACTTTTATGGATGAGCAAATTTTCCAAGATTCTCACATTTCAGATGTGCTTCTCTTTTCTCCCCTGCCACTTAAAATGTATGTGACATTGGTTTTCACACAGAATTCTGAAACTTGATTATATAAAATCAGAATTGTTGCACTTGTCCTACATTTTTTCATAGAAGAGTAAGGATAAATGAATACTTGACATTTTCTACTCCCTAATAAAACAAAACCAATAACTATATTATATACTATATGTTATGTACTATGCTGGGTTCTTCATATTTAATATTATTTACTTCCCGACAAAAACACAAGGTAGGTATCTCCCCCATTTTAGAGATGATAAAATTTAGACACAAAGCAATATGAGTTATTTGCTCAAAGCCATACATCTACCAAGAGCAAAAGCAGGAATATAAACTCGTGACTAGTTACCTGCTTTCCAAGACAAATTACTTGTAAAAGAAGATGCTGAAATATGTTGAGGACAAGGAAATGGACAATTACGATGATGATCTGTTTCCCTTTCTTTCTACTATACAAATTCCATTAAAACAATAATAACCACATCTCTATAAAGCAAAGAGAGAATTCTGTGTAGTTCATTCTTTACATAAATTTAAATCTGTAAAGATCTGATAGCATTTGCTAACTAAAGGTAAGATACTGTAATTTTATAAAATGTTCACTAATGATAAGGTAGTGGCAGCTTAATTTGGAGATTATAAATTACACAATGTGTAATTCCTGTAATTGTGGATAACAACCATGTTATTCAGTGAAGAATTTTCAGAATAGCAGTATATTTACTTTTAATAAAAATGATTAAGTTGTTACAATCTTTTTGTCACATTTATGTAGTTTATCTTGCTAAACAGCAGTGAATTCTGATAGAAATATAGATAGGTGATAGGCAAAGAGCCCAACCTTCTCTACTGATTGTTCATTAATAACTCTGCTCATTCCCTGTGATTCTCTTCATAGCCTTTTTCTTGGTTTCTGTATTACTTGTACTAGTAATAAGCACTAGTTGACTAAGCAATTAAACAGTTTACCTATTTTATGCCAGAGAAATTCTAAGAAAATATAGAATACTTTTTACCACGTGATGGACCTTAATACTTTAAAGATTGCAAACATATACACCCTCAAACAAGATTCTTTTTAAACTAAAAACCATCTTTCTCTCAGCTTTTCCTTATATAAGACTGCCTTCAGCCAGCTTTTGGTCCTGATTATTTCTGTTGCTTCACTCCTGTTTATCAAAGTCTCTCTTAAAATATAGTACCCACCTCATCTTAATTTGCAGATGCTGTCACTAAACCAGGAACATTAATTCATTTACAGACACCTTTCTCTTTGTTTTGTTTTGCTTATGTTTGAGGGGAGAAGACTTGATTGAATCATATTTTGAAAATGAGATTTTAAAGCCAGTCTACCTAGGTTCAGTCCAATATCTTTCACTTACTAGTTTGGTGACTTGGAGAGATTACTTTACTGCTTGAGAATTATTTGCAGATTAGAACTCAGAGAGATGAAGATAGAGGTGAAGAAACCAGTTATATTATGGCAAGAGTCCAAAGAGATAAGATGGGAGCCTTAATGAATGTAATGCTTTATTAAGCAAATACTAATAGCCACATATTCTGCTGGGTGCCAATGACATAAAATTAGATAAGTCATCATCTTTGCATGAACATAATTCACAGTCTATGGTGGAAGAAAGATACATAAAAAACTACCTATGTCAAGTTGTTAATTGCCATAATATGTAAGTAAAGTTCTAGGGAATACAAAATTGATTCCATTATTTCATATGTGTCCTGACCAACAAAGTCCAATGGGGATATTATTTCACATTATCTAGGCAATTAACTTCTATTATGCATCCAAGATTGTATTACCTTTGTTAACTACACCTCACTGATGGCTCACATTAAGCAAGAGGAAAGAAGTTGGTTGACTGGTGCCCTTTCCATTTTTATTATTTCATCTGTGATGTCATTGGATGATTTTTTCTTCACTAATGTTTTTGATGAATTTAGTTTTTCAGTATTTATCATAATCATACAACAAATTTTACAATGTATTACATAATTTTGCAAGGTTTGTGAAAGGTAAAAAAATGTGCCCTGATAATTTTTGCTTTCTGCCTCACCTGTTTTCCTATAATAAAAATATTGCATCTGTTCTTTCTTAATAACCTTTTCTAATAGTTGGTTTCATGACTTGCTTTTTGATTTTAGGGTTAATTCAATGCTTAGATACAACTTAAACAAAACTGTATTAATTCAGTACTTCTAAAAATGTCTGACACCCTTTGGACTTTAATTATCCTGGTAAAAATATGCACTTTTTCTATATAAGATGAAAAAAAACCCCAAGATTTGAAGTAAAAAATAAATTAGAATCTCAGTGGACATTCATTATACTAAGGTGTAGAAAAGTTATTTTCTAGAGTGTGGGTCTCTTCCTACATAAAATAGCGTGATGCTTACTTCATAAACTTATTTTCAAGATTAAATTATGGAAGTTTAAAAAATCTTAGAGTAGTTTCTGGCTTTTGATAAATGATCAAGAACTATATATTATTAATAATTACTTTCTTTACTTTCATATGGTGTACAGGGTATTGTTTATTAATTGGCAACTGGTTTTAATACCATAATATTTGTATTTGAACAGTGTGCACTGCTACTACTATTAGTGTTAAAATTATATGGTTTCCAGTATTATAAAACCTACAACTTTAAAATATAAAACGAGAGGGCATTAGTCATATACCATAGAACACATTTAATGTATAGGTTTTTCTACTAAAAATTGCAAAGGGCTTCCTCACTTTCAGAAACAAGTGTCCACTGGAAAATTTATCTACAGAAAGAACAAACAAACATATCATAAGTTTAATGTAAACTACTTTTGAAATTCTGAATACAAAAGGTAAAATATTAAGCAATCTATGGGAAAGGATATGTAGAAAATCAAGATAAATTGTTTACCTTTGGAGGTTTTAATTTCCTCATTTGTCAGTTGGATAGTATCAGCTTAATCAATGGATCAGATTAAATTTATCATGTAAAGTTTCCACAGATGTTAGTTGTATCTGAAGCCTTACTACAGTGATATTTGGCAAAAAGGAAAGTAGTTCTTGATGTCATTTGTTTCTTATTGATTAATTTTTAACTGAACTGTCATATATTAAAGACTTCTAAGTTACAGCATTTGTAGGGCATATTTATTGTTTTATTTATCTCCCAAACACCTCCTGGAAATTGCACTTCTCAACTCATCACTGCAAAACTATCCACACATCCACAATCCACATGTTTATAATGACAACAGTCATGTTTCAACAATGTGATTACCACCCCCAGTTGATCGATCATGTTGGGGTTTTAGATTCAGAGTGGGCCTATGAAAGTACACCCTTGGTAACTGTAAATGTAGATCTCTTATTTCAGAGCTGAATCATGTTAATGACAACATTCCCAAAAGAGAGTCCAATACCACCTACTACTTAGTTTGTCATACTCCTGCTATGCCATGTGATAGTTCAGTATTCTTTTAATAATTTTCCCTACTTACTTCACCCACACTTGTGCTGTTAATATATAAATCAAGTATAGAAATCAAATGTATAATCATATATGACTTGATTATTTTTACTGTAATTCCTGATACGTGATCAAGAACAGAACAAACAAGACCAACACAGTTTCTGTGACCTAACTGCCCTTGCTATTGTTTCAATACCGTGTAAGACGTCACGCCCCAGGAGACTGGAGACTGCTGAGGATTAAGTTTAGAGTTAGTTAATGATTGTGTATTAAGTCCCCCACACTGAATTCTATTGTTTTTAACATTTATTTGCTCAACGAACATGAAGGGTGCCCTCTCAGCATCACTCTTGCGCTGTTAAACCTTGAGTCCCCTGGCTGGTCCTTTCAGATCTTCGATATCTCATCGTGTCTCCTCCCTTATCTGCAGGTCAGAAGCAGGGAGGGACCAACAAGTGGCACCCGAACAGGGACACTGAAACTCAGAGGGGGGAAGCTCCAAAGATTTTAGATCTGGTAAGACTCCGGGGAAAGCATACATAGGGACAGGGTCAAGAATTCAGGGACACTGTAATGGGCCAAAACAAAACTACAGCAGCTAAATCAGAGGATTATTTAAAATTACTCCGTGCCCTCCTAAAAGCATCAGGAATGAAAACTTCTAAAAAGGACTATGATCAACTTCACAAATATATTAAAAAATATTGTTACTGGTTGCTGCCACAAGGAACCCTCAGACAAGCTGACTGGAGTAATGTAGTCAGAGGTTTCAAAAAGGCTTACCCACAGGGAAACATTATCCCTGTACCTTTGGGTGGATCGATGGCCCCTCGATAAAGAAAAACTGGCAGCTTCACACACATTAGGTCAAGAACAGCTTCAGCTAAACAGATCAGAATTTTCCACAAGCCCGTGGAATTCCCCTGTATTCATTATATAAAAGAAGGCCAGAAAATGGAGACCCTTACATGACTTAAGACAAATTAATGCAGTCCTTAAACCTACGGGTCCTTTACAGCAAGACATCCCTTCTCCAGCTATGATTCCGAAAGACTGGGACATGGCTGCCATTGATCTTAAAGATTATTTTTTTACAATTCCTTTAGTTGTGGCAGATCGGGAAAATTTTGCTTTTACTGTACCCTCCTTAAATTTACAAGCTCCTTCAGAAAGATTCCAATAGAAAGTACTTCCTCAAGGAATGTTAAACAGCCCTACAATTTGTCAAAATTATGTGCACAGGGCTCTCCTGTCCCCTCCTGGCATAAGCCAGGAGCTCTGTCTGTCCTTTCCCTTTATCTCTAAATAAAAGCCTCCCCTTATCTCTCCTACCTTGACTGTTTGCTAAGTTCATTCTTTGACTCCATAAACAAGAACCCCGGCATCACTTTTGGGGACTCATCTGGGATAACTTCAGAGGTGAGTATCGGCATACAAGCCTGCCTTTTCTTTCACTGTCCTTATAGAAGGAAGCCGTCTATGGCACACAACATCAGGCATTCATCAGTCACTTAAAGGGGACTAGCCTGGCTGTCGTTCTTAAAGTCTCGAGGGACAGGTTCCCTGCGTCTCCTTCAGTGGATCCCCTGTCTCCCTTGGGAGCCGGGAAAGTCACCTGAGTGGAGGCCAGGATTCCCTTCAGAGGCATCTCCTTGGATGCGAGGGACTGAGGAAAGCCGTGGGCAACTACGAGACTCTAGGCTGAGGCTACACTTCAGTGGCTTCTCAAAGGTCCGCGTGTCTGGAATCAGACCCCGACAGCCCGACTGGGTATCCATGGGGAGTGTCTCTCTTTCTGTCTCTGATTTCCAGCCTGCTTCTTCAGGCCTCCCTGGCCTCTGAGTGAGGCAGGGGGCATTCCTAACTCTTTTCTAACTTCATCAGTTTTTCGGAACCTGATGCCCACCACTGCAAGGTAAGAGATCGCTCTTATTCCTGACTAAATGCTGTACTCTTTATCTCATAAAATGTGTCTGAGTACCCGTTAGCCACTTAAAAGACAATTAGCATCAGCTACCAGTCTTAAATCTCTGATTAGAAAGGCTTGGCCCCTGAGAGAAGTATACAATATAATAAGATTACGCAGCTAAATATATTTTGATGCAAAGAAGGGAAATGGTCAAAAATCCCATAGACTACAATATGGTATTAGTTTTCTAAATTTTTTTGTTGAAAATCTATTCTTATTGAGTTCATTATCTTCAAAAATAGGGAGATTTTTAAACTAGACTCCCTGAAATGGAAGAAATTTATCTTCTGCAATACAGCCTGATTTTAAATAACTGGTGCTAGAATTGTACTTGCATTTCATTTCCAGCCACCAAGACACACATAGTCTCTATCAGTACAGAGCCTTCATTGGCCCTTTTAGTCTGGGGCCATCTAAACCTTAACCCAGTTATATAAACTACTCACCCTTAGAGTGTATTCTTGAAAATTGAGATACTTTTAATCAAGTTAGCTAAAAAGAAAGAAGGCAATTGAGTATTAGTAACTCAAATCTTTGTATCAGTTTATCTGTCTGTGTATATGCTCTTTTATGAAAAGTGTTGCTAACTGTAGTCATTACTTCTCATTCTGTATGTTTGTGTGTCTAAGTGTGTAAATAAAAAATATTTTTCTACCTCCCTATTGTATTAATAAAAATTGATTTAAAGACAAGCACTTGTGAAAATTGGGCATTCTAAAACTTCCAGAAAATTCTAATAGAAACTATTAAGCATTAATGCTAATTTAAGTTGCACTAAATTGGACATATCCTTATGATTATCAGCTGCCTACGTTTACCTAAAGTCATTGAAGTTGATGTTATCTGTTAAATCTTTCAAGAAAAAGTGCTTAAAGAGAGGCTTGACTTTGTCCATTGTTTGGTAAAAGTTTTGTGAGCATAGCTGTTAGGAATGTGTAAACTAAATAAGTGTAGCAAGTGAACATCTTAATAATAGTGTGTTAAGGCATTACAGTGTGTTACAATGTGTATACTTACAAACAGCCTGAGAATCTTTGTGGTAACCTAAAACCTTAATGTTTGCTAAGTAGACATATTTTGTGCTTAGAGATTGTGCTGTAAAGCACATGGTATTATAAAGTGTGTTTATGAATTTGTTAATCTAAAGAATGCTAGTGTAATGGTTTACAATAGCCCATTCTCAGTGTTCACTGAAAATTAAAGTTCCTAATGGTTTTAAGGTCTAATTAAAGCTACTTAAAGTAGTAAAGAAAACATCTCTACTTGCTAAAAATGATGTGTATTTAATAAGAGAAGATAAAAGGAATGGAAATTCATTTTGTTGAGGGTAAAATAAGGTAACTGTTGCAAAGTACAGCTGTTTATTTAAAGAGGTAGAACACTGAATGTAAAAAGAAAGTTGTAGAAACTTTGTGGAAAAATTGATATAGTCATGATATGTGAAATTAAAGCAAGTATGTCTTGATATCAAGTACACAGCAAAACTAGAATTTTTTGTTTGTTAAAAGAACAAAGGTTTATTAGTCTACCATTAATGTTGGAAGATTGCAAAAGGTTTTCTAATTGTTTTATCAAAACAGTTTCTTATGCTTAAAGTCTCAATGAGTTGTCTGAGTATTTAAGAAAATGAGATCTTAATATTAAAAAGACTAACCGCTAAGCTTTGCTAACAAATGTGTAATCTGTATTTGCCTTTAAAATCTTTTATTGTAATTCTGATTAAATAATTATGTATTGTTTCACAGTGACCTATGATTCTATTGAGGCAAGTGACTTAAAAACTTTATTCTGACAGCTTCCAGAATCAAATTCAAAAAGGTGCTTTTTACCTCTAGTTCACTCCGGTATTTTCCAGAGGGCCCCTGGAACATGTCAGAGAAGTTTATTCTCCTCATCGGGGAAAATATTTGGCTAATTTGTCTTATTTATCTGATATATATTTACCTGGAAAGCACTGTCAAATGGAATGATACTCAATTTTGTTACTGAATGTTTTATGTTACAGAAATATCCATTTCCTTATATCAACTGTCTTACAGTAAGCTCTCATCAGATCTTTAAACATTGTCATTTGTAAGTCTTTTGTCATTTATAGTCACTGTTTGATTACTCCTAAACTAGTAAAGAACTAGATTTCAGAAGAACACATAGTGGTTACATAAGATTAAGTAAACTAAAGAAAATGATTTTGTGGCTTTTTGTTTCAAATGTTGCTGATAAAGTATTTTAAGCTTTTTCTCTTAAGCTGACTGACAACACTTTAGTAAATGACAATACCTTTATAAGAAGAATTGAAACCTTCATCTTTCTCTCTATCTGACCCCTCCAGAATTTAAAAACTTTCAGTGAGTATTTTTATATTTTATGGCAGTATGTTTATTTGCATTAGCTCAGTAAGAATCTGCTTTCCTTGTAACAGGACCAATTAAAAACACTGGTTATATTACTAAGGCTTTGACTGGAATGTCATATCTGAGAGACACATGCATAAACTCAGATATGAACAGCTTTAAGGAACTAAGATTAAGTTTATAGAGCCAGCAAAGCCCCTTGGAAGAACAGGCCTGTACCTTGCTTACAAGATTCCCAGCAGCCTTACCAGGTGAGTAAGGAAGGTCACTTCCTGGCAGGTGCAGGAACCTCAGGAAAATCTTGGAAACCTCAAGAAGAGAGGAATTCACCCAAATATACAGGTACTGCAGGCAAAACCTGATGGCAAGACTGGTTTGGCTTTCTGACCTCAAGAGGCCTTTAAAAATCCAATCTGAAATTCCTTATAAAAAGTTTCCGCAAAGCACATTTAAAAGATCCTATGTAATCAATTGCTCTTCTTACTGCATTTATGCAAATAGTCACCAAGTGTTAATTATTTTCTTAATCTAGTTACTTCTAATAAAAATGAGGATGATTTTAGAGAAAAGTATTGTTTCAATAATGCAGCCTTATCTATACTAAATCCTAATACTAGTCATTGGGATGTGGACTAGATCCAGAATTCTAGTTTCCCAAAAATATCTAGCTATGATTCTCCAGATGTTTTAGTTTTCTCCCATCATTTCAATTAAAATTTTACTGTTTCTAGTCCTCATATTCAGCCATGCATTTTTAATCTTGTCAAGTTGCTCCAAAAAGGAAAATCCAACTCCAGATGTTGCTACTTAACCTAATAACACAATTTGTTCTATCTTGCATAGAAGCCATAAAACTGCAAGTAGTAACAGAAATGGAACCCAAGATGGAAACGCCAATCTTCCAAGGCCCTCTCAATTGACCACTGATTGAGACCTAGCTGCACCCTTTATGCTCCCCCTCTCTGCATGAGGCAGCCAGAGCGGTCATTGCCCCTTTTCCCTAGCAGCAGCTAGGGTCTCTATTTGTAGAGGGGGGAATGAGACAGGGACCGTGAGCTTAGACAGAATAGGGTGAGGGCCTCCAGAAAAGGCAAGGCAGGATATTTGCAGTCAGAGCCATGTAACTACATGCAAGGAAACCCCCTACGAAAACTCTGTGTTAAACATTAAGCTCTAGAGTCATTCTTCAGTGAAATCAGTTAAAGCTCAAAAGGCCAGGAGCAGCTTGGTCTGGAATGTTTGAGTGTTCTGCAAATAAAGAAGGGTATCTCAGCATAACCTGTGACTTCACTGTAAACAGCCCTAGCAAACAGACAACCCAGCACACCTTAGGGGCTGGGCAGGTGGTACAAGTCCACATGCTAAGCCCTCTCTTTACATTATCAAGGTGTATGGGGCATGGGATGCATCCGAAAATAGTCATGAAAGATTTCTCCAAGCTCTGCCATCTGATTGTGATGGCAGCTTGAAACTTTTAGATCCCACCTCTATTGTAGTTGCAGCGGCATTCATCCTGCCAGTTCCCAGACTTGTCAGTGGAAGGCAAAAAAAGATACCTAAGCTGGCCTGTGTGTATAGTAAGACAACGATTTTGACTGCTTCTATATTATCTGAACTCAATCAAGAGCTAGGAGAAGTGCGAGTTGTGGTGCTTCAGAATCGTGCTACTATAGACTATCTGCTGTTAAAAGAACATATGGGATATGAACAGTTTCCAGGAATGTGTTGTTTTAATTTGTCTGATTTTTCTTAAACTAGTCAAAATCAATTAGACAATAGTCATCATATTATTAATAAGTTTTCACAAATGCCTGGGTTACCTAACTGGTTTTCTTGGTTTCACTGGATATGGCCAGTATTTGTAGGTCTGTTTTTGTTATGTATCTGTATTCCTGTTCTGCTAATGTGTGTACATAATTTAATTAGCAGTTTGTTAAAACCTATACATGTTTACGTTACTCTACAAGAAGTTATGTCAAAAAAAACAATCAATCTTCTCATATTTTCTTTTTTTGCTACTTCTATAGCTCTTCTTTTTCCTTCCTAAATACAGCCCTTTACTAGAATTCATGCCTCATACTTAAAATTACCATATATCATAATCCTTCCAGCTGGTAAAGATACCTCAAGACAAGTGCTGGGCATAGGTCCATGGGGCATAAATCTTCAAAGAAGTAAAAGCTAACCTTCTCAAAGAATATTGCTTCTCTCTCACTTACTAACTTTACATCTCCCTGTATGGCCCCGGAAGATGGCTGGTTAGCCAGAGACGAGTAAGATTCCTCAAGGGAGGAACATCCTAAGACAGGCACAGTTGCAGAGGGGCCATCAATTGAGGTCAACAGAGGTGAGGCTTAGAACCAGTTTTGAGAGAAATCTTCTGCACCTGTGGCTGTTTTGTCACCCTTGTCTAGCTCGGATCAATACCTAGTCTATAAGCACAGACCTGACCAACTATACTTGCCTTCCTATTGCACTAAACTCTACTTTCCATCTTTATTTTACATTACCAGATTTAAAAGATAGATTATTTTTTATGAAAAAGTAAACTGTGTTAAAAAAGCGTTCTATTAGAAACTGTCATCTTTATTATGTCTACCTACTACTTAAACATTTTATTAAAAAATAAGGGGGAAATGTGGGATTAATATAGAAATCAAGTATAGAAATCAAATGTATAATCATATATGACTTGTTTATTTTTACTGTAATTCCTGATACATGATCAAGAACAGAACGAACAAGACCAAAACAGTTTCTGTGACCTAAATGCCCTTGCTACTGTTTCAATACCATGTAAGGCGTCGCATACCAGGAGACTGGAGACTGCCGAGGATTAAGTTTAGAGTTAGTTAATGATTGTGTATTAAGTACCCCCACAGAATTCTATTGTTTTTAACATTTATTTGCTCAACAAACATGAAGGGTGCCCTCTCAGCACCACTCTTGTGCTGTTAAGCCTTGAATCCCTTAGCTGGTCCTTTCAGATCTTCGATATCTCATCATCTCTCCTCCCTTATCTGTGGGTCAGAAGCAGGGAGGACTGACACCACTTTTTCTTTTTTCTTTTGTTTAGGCAAATTGGAGAAAGCTCCAGCTACTTGAAAACAAACAGTGAAATGGAAATATTTGGTAACTGTCAGATTATCTTCTTTGTCTCATCAATCCGTGGATACAGCTATTATCATATGCAAAGCCAACTAGAAGAGATTGGAGTATATTTACTGTCAAGTCTGTACCTGTAGCAGAAGCTACTAAATTTAAGCTACCACAAAGATACAAACTACATAGTCACGGAAAGTCCTATCAACATCCCTAATCAATTATCAACGGTGCCAAAAGACTGATAGGTGTTGAAGATTGATGAGGGATTGATCACCCTAACTCTAATCAGATTATCAATCCAATACTAGCTAACATTACAGATCTGTGTTCCATTCCTTAAAATAATATACTCCATTCATTTTGTATACAGATACATTAATCTGTCTACACATTTTCTTTGCTCAGTATCCATTATACTATCAAAACTAGTTTGCCTTCAACCACAACTTTCCTGCCCCAGGGATTTCTACTCTTAAGTTTTTGGCACCATGACTATGTTACCATTTTTCATGGATTACCCAGAAGTAGATGCTATTGTTTGGGTGCAAACATCCATGCAAACCTGCCAGAATGAACATATGCTTGCTTCATATCTCTTCAGAGAATTTTTTCTATAATTCTAAAGGAAATCAAAGTAATTGTGGAACCTCTAAAACACCCCACAGTTCAAAAATAAAAGCTATTCTGTATGTATCACAATTGCAGATCCATGAGTAATTAGCCAAGTCTCTCACCGAATATTCACGATAAATTTGTAGGGTTAATACATTATCTTGACTTTCATTTATTGAGCTTCTGATACATGAGAGGTAATATCCGAGGGGACTAACACTCTATTTAATCATAATAATAGTTCTGTGATGGAAACAATATTCTTTGCATTTTACATTCATGGAAAATAAGGCATAGAGAAGCTAAATGAATTTCCTGTTTCTCACATCTAATCAGTGGTTAGATATGGATTCAAATCTATTTTTACAAAATCTACACTGTAACATTGGAACTTCCTTCAGGAAAAAGTAACATAAACTTCAAATAAGGCAGCTCAAAAAACAGAATTTCTTTTAGACAAAACAAGCCTAGAGTTAGACAGTCTAGGCCTAGTAGGACCCTACCAGTGCCATGAGGGTCTGAAATCCTTGCTATCCTTTGGCTCATTTTTAACTTCTAGAAGCAGTTTGGTTAGAGCATGAGTGCACAGTCCCTGGGTCCAAGCTCTTGGGCTCATTTCTCATCTCAGTCACAAAATTGCCATTTGACCGTGAGCAACCTAAACACTTTTTAAAAAATTTTCTTCCTCTCAGTAATAGGTATAATAACAGCACCTAAATTATAAGATTTTTGTGAGAACTAAAATACAGTCTAACTCATTTGAACACTCTACAGAAATAGGATAGACCCCTCCAACTAAAATTTATTTCTGGTATGGAGACTGATGGTGCCACACACACATCAAGAGAATATGATAATGCTTATACCTCCCAGAAGGATGTTTCCTGGGGAGAGCAGGGAAGTCTACAAAGCCAGTCTAAAAAGGGTTTCAGAGTGCAAGAAAAGGAGATGGTATTTGACTGAAGTTATGTGGGTGGCACTGGGGTAAGCGTCCCTACGTACAAACAGACAGTGGCTTGCATAGATTGAGTTTCCTGTCAATACCAAGGGAAAGGACACCTGGCTTTCTTACCATCTTTCCCAAGATGTGAGGCAGAAGGAGCAGAGGAAGTGGTAGAGCTTGCAAGCTGTCATCAGATATACATAAAAAATGAAGTCAGAATCTTTATTATAATTTACACCTCATTTTTGACTGCAATATATCATCTTTTATTTAATTGAATTTAAAATAAGCCATTGGCACTTTGAGGTAAGTTGCTTGAACCCACTGAAAGAAGTGAAATGTTCTTGAATGTCTTTATATGAGACCTGCATTGTTTATTTCTTGAAGTAAAATGTGTGCCTTGGTCACTATTAATAATGCCTAGACAGACAGTGACTCTGTGGCATCTTACTACACTGATGGACAGTGACTGCATTGGGGTATGAGTGGAGACTTGATAATATGGGTAAATGTAGTAACCACATTGTTTTTTCATGTGAAACCTTCATAAGAGTATATGTCAATAATACCTTAATAGAGATAAATAAATAAATAAATAAATAAATAAATAATGCCTAGAGCTCTGAAGTAGAGAAGGGATGTCATATGAGACGTTGTATTGTGTCTTTAGTATCTGTGGAGACATGTATGACCTGGATTTATATTTTGGGTAATGATGAGGTAAGAAATTTACAGTTCTTAATACCAAAAGGGGAAACCCTGGGTAAATAATTCTTGCCACCATTGGCCGGATCAGATGACCAGACTATTGTTGATGTCTCAAGCCGAAAAATATGCAGATGTGGCTGATTCTTGGCCAGGGTTTCCAGTGATAAAATGACTATCTGAGATCGGGCTGATTTTGTTTAGTCTTGAGTACTGTCACCAATCAGTGACAACGTAGTTAAGGGATGAAAAGCAACTGTCCGGCAAGCTCCATCACATTCAATGGTGGCACTATTGCCTGTAAACATATTAACTTCTTGTGCTATTCATTCAGTTGATCCTAACAAGTTCTCTAGGCAGGGGTTCAGGAGCAGGATGACCTCCTACAGCACTAAGACACCTGCCAAGGGAGTGAGGACAAGTGCGGTCAAACCTCCTTCTGGGTTTGGCTCTTTTTTGTAGGTACCACTTCCATCCTAGCAAGGCAGACTTAGTGATGGTGCCAAGTTTAAGGGTGCTGCCTCTATGACCCAAGGCAAGGGTCATGGGCTCAGGACCTGGAGAGCCTTATTCTCCAGGAGAGCTCAGGAAACAGCCAGCAAACAATATAATGTTACATACTGTGGTACTAAGGAAGCCATTTTTGTGTACCAGAATTCTGTGGGTATTTATCACAATTATGTGTAGTCTCTGTTGTGGAGGAGTTTCTGGGTTAATACGAGTGCCTTCTATATTGCAATTTTAACACATTCTAGAGACGATTGCTATGAAGAACACCATCGACTGTAGACCTAGTTGCAAGTAACACCATAACAGACTTAAGTAAAATTTGTGAACAAGGAATATGTTGCTTTCAGAAACCAAAGAGGCCTAAAATATGTTAGTCTTGCTTTAATGTTATTAATGTTGCTGTAATGTTTAATGGGTACTGAGAAGGTCATACTTTGTCTTTACAGGGATGCAGTTGATTTTCAAGAATTTAACCAGGGTTTGGGGGCTTTTACCATGTGGTATTCTGTGTGAGGCAAGGGTGCACCTCGTCTATGAGATCTCCTTTGTGATTATCTGCATGTCCTTAAGGAGTGTGTCAAATTAAACTACTTGGAGGAAGATGTCATCAATGTAATTTTCTACCTATGCTGCAAGAGAAAATTGCATGTAATTAAGATCTTGCTTATAAAGATTCTGTGTGATGGCAAGGCTGTTGGGATAACTGAGCAGGATAACGATGTATTGTGCCCTTTGGAAGGTAAAGGCAAACTGCAGCTGAGAGACTACTGAACAGACATAGTGGCCAAATCTGCAGAGTATTTATCATCTGCTGATTGGCTGGAATTAGTAATAATAGTATTAGGATGGAAGTCTAAACGGTTGGGGTCACAACATTAAGGTTCTAGTAATCGACCATGAGGTAACATTCTTCTTTTCCAAATTTAAGAATGAGCTAAAATTGGATGTTAATTGTAGTCTCAGTGTTCACAATCACCTCTTCCCTAACTAGGTCTTATATTATGGGTTTCAATGCTAGAAGATACAGTTTTAATTTATAATGAGCTGTGTTAACCATCCTAATCAGGGATGGAGGTTAATGGAGACCCTTTTGGTCAACCTAGCTGGAAGAGCCAAAATCATAATTTAATCATTCATTGGGTCACTAGGATGCTACAAAAATGATTAAGCTGCTGTCGCCTACACCTCTGTCATGAAAGAGATCCTGATCCTTCAAATTTATGGAAAAACACAAGTGCACTCTCAGTGAACAGGCAAAGAGGTAATTCAAACCCAATCCATGCCTACTATTGGATATTTTAAGGCAATAGGAGTTATGGCTATGTAGAATTTAGGCAGGACAATAGTTCTCATGGATAAGGTAAAGCATAGTTGATTTTGACCTGTGTTTTATGTTTGCTAACACTCTTACACTCTTAGAAGTATAAAGGCTACCTAGTTTAAATGTAATAGAATCTTCAAGTTTAACTCCAATTTGAGGCCTCGTATGAACTAAGTCCATGAACATTTCCTAATTGGTGCTTTTCAACAGATGCTAGTTAATTCGCAGCCTATGTCCTAGAGGTGAGAAAGCCAACATCCATCCCCCTTTTTATCTTTTTTTCACAAATCCTTTTTTCAAATATTTTGGATTTTCATTTAGTGTAAATCATGGACCTCTATTTCAGATTTTGTTTTCTTCCTTCTATCTGGGTGTTTTGTTTGTTTTATTTTGATGGATTCTGGATGTACTTCAAGGGGGTCTTCTCTACCCTACTCATATTTATAATTTCTTCTTTTAGAGTACTTCAAATCATAATCATTAGGATTGGGGTCCCCCTGCAGTAAGTGGTCACTTTATAGGGTTTAAGTAGCCCGGGCTTAAGTTGTGTTTGAATTTACCCTGTGCACTGGGAGTGTATTGGGAATATTTCTCTAAAACTCCAAGGATCAGGATCTTTTTCATGACAGAGGTATGAGCAGAGCAGCAAAGGCAGTCTGTAGATGCCAGAGAGCCACCTCCTTTTATGGACAATCCAATGGGCCTTTAGGTCATACAGGATATTAGATGTTTCCTGAGCACACTACAGATCAGGGCCAACACCCGTCTGACACACGGAATTCATCCATGTTGCAGGGTGACAGCTGTTCCCCTGAGCTTATTGCTGAAATCAAGTCACATCATTCAATCTGAGTTATATGGATATAATCACGAAGAAACAGATGACACAAAGCCATTTTAAAGAGGGCTTCAAACCCATATCCCTGTACCTAAACATCAGTTATTGAAATTTCTGACCTAAATAAGTTAAATCAAATCTATAACAAAGGTTCAGTAGAATTCAACAAATGTGACACAAGGCAGTAAGAGCTAGATTTCTAATAGGCAGCAGCTCAAGCTCAAGTTGGCAGCAGGTGGCAACCCAGCTCCAAAAGCATGCCAGGCAGCAGAGCAAATTAGGAAGTTAAAGCAAAAGAAGAAAGACCCCTGCTGGTCATGATCATCACCCAGACATCCTACTCAGTGCTAATGACTATTACCCCATAGAACTGAAGTGGACATCCATCGAAAATTTGGATTGGATATTGAGACTGATGACACTGTATACATGCCAGGAGGGTATAAAAAAGCCTTTTGTGGCTTTGTGGGTATAGCATGGCAGGCTCCCAAGCAGGTGTGAGATGACTTGAGAGAACAGGGTAAGAACAGGGTTGGCTTCCCTTGTGGAAGGAGAGTGGGGCTGGGGTGAGATTTCTTGCACTACATGGACTGTGGCCTCTGTGATTTGAACTAGCCTTTGGTTGAAAGTGGAAAATACCCGGGATTTCTAATCAACATTTCAGGATGTGGGCTGAAGAAGAAGAGAGAGTAGAGGGACTTGAAATATATCATTACTTAAATATTATAATTGGAGTCAGCCTCATTTATTAACATACTTTTTCAACAAATGTTAAGTGTTTTCAATCAACCTCAGAGTGTTCATTTCTTTGCCATATTTGTCACTGTACAATCACAAGATGACTGCTGCACCACTGGCATCAAACATTCCTAGCAGGAGGAAGGAGAAAAGACCCAAGCTGACATACACCGCACCTACCCCTTTTATAAAATAAGGAAAAACTTCCCCCAAAACTCTTACTGCAGCTCTTCCCTTAAATATCATCGAATAAAACTCAATGACATGGCCATCCCTACTGCAAGGAAAACTTAGAAAGCTAGTATTTCTAACTTTGAACACAATGAGGGGTCCTTTTAGGGTAGAAAGGGGTAATGATGATTGGTTACCTACCTGATCTACCAGCTACCTACCTGACTACAGCTGTGATGTTCTTTATGATATCTTTCTGCAAAAAAGTTTGCAAAATAGTCACCAACAGTTATAGATGTTGTGAAAGGTTTTACTGCAGCACACGCCATTCTCTACTGTTAAAAGTTGACAACGCCCATCATGCACAAATAGCTAAGGAATTTGCAGTTATCGCTGCTGTGACAATATTGTGTGGGAAAAGGGAAGGGGTCAGGAGGAACAACACTTATACTAGAAACTCACTAAAATTTCTTATCTTTCTCTTTGGCTGATAGATGAGCATGCCATTTTATTTTTTGGTATCATTAATCTACAGTTACATGTGCAACATTATGGTTACTAAACTCCCCACTTCATCCGGTCCCCCCCACTTACCCCGTTACAGTCACTGTCCATCAGTGTAGTGAGAGAGCATGCCATTTTTAAGAGGTCATTGTATGGTCACCTATGTAGTTTTTCTTTCTTAAAAAAATAGAAATGGAGAGGCTTGACCCTGAATACCAAGCATTACCTTATTTCTGACTCTATCACATACTTTACCTTTCCCACCCATTCCTAAAGGTCAAACCATCAGTCACGGGAAGATTCTTAAAAGTAGATTTCCATCCAGTCAAAAAGCAAATAAGAAAGACAGGGAAGAGCAGTATTTTAAAGAAGCAGAATAAGAGCTGTTCACCATTGGATGTCACAATTGCATATCTCAGTGCCTGTCCTTTCATACCTAAGAAACATAATGCTCCTGAAGAGGAAAGGAAAAAACTCAAACCATAAACACATGTTGTTTTCTTTGTATCTGTGCATTGATTAATGCCCTGAGCTCACATGCCTGTAAAGTTATACTGATGTCCTCTTTAGACCATGCCTCACATGATTTTACACAGAAAGGGAGAGAAAAGCTTGTCAAGTCAGGAGTAAATGAGATACCTAAGTCGCACTGAAATATAGAGAGGACCAAAGAATAGGGTGACTTCTTTGCCAAGCGTATTTCTTCTTTTATAATATACTGGTGGTATAATGGAGCTGGACATGCCACAGTTATTTTCATTTGGCCTTGCTTTCTATAATGTCTTCCTATACCTCTTACTTCAAAAACAAATGCCACAGTGAATTCTTATCTACTTAGGAAACTATTAGACTCCCCTATGCAATTTTCATTTTGTATGCTGAGAATGAGATCTAATTTCTCACTTTGGATTATTTTATCCTGTTTAAGTATCCACATCACTGAAGCCAACCTTAAAAATAAAATACCCCAAGTTTACTATATGATAAAAATGTTTTATCATGCATTCTCCTAACACGAAGTACAGCAGTAGTCAAATACATTAAATCAGACATTCTTTACTACTTGGCTTAAAGCATTATTCACCAAAGACTAGTGGTTATTTGAACAATTACTTAAAATGATTCTTGCTTTCAATCATATGAAATAATATGATTCTTTTAAAAATTGCTCAAGTAAACCATACTCATTATCAAAACATTACAACAGGTATGATGTTTGTCATTATTTTACCATCACATTCTTACTTAAAAAAAAAAGAAATATAAAAAGGAAAAAATAAATAAATAAAGCTTTGGCCATACATTTCCCTGCTCAAGGAGAATAATATTTTTTCACTTAATGACAAAAATATGTGAAATTAACAATTTCCTCAGTTGGCTAGACTTCTCAAAAATAGCACTGAAGTGAATGAATATTTCCAGAATCAACAGAGAGCATTCCTGAGACCAAGTTAGCACAAGCCCCGACTATAGGGAATGCACAACATTATTACTGAAAAGCAAGCATTGTCCTTTTCCACCTGATTCCCTTACACTGCTAGATTCACTCCTGCTTGCTGGGATTGTTGCGGCTAATTCCCATCCTGCTGTTTCTAGGTCAGGCTACTCTGCCCTTGCCTAGATTCTACAGACACAGACATTTCACCAGTTAATTACATCTCCTCCTGAGTATTGCTCAAGGACCTGTACCATGGCATGTCACACTAGTAGGATACTGTGATAAAGGAAGTGCTAATTTAATTTATTGGAAAATATCAACCTAAATATAAAAAATGCCATAAGAAAGAAACCTCCAGCAAGATAATGGTTTAGATCATAAGCTTTTAGCTCAAGTCAGACTATAAACAGCATTAAATACATGGGACTATTTGATCCCAGAGTACAAAACAACACAAGTTGTTAATATAATGAAACATTTAAAATTAGATTGCAATTTATTTCCAACATTGATATTTTTAAACTTCTTACTGCTTGTTAAAAATTTTGCATAGTTCATTTACATATTTTAAAATGAATTTTATTTTATCCTCTTACTTAGCCTGATTCATTTAGGTATACAGTTCTGGTCTTTAAAGAAATCTTCTTGGCATAAGCAAACTTTTGAAAACACTGTCCAAACTCACCACTCCATTTCTTTAGCTTTTATTCATTCCTCACTGTGGAAATGCATCTGTGATAGTTTCACTAGCTTCATCTCTAAAACGTTTGTTTTCAATACCTAGTGGCAGAGCTACCGTGAAAGTAAAACCTCCTTGTGTGAAGTACTACAGAAAGGTTTTCTTATTTGAGGGACCAATAAATTTCATCTTAACTGTATCAAGTCAGGAAACTATATACAAAGAAATAAGTATGTAAATATATATATATTATCTTTCCTGTTGATATACTGCTTAGTGAATGTAGCTTTAACTATCTGGCCAAAATAACTTCTTAATTTTCTGACATTGAGTCAAAGAGGCTTACCCAATCTCAGGCCTCTGCTTTTTGGGCAGACTCTGCTTTGCTAAAAAGAAAACATGAGCAGAACATGAAAAACCCTTTCTACAGGCAGAAAGAGGGAAGAAAAGAGACTGACCTAAATTTCTTCCCCCAAATTCATTAGTTTCCTATCAGCCCATCAACTAAGTGGCATAAAGCAACACAAATTTATTATCTTATAAATTATTAGTAGGTCAGGCATCTTCTGCAGGTCTCAGTGAGCTGAAATCAAGCTGTTGGCAGTGCTGCAGTCCTTTCCAAAGGCTCTAGGGAGTCACCTCCTTGCCTTTTCACCTTCTGCATTTTGATGGCATTCACTGGATCTTGGCCTTCTTCCCCTGTCTTGGAAGCCAGAAATGGCAAGTTGAGTCCTTCTCACACCATATTATCTTTGACTCCTCTTCAGTCTTCCTCTTTCACTTTTAAAGATACATTTTTCCCATCCAAATAATGCAGGATAATCTCTTTATTTTACAGTTAGCTGATTAGCACATTTAACTCCACTTGCTATCTAAACGACTGTATCTAAAAATTCCAGAAATTAAAATGTGGGTATCTATAAGGCACCGTTATCATACCTACCATAGTAAAACCTGATCACCACTCCTTCCACCTAAGTGAGGAATTAGTAGAGACCTAAAAGAATCTTTCCAGAGGGTAGGCCCTAAGAGAAAGCTTGAGGAGTTACAAATAGGTACTCCTCCCACTGTCAAATTAACTGCAAAAATGTCCCAATTCTTTCTTCTCTGAATCCACTCACTGCAATATGACTTTGCAGCTCTACTTATCAAAAGGTAGAGTCCATTTCCCCAACTCTGAATCCTAGTAGGGCTAATGACTTGTTTTGACCACTAAAATGCATAAAATGTGATAGTATCATTACCTGAGCCTGCATTTCAAAGGGTTAGGTTTCCACACACTGTCTCTCTTGCTTCTCTGCTTTTGCCGTGAGAACATGTCCAGGTCAACTGGCTGGATGATGGGAATGCATGGGCCGAATCATACCTCTCTCTCCAATACAACTGATAACAAGATGTCTGCCAGGTAAGCATGCTCAAGGCCACAGAACCACCCAGACAACTCCACTCTAAGCCGCCAAACCCAGAAATTTGTAAATTATATAAATAAGTCATTGTTTTAATGCACTAAATTTTGTCATCACAGTAGATTACAAGGCAATAGATTATTCATATACATTAATAAAACAAGACATATCATCCCTTTACCTAGGAAGAGAGACTATTACTTATTTATAGTCCACTTGCAGCTTCCAATTAGCAAATTAGTTTTCATTGATCTAACCTCACCTCCATGTCTTCCCATCTCTATTATACAGAGCCAAAAACATAATTTAATCAATCACTGGGTCACTAGGATGCTACAAAAATAATTTGGCTGCTGTCGCCTACATCTCTGTCATGAAAAAGATCCTGATCCTTCAAATTTATGGAAAAACTCAAGTGCACTCCCAGTGGACAGGCAAAGGGGTAATTCAAACCCAATCTCTGCCTACTATTGGATATTTCAGGGCAACGGGGTGTTATGGCTATGGAGAATTTAGGAAGGGCAATAGTTCTCATGGTTAAGGTAAAGCATATCTGATTCTCCTTCTTCATCGCTGAAATAAAATTCCTACACCTGTCAGCATCTATCTGCCACACAAAAGACAGGCCAAACTGTCTCATTAAACAAACAATACACAAATAAGTAGAAATCCTGGTGAATACCACTTTCTCATTCTTATTCTTGCTAAGAATTAACCTATGAAAGTTACAATTATCTCAACTTCATAATATTCAAAGAAAAACAATGCAAAGCTTAAAAAGAGCTTAAGAGAGCATAAAAAACTTTCAGAGCTTAGGATTTTAATCATGATGTAAAAGTGGATGCCATGCATATTAACATGCAAAAAAACATGAAATTGGACCTCTACCTAACATCATTCACAAAATTAAATTGAAATAAAGACTTAAAAATAAGGCCTGAAACCAATAAACTCCTAGAGGAAAACATAAGGAGAAAGCTCCTTGACACTGGTTTTAGCAATGATTTTCAGTTATGACCCCAAAAGCACAAGCAACAAAATAAAAAATAAGCAAGTGGGACTACCTCAACCTAATAAACTACAACACAGGAAAAGAAACAATCGACAGAATGAAGAGGCAACCTACAAAATGAGAGGAAATATTTGCAAACCATTTATCTGTTATGGGACTAATACCCAAACTATGTAAGAAAAGGATACAACTCAGTAACACCAAGAAAAACAAATCTCAATAAAATCTTGGCAGGGGAACTGAATCAACTTCTTTTCGAAAGAACAAGTACAAATGGCCAATAGATACATGAAAATATTCTCAACATCACTAAACATCAGGGAAATGCAAATCAGAACTATAAAGAAATATCACCTTACACTTGTTAGAGTGGCTATTATCAAAAAGATAAAAATGTTGGTGAAGATGTGGAGAAGGGAACTCTACTATAATGTTTGTAGGAATATAAATTGGCACAACCATTATGAAAAACAATATGGAACCCCCTCAAAAAGTTAAAATTATAGCTACCATATATATAATCCAGCAACCCTATATCTGGTATACATCAGAACGAACTTTAAATCACTATCTGAAAGAGACATAGTCACCCAATGTTCGTTGCTGTATTATTCAAAATAACAAGATATAGACACACCTAAGTGTTTATCAGTGGATGATTGGGTAAAGATGTGTTATATTTACACAATGGAATGTTATTCAGCCTTAAAAGTAAAGAAATCCTACCATTGCAACAACATGGATAACTGGAGGGCATTATGCTAAGTGAAATAAATCAGATAGTGAACAGCAAGTACTGCATGATTTCACATATATGTAGAATCCAGAAAAGAAAAAAAGCCAAACATATAGAAGCAGAGAGTAGAATGGTGGTTTTCAATGGCTGGTTGTTGAGGGAAATGCATGTTGGTCAAACAGTACAAACTTCCAGTTAAAAAGTGAATAAGTTCTAGGGATCTAATATCCAGTGTGATGACTGTAGTTAGCAATACTATGTTATATGCTTGAAAGTTGCTAAGAAATTAGATCTTTAATGTTCTTAACCCCTCACACACACATATATGCAAATTCTAATTAAGTGAGGTGATAGCTGTGTTACCTAACTTGATTGTGGTAATCATTTTACAATAAATATCAAATCATGTTGTATACCTAAATTTACACAATGTTATATGTCAATTGTATTTCAATAAAGTTAGAAAAAAATGGATCCTATGTAAGGTGAGCAACCATTTAAACATGAGAATAGAAATATTATGATTATACAATTATTCTAGATGTCTCTAATGCATTTGGCTCCGTGGTCTTGTTTCAAGCCAACAAAACACGTCCAAATTTCCTTGTGCTATTTTTTTCACTTTTTTGAATTCATAACTTCTTTTTTATTGCCCTTAAATGAAAAATTTACCACCTACAGACCACTTTAAGGTAAAGCAGGAAGGTAAAATGACAAAGGATGAATAACATCTTAAAAAAGGAGAGATTAGAGGGAAAATAATGTCAATCTCTCAGAGACTGCTAACAGCACAGTTTAAACAAACTGAATGCCCAAGAGGCATTATTTTGAGTGAAAATTTGGTAAGAATAATTTTCAAGAACTCTATTATGTTGCCTTAGACTATTTTTCTCCATAGAATAGGAAAATCAAAGTCAAATGCTATAATTTTAGATCCTTATTCTTAGCTTCAGTGGAAAGAAAACACCTTACTTTGGGTGGACTGTTTCTATATGTATAAAAGCCAAAGACAACATTTCAGAAGGTATCTTGTTTTAATAAAATTCACAAAATAGTTTTGATATTTTAAAATAATTTTCATATTTGGACTAATATTCATAAAATGGGCTCTATATGACAATTTTGTGCTGTAACTATCTCATCTCTTGGCTATTTATGTGTTTGCTAATCATTCATTAACAATAGTTTTACTGGATTAATTATATCAACAGAATTAGAAATGTCAAAATTGTAGTCCGGTTAAATGAAATAAACTAATGTAGACTTTGACCAAAGTGCTCCCTGTTTGGAGTTACTTACCAGACTGTTTAAGAATTGAAAATAACTCCTCTCAGGAGACTAGTAGCCTAGGAGAAGAAAACTTATCATGTAATTTAATGAGAAAGAAGATATCAGAAAATAAGGACAGGCACAAAAAAACAATGAAAAGTCAGTTCAAGAACAAAATCATTAGAGAGATCAATAACTTAGGAAAGATTTTCTTTCTAAATAGGAAATTTTCATTCTTAAACTCCATGGTTTTGAACCCTAAGGCAAAGACAGGTAAATTGGGGGTATCATACTAGACTAAATTAATGGCCTGCCCATGTGTTTCTGTTCTCTGTAGTTTAAGGTCATTCTTGGGGCTGAATCATAGCCCTCTTGGTGGGCAGGGAATATTTACAGCGGTGATGTAGTGATAAACATACAGACAGACATGTATTGATCTGGAAACCTTTGCAAGTACAGGGAACTAAGCCTAAATAAACCAATTCAAATGTCAAGAGAACTGATATCAATGATGTAGCACCTATTGATAGTCTAAGGATTGAAAGAGCACCAGTACCCATGCCAAATTAATAATATAAATTAACAATGGGAGTACTGACTTTGATAGATTCAAAAAAAAAAGAAAGAAATGCAAACAGCAATGGGCCAAGTAAACATTTGATCATTAATGGAAGTGTCTTCATCAGTGCCAATCTTTAATCAAAAAGACATGGTTTATAAAACCTTGTTAGTACCGATTGTTCTGGAGAGCATAACACACTTTAAATTACAATCAAGAATTTTTCAGGACTTGCAAGTCATTGAATATGCATTTTTCTTGCTCCGCACCTGTCATCTTTTCTGTAATGGTTACAACTTCATGAGGTTCCCCAAGCAGTTGATGAGTGATCCTTTTGCACTCTATATGGGTGGATTTTCTTAAAGTTTTCCAGATTGTTCTTTTAAAAACTATTAATAGAGGCTCATTTCTGCCCATAAAACAAATAAATTTAATATACAATCACTGACTGCAAACACAAATGCAAAGAACCTCAAAGCTGTTTAACATAAACACTCAACAAATATTTATTGAGAGTCAACTATCAGTCAGAAACGGAGTTAAATGCTATGGACAGGAATGTGAGCTACATAGCCTCTTCCCTTAAGGATTTTATCATGGAGAAACTAATGTAAATAGGCAAATGTATCTTATAAATGTGAAAGGATTAATCTAATAGATTGAGTAGACTAAGGAATAGGACATTTTAGTGATGGAAGTGCATTCTTATTGGAACTTCTCAAATCAAAATGTATCTCCCCTACTTGTTACACTTGTGTGTTCTAATATCAGTCTTGACATTTTCTTAATATGTTTTAGTTTTCAATTCTTTGGACATACAATCTCATCTTTATACCATAAATGTGTATTTAATCAATATGGATCATCAGATAGTGGGGAATAAGTGCTTGTTGATGGTCATAAAGGAAAACTGTTACTGATAAAAAAGAAACTTGTTCTATTGTTAATACTCTAGAGTTTATTTGAAATGGTCTTAGCAATATTACAGAACTATACTGTTTTAGAAAGTGAGGAAATAATAATCACAAAGGCTTCTGAGGAAGACTAGCTGTTAGAGAAAAATTGTCAGCCATTGCTTCATTGATTTCAGTTTGATTTCCTTTTAAAATGAGAAATTATAATGAATCACCACCAATAAGCAAACCTGAATATGGATTTCAGCAACACAGCTTAAGAAGCTTAGGCGAGTACTAGACAGCTATGGGTACGACTGGACCCATGCACTCCTGTACCAGCCATAAAGGTCATGAAATTCTTTCATCCCTAAAACTTCACCATCTGTAACATATTTCTTAAATGATACCTTAATTATGCCCCAAACAATTGAAATCTAGTATTTAGGATACTTTATATATGCTATGTTATCAGTTATCAGCTTTTGTTGACAGGGCTCTCATTTTAGCCCAAAGGAGATGATAAAGAGAAGAAAAGGAATCATGTACAAAGACTGAATTACCCACAGGCAGGATACACGTGTCAGTGTCGGAATACCTCAGAAAATAAAAATAAAGGGAAGCATAAAATCTAGAAATTAACAGGTTAGATATCAATGTCTATGTTTGTGTATATTTTGAATGAGCTTCAAATGTTATTTTATGATGTGGTATTGTCTTCACTTCAAATTATCTATTGGGTGTTTATAATTTTCCCAAGGCATAACATTACTAAAGTTCTTAATTCAGCCCAGATGTTGTCATTGCCCTTCTCAAACATAACCGATTCTCCTCTCTTGGGTATAGTTTTATGCCAAACTTCCTGAAATACAAAATTGGAATGTTAGGGTTCACCTGTGTATAACTGAGATTGGCTTAAGTGTAAGCTTCTTATAAAGTTTGTCTAGGTAGGAAAGGTTGACTTGTTCAACATAGCAAAAATGGGCCAAACATCTATCAGAAGACAATGTAATAGACAAATCTAGGCAAGATAATCTCCAGGTTTACTCTAATTAATGTTATTTCAGGAACGGTCAAATTGTTTGGGATGGCAATTGAATACCCTCTGAATTAATCTCTCAATTTTAATATTTTGATTATAAATGTGACAGCTGGTAGAATGCAAACCTCGTTGAAAGCTTTTATTTGCTTAACAAATATTTTTAACACACAAGATACAGTAATTTATCTTTTTTTTCAAAAACATGTTCACTAAACTCAAGGATGCTATTATCAACAAGATTTATCATCAATGAATTAGCATGACCTCAAGGTCAACATGGGGTCAACAGATCTTTTTGTGTTGTACATACATAAAAATTTTACAACAAAAATTAAAACAAACCAGATGTTTCAGCGAGGATGCATAAACTATCTGTACAATCCAAAAAAAAGAATGTGTTTTTGTCTTAGGAAAATTTTCATGTTAATACCTATTATGAAACCATTTCAAGTTATAAAAAGATTTCTTTTTCCATCTGAATGACCTCTTTTGTATTTTATCTCAGGTCTTAATAATTGACTCCAACATAAAGGAATCAAAAGTCATAACATTAACATACAGTGCCCATCCTAATACCATGTTTCATTGAAAGGTGATGAAGAGGCTTAAGATAAATGAACGGTTTTGACAGCATGAGGTAAATAAGAAGTGAAATGTGCAAGTACTCAAATCACTGGACAACCAAAGAAAGGAATGGGTTTTGGTAATGTACAATTATCACATTGACTTTCTTTGTCAACTGAACTTCTCATTTTACTACCCTTTCCATTCACTACCAGATTTTTCATAGAAAAACTAACAAGACTACCCACCTTCATAAACCATAGTTTTAAGACCTTTAGTGATCTTAGTGGAATCCAAGATACATTAAATAAAATTTAAATATTATGGCTATATCTAAAACATGCTTAAAATATTTATAAATAATATAGTTTGAAATATTATAAACATCTTAATCTTCAAGTACAGTATGAAACATCTCTCTTTTGTAAGGCATTAAGAAAATAATATAAAATATATTTTTCTTTGTAGCTGTAATATGTAGTAAATATATTGTGTTTATATAATTTGAAAGCATATTTTGCATGAACATTACACTAATAGTTCCACACTGTTGCAAAAGTGCCTATGGACATTTTAATATAAAATAATTCTTTCTTTCCTCTGGATAAAATGCAGTTATTTTCAATATTTCACATTAAGTGAAAAGTTTTATCTGGCATTTTAAAATGAATTTAAATGCTAGATCAATAAGGGTAAGCAAAGAAGTAATATCTCTAGAATTTCCCTGTGTATAACCTAGTCACAAAATGCAAATAAAAATAAGTTATAATACTGACTAGAACAATGCATTTTTTATTTTGGTAATGACTCCTCTACCTTTACACAAATGCAAACTTGCAAGAGTTCTGGGAAAATCTAATTAAATGTATTTAAATGTATATGGTTCAGTTGAATCAAGGCTATGTTGTTAAACAAAATGTTTTCATGCACTTCTTTTAGAGTTAACTACATAACTTTTCCTAATAATATCTTCTAGTATCTCTGGTACAATGTTAAATAACAATGATGCAACAGATATTATTGCCTACTTGCTGATTTAATGGAGGTACAAATCCTGCCTCACAGATTGCTTTAGCATAGGGTGAGATGACGCACATAAAGTCCTTTCTATAATCCCTGCATTTTTTAAGCATCTCAATACTTGGAAAGCATTATTACTATTTTATTCAATGAGTATATTGAAAATTGGTTAATGACATTTCCAGAATCCCTCTCCTCTCTTTTTAAGCACCACCTTCTGTTTAAGAAGTTACCATTTCCCAACTCCATATGTTTCTAGGGGGTCTGTCAGGCACAGCAATGGTTACCCTAGGATCCCCACAGACACAGGTGTCAGAAAGTAACCCAGGCTCCCACAGATCAAGATTGTATATACTATAATTGACCTAAATGTTGGGAAATGACACAGCACATTTACTCAAATGCCTTCTATTTGATTGTTATATAGATACTGAGGAAATGAGTTTGCTTTTCAAATGAAATTCTGTCTGTATGGTTTAGACCAAGGTTTGATACTGGCCATTTTTTACAGTTTGAGAAAAGAAAAGTCCATCTCTAATATGGAAAAAAAAATGTTTTTAGGGTCAACTGGGATCAAAGAATTATTATTGACTTCCAAATATTAAAAGGACTGAGGAGTCAGAGATATAATGCTGGAAACTGGGAAAAGCAGAGGTTTACAGTTAAGGCATGTGCAAAAATCCAGGATATGACTGTGGGGATTGAATGACTGAGATGGGGAAACAATGAGATCATTTAAGAAGATGCATTTTATATAGTCAGAGACAAGAGAAATGGAGGAACCATGCTTGTAGATATTGAAATTGTCAAATAATTAAATTAGCTGTAGTGTTAGAGTGACAATGAGTCAGGAGCTAGAATCTTCCTGAGTGTGATTGTGAGACCATGTAGAAGTGGCAGAACAACTTGATGGCATGTGATAAAGCTGGAGTTTTCAGAGGAGGGAGGAGGTCTGGCAGTGGCGTTGACGAGCCAGGAGCTCACCTAGTTTACTTCTATAGGTACAAAACCTGTAGGGGGAATATGCCACCAAATGAGAAGGCTGCACGTAAAATACTGTCCTTAGCAGAGAGTCAGATTTCCGGAAAGAAAGAAAGTAAAAGACTTGTTTTTAAAGTTGAAAGTATATATGTTTTTGTCTCTGGACGATCACTGCAGAGAATAGAGAGGAAAAGTTTTAGGAAATCTGGGAAAGGACTAGAGCAAGACAATCCCTCTGAATCCTTTGAAAGGAGGAGAGAAGTCAGAAGAGTGGTTGGTTCAACCAGAGTGTGTCTAGGTTATTCATACTCAGGCTGAAAGAACATACTACTGTTAGATATACAAAAGTCTCTTAAATAAGTAGTATGTACACTTTCTACTTTGTTTTATAATTCATGGATGTTTGGATAACAGAATTGTCTCAATTATTTTTAATATACTGACTTAGCAACATTGTTCAGATAGTTTCAAGTTGAAAAATTAAAATAAGTTTTAATGAAAAATATTTTTTTAACACCAGTCTTTTAGCCATTGAGATCATTCCATGATAAATAAATATGGTAACATTTTTATGTTATCTTTCCAGGTACACACATACATCCACCCCTCTCCCAACTCCCACATACATTTTTTTATGCTTTTAAGAAAATGTTATAGTATTATACACTTTGTTCTTCATGTTGAATTTTTTTTTCAATTAACAAAATATAAATAAAAAGTCTTAATTCCTCTTGATGGATAAGCTTTGTCCAGTTTTATTAAACTTGTCCACTCTCAATGAACATTTAGGTTTGGTTTAATCTCAGTGCTTTACTATTACAAACCAGTTTGCAATGTGTAGCCTCACATAAATGACCTAACCAAGTATTTTTGAAAACTAAATTCCCAGAAATGAAATTTCTAAATCAAAAGGTTGAAGAATGATTGTAATTCTAATTTTGGTAGATATTACCAAATCGCCTTTTATGATGTACCAATCCACATATGCAGATAGTGGTATTTTGTTTTCAGATTATTTTTAAGACTAATTTCTTTCTGATTTCTAATAATAATTGGATAGTATCTTTAGTACAATGTTAAATGACAATGACAACAGTAAACATTCTTGTAACTTTGCTGATTTTTTTTTTGTTAGGAAATATCCCATTGATATGTTTTCAGTTTTTGAAAATGATGTTTTAATAATTCACTTTTGGCTTTGCAGAAAATGGAATTATTTTCTTTTTAAATTGGTATGATTTGTCTTGATAGATTTCCTAATAAACAAAACCATTCCTCTCCCATAAAAACAATACGAGTAAACAAAATATTAAAAATATAACTTCTTTCTTCTAGGATAATGAGGTCATCTGACATTATATTTTGTATGGCATCTGCTTTAGTAAACTTCATTTTGCTATGACTTTAGATGTATGCATATTGATACTATATGGTATGGTGCATAAATATAAATATCTTAGTTTTAAATTACATGCTAACATTTTAAGTAGTCTTTTGCATCACTTGATTTCAGTTCACTTTCGTTAATGTTTTGATTAATACAATTATCAGCTTCATTTTTTTGAATTTATATCTTTAGGTATAATGTTATTCTCAATTTATTTTTGAACAATAATATTCACTTGGTTTTCTGTGTCTCTCATACATAGTCACATGTTTTACTTTTATTCAATTAAATTATGTTAGCAGTTATTTTTTACCCAATTATATTTATTGATACAAAAAGTGAGTATTGATTCTGTCATACATTTTTTTCCTTTCTGTATATATTTTTATTGTTCATCTTTGTTTTCAATGTGGTGTGTTAGTATGTTTTGATTTATTAACTATATAACTTTATATTTGATACCACAAATCTACTTGTTAAAAAAATTTATTTCCTAATGTAGTTGGTTATGTTCCTTCTTCCTCCATGTCCATAAATTTCCTCCATTAATTATTTAGTGTCAATTAAATTACCATTCTTAGTGTTTGTATTTTAAAAATAGGATTTTTAGATCATTTATTTTCTTGTTCAAGTATAATATCCCAATGAAGAAATTAGACAATTTACTCTACCTCCCATCTTATTTCCCAATTTCCATTGTGAAAATTAACATAATATTTTCATTCTAACCAGAAATTTGTTTTTGTCTGAGTTCTAATCTTAAATGTTATTACAATTCCTTTTTATTGTATTTTATGCATTTTTTTCTTACTCTGTGGTGATTGACAGGAAGAAAAAGCAGACATATCAACTTCCAACACATCTTTTAAATCAAAAACTTATAAATCACCTCGAATATATTCTTTTTATTACACTGCTGATAAGGAAACCAAATCTGCAAGTTAAAAAACAAAGTAATTAAGTATTGCAATTACTTTCCATCTATCAAAGTGTTTGAAGAATTAACATAGAAATCATTCTCAACTTTACTCATTTTATTTAAAAAATTAGAGTTTGAAAAAATACCTAACTCTACAATCATTAACATAATAATTGAAAGATATTGTATTTTATTTCTATGCTACTGCGACAAATTACCACAAATTTAGGGCCTTAAAACACAAATTTATTATCTCACAGTTTTGTGAATGAGAAGTCTGACATAGATGCCACTGTGATAATATCAAAATGTCTCTAGGGTTGCATTCGTTTCTACGGCTCTTGGGAAGAATCTGTTTCCTTGCCTTTTACAGATTCTCCTATTTTCCTTGATTCATGGCTTCTTTCTCCATCTTCAGGGCCAACAATGTTGGGTTGAGCCTTCCTCATTCTGCCATTTCTGTGGTTCCCTTCTGTCTTCCTCTTCCACATTTTAAGACCATAGTGATTACACTGATCTCAGCCAGATAATCCTGGATAATCTCCTATTTTAAGGTCATCTGATTAACAACCTTAATTTCATCTGCAAACTTAATCCTCCCACCCCCTTATTGCCAGGTAACTAACATATCCGCAGGCTCCAAGGATTAACATGTATGTTCGAGGTGCCTTCATTCTGCCTGCCACAGATATCCTCCACTATTCATCATAAAAAGTCAGTTTTAGTTGTTTCACATCAACTGACTAGTACTCTGGCCAAACACAAATGATTTAATCTTTCTTAATATATTTTTCCTTATGTAGAAAGTGAATGTTTCATTTCTTGATATGACTTTGGTTACTGTGTCTTTTTAAAGCCATTAAACATAATTTTAATTTGAAATACCATTGATCTTTACCAATGTCCTACCTCTCAACTAAAATGATGAAGAAAATAGTTTAAGAACTTTACTTGTGGATGAGATAGAAAAGCAGAAAGCCTTTGGGAAAGAAACCAGAACATGTTTTATTCTAATCACATTATCTTTCCAAGCTAGGGAAATAATTAGAAATGTTGGCAAAAATGCTTATCACAGAAAATTATGTAGCTCTTAACAGAATTTTTTTAAGATCATTCAATGATATCTCATAATGGAATATTTTCTGAAAAAGTTATGAATCTTTTAATATTGTTAATTCTGTTTAATTTGCTTAAACAGGCCTATAAAATCTAAAATGACTCAAATTAAATACAACTCATTAATAAACACAATTATTCTTTTGAAATATCTTATGTATATATGATATTCATGTATTTTTTAACTTCTCTGTATTTTCCCATTTCCTACAATAAGATCATAATTAATGCATCTATAAAAAAGTTTTACTTTCTTTTGATTAGAAGATTAAGGAGAAATATAAAAAAGAAGTTGGTAGGAAGTTAAATCATTAACATATCCCCATGGATAATTCACAACACCTAATCCAGAAATAACTAGAGATACTTTTGTTAATCCATCTGTTGTTACCCAGAACTACAAAACCTATGGAACAACAAATCAGACAGCTCATGGTTTTGACTCACATCCGTACAGCTTGATTATTTGTTATTGCAAACACACCAAGTCTTATTCTCATAAGTGCCTCCATTCAATGACCCTTGGAGATTTTTTCTTATTTACCAGCCACTTTCTATGTTCATTTTACTCTCTAAGGAGTTTAGATTATGTGGCCCATCATCTCTATCATCTCTATTACTTTCTTGCCAATATACAAAATGTCCTTTTTCATATTGGACATTTAATATACCTGATTGCTCCCTTGCACCCTTAAATTAAATTTCTATTTTGGCCCCCTGGCTAAAACCCAACCCTGATTGAAAAAAACACTGAAATTCCAGAGCCCTATCAAGCCCACTGAATACTGCAAGGAAAAAAAAATCACATATCTACTTATGTTAACACCACTACATTTTCAGGACCAATGTCCCCAGTTCTAACTTACAAATCTAAGACCAATAGAACAAAGTTTCCCTACAAGGCACTTCTCCCATAATTTTCCATGTAAATAAATGGAAATATTATCCACTTTCTTCAAACTTCCAACTAGGACATTGCCGACCCTCTCACACTTAATAAATTACTTCCTCTTACTTCCTCAATAATAAAGAAACCATAATTCAAACAACTGAGATTTCCTTCATCCATAAATATAGATATCCACCTTCACAAACACTCAACATACACATGCACATTCCATCTTACAGAATTCTGTTGAAATATTTTTCTTCTAGTGGACTCTTTCTAGTTCTCTACTTTATGAATTCATATATTTTTTATTTCTTTAGTGTTATTATTTTAGAATTTTGTAGTTAGAAGATAAGAATTTATGTTTCTTTACTCTGCTTTTTTTCTTCACATATAGAAACATTTTGAATGTTTAGGATGTAGAGGAATCAATATAACCCCATGTTTCAGATAAGTAACCATCAACAACGGTACACACCCTATTATACTTGTGTATCCATGCATCTCTTTTGGTTCAGTATTTTAAAGCAATTCCAAGGCATCATATCATCCCACCTTCAAACACTCCAATGTTCACCTATTAATAGACAGTTTTTTAAAACCACAATACCATTAACATAATTAACACAGTTAACAAAAATACTTAAATATCTAACACCCAGTTAATTGTAATTAGTTGACTTATTCAGAGCATAAACTAAACAAAGCACACTCATTTTATTTGGGTGTCATATCTCTTACATGTCTTTTAACCTAGAACGTTCCTGTCTCCCCATTCTTCGTTTTTTTTTTTACACTGACACTAGCTTTTTGAAGAATTGAAGTAAGTTTTCCTAAAATTTCTGGTATTCTGGATTTGACTGATTACTTCCTGGAGGTATGGCATTTCTTGTCCCTACTTTCCCAATATGTTTAGATTTAGAGCCAGTTTTGAATGCAAAGTATTTCATAGGCAGCTGTATATTTTTTCATCACTTCACAGAATAAGGTACATATCTCTAGTTGTCACATTATTGTCTTCAATTGAAAATGGTCTCCTCTGCTCTGAACACATCTCAGAAATGTTCTGAGCACTACAACCAAAAGGGCAGAGTAATATTGGTTTATAAAATGTAAGTATAATTACTCTTTCAGAAGTTAATTTTTAAAGTTGGAATTATATAGATTTTTCTATAAATATCTTAGGTTGTTCAGCCTGGTAAACCTTCCTTTGTATGACCTCCATAGTAAGAACAATAAGGTTGTACAGGCACATCTTTTGGATTTTATCCAGAAGACGTAGTTGTTTCTACATTTAATCTATTGGCTTAATATTCAAACGAGATTTCAAATTAAATGCTTTTTATGTTCAAATGACTTCCTTAAACAAATTTACCTATTTTGGGGGAAACACATTTTTATTATTTATGTATGTTACAAATAGTTTCTTATCATTGAGTCCTAAAAAGACCTCACAATATAAACAACACAGTGATTTTTTTACCATTTTTCTACGTAAGCCTCTTTAAGTTCTTAGAAATTGTAATATTTAACAACAACAAAGTCTCAGGTAAACATGTCTCAAGATACAAGAGACAGATAAATCATCCAGGGATTATAAATGACACTACTGATTTTCAGAATGTCCTGTGCACCAAGAATCTGGGTCAAACTAGTTAAAACTGTCAACTATGAGTCCCTTCCAAGGAGCAGCCCACATACTAAGGTTACACCTGCACAGAAGAAGCCAGAAGTGTCCGAGAGTTACCTATGCTTCATTTTAACAGTAATCCTCTGCTCTAGGTGAGGTGTTCCACATCACTGTTAAACACACGAGATATGTTAAAGCGTGTAGCAGAACAGTGCACCAGCCCCAGAAACCCCACCTCTGCACAGAACTTAACACCTGCTTGTTCCTACATATACCTGAGCTTCTAGCTTAAAAGCCTCCCACATTAACCCCTCAAAGCAGAGCTTTGGAAATTATTCCCATGTCCTTTACTTGGCACAAATAAAAATAAAGCTTTTCTTCCAACAATGCTTGGTGTGTGCTTTTGGCTCAGACACTCCAAGGAGAGAACCCATTTTGTTCGATAAAAAAGATATTCCTCCCATGTTTCTATTATCACCCTCTCAGAACAAAACAAAAACAGAAACAAAGCACTTACCTATAATACACAGAAGTGAATCTTTTCTTCATTTTTTTTCTTTGCCTTAGTTTTAGGGTAAACTTGACCTCGGTGCCCAGTCACTAATAACACAGATAGTGGAGCACACATGTAGCTGCTAAGAAACTTCTATATATACTCTACCAGTTAAGAACATGCAACTTCAACCTTCCATTCCAAATGCTCTCTTATAACCATGCCCTGTCACAACTGAAGATTTGAGAGATTTTACACTCAAGCCTCATCATTATAGAGATGAGAAAAATGTGGCCAAGAGCAGGTGGGTGGCTTTTCTGAAGGGTTAAATGTTAATTACAGGCACAGCTGGCCCTGGAATAAATATCTCTTATCACCCAATATACTATTTTCTGAATTCCACACATTCTTTCCTGGTTTCATAGCAAACTCATCTACTTTTTAACTGTGACACCTTTAGTTACCAGAGAATTATTAATGTAACAACTATAACAATTATTTTAATTTTTTATAAAGCTATGGTATTCATACTAAGTTGCTTTGTGTGTTTGTTTTTAAATATTAAGATATATTTGGAAATTAGAAAGCAAAAATACATAGAAGGATAAAAGTATTGCCCTCAAACTAAAAAATACTTGATAATGATATTTATATTTTATCACCATGTAAAATATCAAATTTTATAATTGACTGCTTTTATAAGGCTTTTTTATAATACTCCATTACAATAGTAAATTTCTCTTTGATATAAATTCCTCTAAGCATATTTTTAATTACTACAAAGGAGTCAATATGTTTTGTGCTTAGAATAAACTTCTTAGTCCAAAATGATTATCAATCCATATGCATGAAAGTACTGGTAGAGAGTGTATGACTATAAAAACACTCTTCAAAAGATTTGCTGTATCACTTTCCATAAACAATATGCCAAATTCTATCTATAGATGTACTGTAAAAAAAAGTGAGAAATTTCTAAACATTAAACATTATCATTTGTATCAAATTTCATGAGTAACAAATGGCAATCTAGTGTTTCATTAACACTTTAAATTATCAGTGAGAGTAAACAACAAAATATACTTCTCAAACTAAGATGCCCATTTCAAATGTGTTTCATATTAATTACTTTGTCTATTCCATCTCTTATTTTATAATATGGGGATATTTAAATGGCAAAATCAAGATAGTACCTCAGTATTTTTATGTGTAATACTAACAAAAATATTTTAAGGGACAAAATTGTTGCATAATTCAGTTTGAACTGAACCATAAATACATATTGTTAATTGACATGTGATGCATATCCATATGTTTGCATACCTAGAATAAAGAAAGAATAGTGCATAAATACAAAAATTAATTCATATGCCTTATAGTCTGACAGAGTGTCAAAATTTATCTGTATATTTTCTTAATATACTAAACTCTTGTTCCCTAAACAATACACTAGAGAATATATGTGCATACTGGATGCAACATCTGTTTGAATTAAAGATTTTCGATACACTGAATGAATGATATGATGCCAAAAGTCTGAGTTTGGGCAAATGTGTCCACAGGAAAAGTGGAAACATTTTTATTCATATCTGTGGCTCGAGAATAGATTCAAGATATAAAAGCAAAGATAATTGCTAGGCATCTGTAGTCTAACTTCAGAGTAGAACAGGAAAAATGATAAGGTCAAGAAAGAGTAGTTTGTGAGTCAATTCAGCTACCAACATAGCCAAATGTTGCAGGTGGGTTCTCTGAAAAGCCGATTCAGGTGAAGTCTGGTATGCACGCAGTTTATTAGGGATAAACCCCTGCACTTGAGCGCAGGGAAGCAGGATTGGATAGAGCCTGCAGTCAGGCTGTGAAGCCTTGGCTGACCCCCAAAGAGCTATAGATCTAAATAATTGCTTTGTGTTGGACCAAAATAAAAAGGCTTTTCTACCCTAGCTTCAATGTACCCCGGTTAAGGTAGGATCTTTGGAGAACTAGCTCTCTGCAGCCAAAGGCACTTCAAGGAGTAGTTGGTGGTTGAAAGCTCTCGGGCTGACAGCATTCTCAGCAGCTCAGCAAAGTGCTCCCTAGAAGGGACATGCAGACAGCACAACCCATGTCCACCATGAAGACTCCTAGATGACACTAGAGAAGCTAATCATGGTAGTAACAAGGGAGAAATGTAGATATTGAATTACTCAATTCCAACAAATGACCGCTTAGATTACAGAAATTTAAAGGAGACTGGGACCACCTTATCAGCTGCTTTATGATTTTTCTTAACTTTTTTACTTCGTTGCTGTTACAAAGTTGCTGTGGTTATGTAACATATGTATATTGTTAATATACATTGTGTGAAAACATTGAACAGTTTAGTGTGGATGGCTGCTTCCCTGATATACAATATTCAATATTCACTTTTGAAACTAAAGGAAGAAAAACTCAAAAATTTCCTCCAACATAACGAAACAAAACAGATTAGCCTAACCTCCTGGTTACAGTGAGGTCAAATTGTATTGTGCCTTTATTTTAGCAATCTAGTTCATGTTGGTACAGAGCAAAGTTTATATCAGATGAAGCATATTGTAAAAACATGATTTTTTTGTTTTAAATATGCATGTATCTAGAAAATTTTTAATTCAAATTTTAATGTTTAATCAAACTATATACATTTATAAGTATCTGTGAGAAAAATATAGGAATTTATAATAGCAAAAGCAACTTTATAGCACAAGAACTGATAGTTATAAAAAAGAACACGACAGTTTAGGACCTTAACTGCCCACTAAATAAGTTTAAATAAATATAATAAAGGGTTCCAAATTATTTGACACATCTTCTAAATACTTCTTCATATAGCCTATTGTCTGTTGTCATGATTTTTTACCTCAACAATAAGAAACAAAGAAAACTTGGTATCACACCCTTATCATTGTTCTCCATTCCCAGTTGCAATTTTAGAAACAAGCAGTTCCAGAATGTATTGCAAGAGGAAAGCAATTTAATCTCAGAAGTAGAAAATATGGCTATTAAATGTTCAATATTAAAGTCTAGGAAAAGATTAGTAATGAATAGAAAATCTGTTTCAATGACAATGTAACAACTCTTATTTATGTTTTATTATGATTTATTCTTTAGGCTTATCCATACTATTTTATCTGTTGAAAAAAGTTCATCTAAGATAGTTTTAAATACATTTTCAATATATTTAGTTTCCATTTCACTACATTTTCAAAGATGGATCTTCACTCTTTTTACCTATAATGTAGACTCAAATTAGGCAACTCTTAACAAATAGAATATGTAAAGAAAGCAATTATCCTGTACATTAGAGAAACCTAGTAAATGCCATCTTACAGGGATAAAAGTTTACATCCTCAGTAATGTCAGGTAAGCATAACCTTGTCATGATGTGATGAGAATAGGTACATCATTTCTCTAGTAGTCCCACAAAATCCATTACTTCTGCATAATTAGGAAATTATGCATAATTAGGAAAAATAAAACCTAAATTGAGTGGCATTCTGCAAAATATTTGACCTCTTTTCCTCAAAGCTTTCAAGGTCATGAAAGATGAGAAAAGACCAAGAAACTCTCCATTGGAGGAGACTAAAAGGACATACTGCATAATCTCAATGTGGCTCCTGGATTGGATACTAGACTCTAGAACCGAATAAACCACAATGGTGGAGAAAGTAAAGAAGTATGACTGGAATTCGAAGCTAACTTAATAATATTGCAAGTTTAGTTTTTTAAGTTTTAATAAATGTACCTGTTGAAAGAGGTCACTGAGAGGATGTGGTATATATATACACAATGGAATATTATTCAGCCATAAGAAGAAAACAAATCCTACCATTTGCAACAACATGGATGGAGCTAGAGGGTATTATGCTCAGTGAAGTAAGCCAGGCGGAGAATGACAATTATCAAATGATTTCACTCATATGTGGAGTATAAGAACAAAGAAAAAACTGAAGGAACACAACAGCAGCAGACTCACAGAACCCAAGAATGGACTAAAAGTTACCAAAGGGAAAGGGACTGGGGAAGATGGGAAATGGGCGATTACAATTAGCACACATAATGTAGCAGGGGTGGGGGTGGGGTGGGGGGGATACAGAGAAGACAAGTAGTGATTCTATAATATCCTCTACACTGATGGACAGTGACTGCAATGGAGTATGTGGTGGGGACTTGATAATAGGGGGAGTCTAGTAACCATAATGTTGATCATGTAATTGTATATTAATAATAGCAAAATTTTAAAAAATAGCAAAAAAAAATGCTCAAAGCACCATTACTCATAATAGCTTAAAACTGGAACCCAAACTGGAATCCATCAACTCATATATGGATAAACAAATTGTGCTATATTCACAGAATACTACTCAACAATAAAAAGAAACAAACTACTGACACACACAGCATAGATGAATCTCCAAAACATTATGCTAAGTGAAAGAAATCAAACACAAAAGACTACAGACTACATATTGTATGATTCCACTTCTGTGCAATTCTAGAAAAGCAAAACTATAGCGACAGAAAGCAGATCTGTCATTGCCTGGGACCAGGTCAAGGGAAGGGACTGACTATAAATAAGTGCAAGGAAACTTTTTAGAGTCACCTATCTTGATTATGGTTGAGGTTACATAATAGGCAGCAAAATCAATCAAACTGAACAGTTAAATGAGTGTATTCTATTTTATTATATTTTAATTAAACTAAAAGAATACCAATTATATACTGATTTGAAATTTGAAAATAAAATTTAAATTTTTAAACTAAAAAAAAAAATTGAAGAAGGATCTGAAACGAGTTGACAGGAGATACATGTCATTACAAATAATTTGTAATCATTAGCCCAAATGTGATATTTTGTCATACAACTCAGAAGTTCAGAAAAAAATTAAATTTGTTTACTAATACACATTCTATTCTTATCTAATTATTTATGTGAACAAATTTCTTAGTACTTGTATCTGTGAAGTTACAAAATAGGTTTATAATTGATCCCACAGCCTGTCTCATTTTTGCAAAAAGTTATAGTTTTCTTCATATACATAAACTAACTTTTAAAAAGCCATATACAATTTATTATACACATTTCTAAAAATTTTACCTATTTATCTTAAATAATTGCTCATCAAAATGTATAACTTTTTAATTAATTTTTCAAAAACAAGCATTATTGAAATTTTTACTGATGAAAATTGGGAATATATTTTTAACCATTACAGGCTTATGGCCACAGGCAAAATTTTTTGAATAAGTTCATATTATGTTATTTTTATATGAAGACTATGATATGGAGTTCAGCAAATACATATATGACATATTACATTAGGATAAAAACTTGTGGGGAAAAATGGAATGGAAATATAAGAAATTACTCCTTTTTCAAATCTTTAAACTTACAACGAAAATTTTGGTTGTCAACTTAAAAAAAATTAAAATGGGTTTATGTAACATTTTAATTTATTCTAGGGTGGCGCAAACAGAAATTTGAAAATACTGTGCAAATGCATTTCAAAGAAACCAAAAAAAATGTCTGCAGAGGGTACAAGATGGCTATATTATATTAGGATTTTATTTGGGTTCATATATTAAGGCAGGTTTTAAAGCAATATGTGTTATATTCATAAAAGTAGTCAAGGTGTGAATTTGGGATAGACAACTTGGTATTTACAAACTTGAAAAATCTGCAGTTTATTTAAAAATTGTCAAAAATGCAGAGCAGGAAAATTTGGTTGACCATTTAGAAATGTTAAATGTGATCTCCAAGTCAAACATTATGAATTATTTTGTAAGATTATCTGTTGCTTTATTTATATGTATTAAGAAAACACCACCCAGTCATTATAAACATAAGGAGAAAGAGAGAGTGGAAGAAGAAAGAAAGAAAGGAGGAAAGAAGGAGGCGGAAGGGGGAAGGCAAGGAAGAAGGAAGGAAGGAAGAAAGGGAGGGAGGGTAGAAAGAAAAGAAAGGAAAGAAATAGAAACCAAAGGAGCATGAGGAACATGTTACTCAAGAAATGGAAGTCCTTCAGAGCAGGTTCTTTATTTCAAATCTTAGCTTTTTGTAAAAAAAATAGCTGCACTATTACTTAACCCATGTTTTCTCACCTGTAAAAGGGAGTTGTTAATAGTACCTACCCAATACAGTTGAAGAACTGAGTTACTACTCGTCAAATATTTGGAAAAGTAGCCATCACATACTGAGCAGCCAATAAATATTATCCCAGTTTTTCTATGCACATATTTATGTAGTACTTAGAATAAAACAATGTAATACATATTTCATGTTAATTTAAAACTTTGTATATGTAATTGATAAATGCATGTAGATCTGTGTGTATGTGAATGCATATGTATATGTAAATGTACATAAAATTTTAATGTTTTTTTCCACAAATCACCTTTCTTTATCTTTTTTCCTATTAAATATTAGAGTAATTCAGGACTAAGATAATTTACCAAAACTAATATGTGGAAAAATGAATAATTTGTGGGAATATTTTTAACCAAATTTTAATCTAAGCAAATTATAACCATAATATCTGCTGTACTCAAGTCACAGTAAATTACAAATAAATTGGTGGGAAAAATTCAAGGAGAGGCTACATTCCTGAAAGACAACAAGGTATTAAGCCATACATCTAAAAAGTGTTCCTATTTAAATAATTCTAAATAATGTAATTTAAGCAACAGGTAATACTTGAGAAGAAAATGTCTTATACATTAACAGGAGCCCTACACCAAGAATTCAGATCCTACACAAATGATTTGCATTAATTCACTGAGTCAGGAATCTTTTCCAGGGTAAGGAGACCATGTAATGGGTCGGGTAACAACGTATGGGTACCAGTACAACTGTAAGCTGCCTGATCAGCTAAATAAGATGTGGTTGTACTTCCTGTGATTTATTATGCTTAATCTTCTTACTTCTTTCCCCATCTACCTTATATTCAGCAGAGCGATACTAGCTTTCATTTTAGGTTTTAAGTAAGATTAAATCTAAATTGTTATCAATCTGCAAGTATTAGAGTAAGCAATTAGATAGACATGAAAAGGAGGGGACAATGGAGGGAGGCTGACCACCGGTCTCTGCCCAGCCTCCACCCAGGTAAATCCCTGTCTCTCTTAGACCAGCCTCTTTGGCGCTTTAGTGCAAACTGATAGGCAAAAGATACGGGTCCCTGGGACCTTTCTGGTTTTAGAGCACATGTGCTTAAGGAAGACCTTGTCGCTGATTCCCTGGGGCCATCATCATATCATTATTATATCATGTATATTATGATTTTGGCCCCACTCATGGGAAAATGATGAACACAAACTTCCACCAAGATGCCAAAGAGGAGTTTTGTATTTTTATAAATGCAAAACAGAGTGTGAAGATGACAAATGGCAGGGAGGAAGCCAAATAACACCCCATAAAAAACACAATGTAAAACCCAGTGAGCAGCTACCCTCCCCAGCCCCCGTTCAGGGTCACCCTGCTTCTCTTGTCTCTGGAGGTATTTGCTCTTTGCTAAAATAATACCCTGTGGCTTTAACTCTATTTCAGGTCTCTGGACTAAATTTTTTCCTTCGAGAAGACAAGAACGGAGGAATTCCACAATCCTTGTTCCTGTAGCACAATAATAGCTGATTGAAATTTGTGCATGCTCAGAACTGGAAAAAAGTTTTCATCCAGCTAGTAAAAATGGGTGCTGATGAGTACAATGTGTGGACTATGCCAGATAACTTTTGTTATGATTGTTTAAGCTCTCTGTCCCAGGTGGATATCACGCATGGGCTGCCATCATTACACAACTGGTCATCTGGACTACAGCTGAATTTGGCCAGTGTAGTCCCCTGTAAGAAAGCAGAATGAGAGAATAGAGAAAAGTCAGAATGTTTCATCTTTCTATGTCACCTTCAACAAAATATTCAGGAAAATATTTGGAACAGGGCAGAAGATTAGTTAGCAATATACAGTTATTAAGAACATCCTAATTAGTGATTCCAGAAATTATAACACTAGCTTGTTTATCTAAACAAACAATAGTATAATTAAGGCGTTAACTTTATAAAATGTTTTTGTTGGCACTTGTCAGTTTGCAAATGAGGAATTATTGTGTGCATGTGACAGTATGTTAGGTGGACAAAAATGGGGTAAGAAACAAAACTGTAATTATAGAATTGCAAGCTAAATTCTAGATAGTTAAGTTGGTATCTAAATTGGAAGCACTCATAACCTGTTTTTGAAACTTTTAAAACTCAACAAATAACTTTTTCACCACAGTTATGAAATTAATAAAAATAAATTTATTAAATTAAAAAATACCAGTTGTCTGCGTATTCAGTGTAATGACTTTTTCCCCACCATTTCAAAATTTAGTGTCAGAAAGTAATAAGCATTAAAATAAAAATAATATATTTTACTTACAGTGCAAGTGATTCTTCTCTTATAATAATCTATAGAATTTATATTTGCAAGAAAATCCTATATGACTTGTATGATGACATGTTAAATATTATCTACACAATACTGAGAACTATTCTTTTTTCAGAAATTCAAAAATAAAATAATTTTCAATAAGCTGGCTATTTGAAAACAACCATAGCCATTACTTATAAAAAAGACCTAGCTGGGCCCCGATAATTTTATTTACAAATACAGGCAGAGGAAAATCTTGATTGAGTGTCATTCTGCAATAAAAAGAAACAAGGTTTTTGGAGAAAAGGCTGATTTTAGGACTAAGCAGAGGATATATATATGAGCCTAGAACATTCTGCTGTCCCAAAAAGTAAAGAACTACTAAACATACACAATGATTGGAATATGTCAGAGGAACTCAGGACGCAACTAAAGAGCACCCAGTGGGCCAAGCAGTTAAAGTTGAGCAGGAAGGTAAAGTGGCATTGGATTATACCCCAAAATACGAAACACACTTATCTAAAAAAGTGATTCAATAAATAAGTGGTGGAGAAAAAATAAATCCCCATGTAGAACTCTAAAAAATTATGTAGATACTGCAACCTCAAGGAGGTAGACAGCATGGCTCCTACTCAAGAGGATGGATTGAACATAGTGACCTTGTTCGTTCTTGTTTTTCATAAACAGGAAGTGAGAAATGGATGGCAGCTAAAGAGAATTTTCAGCAATTTATATATTCAAATACACTTTCTTATTTTTTAGAATGTACATATTGGATCATGTGCTCTCTTTTTAAAAAATAAAGTAATTAAAAATATGAGTAATCAATGGACAGTAAATATTGTGGCAGTTTGGTTTCTCTCAAATCAAAATTTATTGCTACTATTGTTAAATCTACATATGCACTGCACTCTAACAGTGGATTTTAGATCTATGTAGTCATTTCTTGTGCCCTGCAGTATTATTGGAAAAAAATGATAAAATCTTATTAATATTGATAGGCCATTTCTTCATATTATATCTTATTTTGTACTTTGCTTTACTAATGGGATCATATATTGTATCATCAAATTTCCTAAACATAATAGATATATTTGCATATTGTTAAAGATATGTTGGTAATCTGTATGATCAAATTTATCTCATAGAATTTTATATTGTATTATAATCAGAATGAACTTCACAAATTTTACATTTTTTTTTCATTCTTACCTCTTGATATCTTTCTTTTGGTTTAAATTATATATTGTATGGTTTTATCGCTTTTGTGTGAGGCAATCATAATTCAAGATATTTCAACATAATTTTGTGATGCATATTTAGATTTATATAATGACCTTTTGAATGTTACACTGTCTTTGCTGAAGCATTTTAACTTTAATTCCATAATCTGGGATTATCTCTTCCAATTTAAAGCTATTGAATAATAAGCATAATTGAAAGATTCATTTGTTAATGCAATGTCCTAATAGTGTCAAATATAATTTTTTATGATATTTTATCTAACATTTCAGTATTTTTCTTAAAATCTGCTTAGTTTTAAATTCCAAATAAATTTCTTTCCAAAAATGCTTTAATAATTGCTAACTAGCAATTGAGAAAAAGTTAATATTAAAATTATCTGTCTTCTTATGATAATTAAAAATATATCAAAGTAAATTTTGAAGTTCCTTATACTTGTATGAAAACAGCACTATTTGTATATGCAGATGTACCTATCTGATAGACTGTCTTTCCTCCTAAATGTTCATATTCTCCAGTTATCAGCATTGCTATATATATCCTTCCAAATCTATGTCTTCTTATGAGATTTGGCATTACCAACAATTTGAAACTAGTGTCAGACTATGGAAAATATATCAATATGAGTTCATGTATAATGTAAAGCATGGTCATGGTCAAAATAATGTCATTGCAATAGTGAAGATGGCAAACGCAATCTCAAGAATGTAAGTTCATTAGAAAATTCAAAGATGCTTTGTCAATGAAAGACAAGGCAAATGAGCTAATTTGGTCACATAGTTGGTTCAGCCAAAAGCAGTATTTGCGAAGTCTGTTTTACAGGTATGGGACCTTAAAAAATTCAAATTACAACTTTGCTGATTTTACACTCATATCTGCCATCTCTTAGTTTACACCTTACTGTTAAGTATAACTGCCACTGTATTTAGTAAGCCTTTAGAGACACTGAATTTTAAGTTTAAATATTTGAGATGCTACATATAGCCGTCATTCAGTCTAGTACACTGTTGTAAAAAAGATGCAATAAATAATTTGGAAAAGTCTTATATATCTTCTATGAAGTTGCACAACAATGGGTTTAAAATTAGCAATGGCACTCAAACTTTTTACATATCTGTTTTAATGTAGACCTTCTCCAATATTATGTATAAATGCCATGATAGAATCCAACGAATGAGCATTATAATCATACTAAGCAAATTAAAATAATATTTGTCATAACAAAACAATTGGAAAGCGATAGTCAAGTAGAACAGATAATACCACATATTTTTAGAAGATTAAATAAAAGTGGATTTGGAGAAACATGTAGTTTCAAGGAGAAATAAAAGAATTGAGTATATTTCTTGGGTTCCAAAGAAGCAAAATAAGTTTCTTACACCATGCATAATCAGCTTAGAATATAAATATTTTCTAAACAAGGTTCTAAACCACTGAATGTCAAAATCACAAATGAAAAAATTAAAGTTAAAAATAAACTTTTGAGATAGCTACTAAAATTTGAACATAGTGTTGTATTGTTATTCCAAAAACTTTTTGGTAATTGTGTTAACATTGATAATGTCACTGTGGTACTACAAACAAAAGACAAATGAAAAGCAAGCATAATATTTTAGGGATGCCAACGGAGATGTGTGTCTGAGATGATATGATAGCTGAACTTAAGAAAAAATAATAGTATAGCACAGGGGAAAAAGGGGGGAAAAACAAGTAAAAAGGAATTTGTTGAAGTTTAAATTCCCAAGAGCCAGTCTGTGGGATGGAAATTCTTATTTGTAACGTTTATTGGGTATACTCTTGGGATTGACAAATGCCCAGACAATAAAAGCCACTTCTTCTTTGGGACCAGGAAAAAAATAGTTGGATATTGCCACTTTCTTTTTTGTCCAGAACATCAAGATGAATGTCTCTTTATTTCTTTTAAGTATCTAGTATTAAAAGTGCTGAATGCCGTTGAAATGTGGAAATGAACTCAGAAAAGCTCACATGCGCTGTCTGTAAACTATCACACAGTCCAGAATCTACTCTTTTGAACTCCTTTGTTGCTAAAAATTGCTAATATTTTAATTAACATGTTAATCAATGACCATTTCTGTCATTGTTTGCAATTTGGAAATGATCTGTAGTTTGCCAGATTGAATGATTTCTTACTTGGGTCCATTATTTTCAACCATGGACCGAATCTAATCATGACTCTTATTATGGATAAAGGGCCCATAATCATAACTGTGTCACCAGCATTTTACAGTGAACTAAAAATGCAGATACAACTTGTGCAATGCCATAATTTTAAAGTGAGGAAATTGTATACTTCAAAAAAGAAGTACAAAGAAAAATAGGAAGAGGAAAAATAAAACAAGGGGGGAAGAGAAGGATGGAAAGAGACGAGAAAGGAAGAAGAGGAGGAGAAAATGAAGTAGAAGACATTTTGACGGAGGAGTCACAGTGTTAATATTGCAGTATTGTTTTTGTCTCAGGCTTCTGGCTGAGTCTCAGCTGACATTTAGACATGTGTAGGTTCATGGAGCCACCAAACCCAGATCTATATCTATAGATATACATATATCCATATCTATATACCTGATTTGATTTAAATGAGAAAAGAGATGTATGAAAAGGACAACAGGAGGGAAAGCATGTGGTATTTATCACCAGCTCCATGAAGGGCATCTGTGAGAATGCTGACATAATGAAATAGTGCACTTGGGATGAGAGTTAGAGAAGTTGAATATAAACTATAATGTGATTTCACTTTTATGTGCATACTAGTAAAGCCTAAGGAAAGTCAGTTTTCATTTCTTCTCAAGATACCATAGCAGGTTGAATCATTTTACTAATGATTTAGTTTACTAAAAGAATGAAATACACTCAGCTTGCCCTTAAATCTTGAACTCTTGATATTTTTATATTTTTCATCAAAGGATATTTCCAAGTAAGAGAGCATTCTTACATTGCTGATATCATTAAAGCATCTTTAACTTTTGTTTTTCTACCAGTTCTCTTTCTTTTGTAATTCATATGTGGTTTCTGTGATACTTATATGGACTTCTAGTCATTTTGTTTCTCACTTTAGGTCAAAACATTTAATCTTTTGGAGAGGCAGATTTTCCTTTCCCACTCCAATTTTTGAAAGAAAGGAACTATATTTTTCTAGGACCTTCATTTTCTTTATGTCTCTGGAAGTTTTCCTTGGTGCACTCACCCTTACTTAGTAATTTTGCCTATCTGACTGTTAACAGCAACAAAAAAGGCACTCTGACAGAGGTACAGAAAGAATCATTTTGAAAATATGATCAACATACTTTGAACTAGGTCTGTTCTGCAGAATTGTTCTCTTAAATGGCTAACAAGCATAGTACTCTGTCCTATTAGTCTGTCCTGACTAATTCTTCCAACTCCATCCTTTATTTATATATATTTAAATGCTATACTTATATATGTATGTATATGTACATACACACACATATAAATAGAGAGAGAATATGTAATATCTTTCATTCTGACTCTGTATCTGGTATTTAGCTTTCTACTGAAAATTTTTCATTGTATTTTTCAATTATTCTGTCAAGTTCTCTTTACTTTGGCCTACTGCAGTTGCTTTTTATTTTCCATTATTTTTCTACCTTGTAGCTCTTCAATCGAGCCTCTGAATGAATGATACACAATGCTTAGAGTATCATTCACTTAATGGTATTTAAATCCTATTCACTCTTTCTTCTTTCATACTAGTTTTGCTTAATTTATTAGGAAATATTCAGAATAGCCCCAAATAAACATGGAGAATTCTCCTAAATTTTGATGACCAATGTATAAGAATGTCTACTCAAACGTTGTCTACTGTAAGCACCAAGTTATTTGACAAGAAAAGATGATCTTGAGAGGCCATTACTTAAAGTCTAAAATAGCTGCTATTTGGGCACAAATTATATGATTTCCACAAAGATCAAATCGACCAAAAAACAACTTACTGATTGTATATTAAAATAAATAGCCAGGATTTATACATTCATTTTTTTCATAGAAGTTGTAGTCATCTTTCAAATAAAGTGCATAAGTGTATTTTATATATGCTTAGCATTTATGTATTTGGTATGTCTTTTACATGTATTTTCCCATCAAATCTCACAAAAACTCTGTAATTTTGATAAAATTATCTCTAATTTTCAAAGGAGGAAATTATGCCTTAACAAAAATGGATATTAGAAAACAATATTAGACAAGTAAGTGTAGGAAGTGGAATTTAGCTAGTTCTATGTGAAATCTAAAAGCTTGTATTATAATCATCACACATGTCTACATAGGATGTAGTTTTGAGAGTTAAAGTAAAATACAAAAATTTATATTAAACATTCCATATAAAGAATGTCAAGGGCAACCTTAATATATGAATATTATTTATAGCATTTTACACTGTTTTGTACAAAGTAATAGTGGTTTCCCTTGATATTAAAATTATACATATTCATTTAATGTGCAGACATTAATTATGTAATTATAAATGGATTATATATGTTTAAAGTCTATTTTTGTTTCTCTTGTCCAAAATTGATCTTTTAGTTCCCAAGTACTTAATTTTGCTTTTCTTCTATTATGAGTTTTATTTAAATAGAACATGTTATCTGTCCCTGTAAGCAATCCATTTTCAACATGATTAAAGTACTGTGAACATTTGATTTGGATAACTATCTAGGCAAATTTTTTCTCTTAAGAGATGAAACGTCATGACTTTTTTTGTTATATTTGTTTTATGAGATTTGAAAAGGTAACTTTTTCAATTCACATTTTTATGAAATACAATAATAATTATAAAATATAATTTAAAGCAATAGATGTATACTTATTTTTGATTTATGAAAACATGTAATAGATCTAATAAACAATTCACACTAAAAATAATACATATGGAGGATTTAAAATGTCTGTTTCATATACTAAAAGAAATGTATATAAAGTTTAATTCCAAGTCGTTCAACAACTGCTGAATTTCCAAATGTTCTTTTTTGAAGAGCATACTGTATTCTTTTGTTCAAGTAAGTGTGACTTTTAGCTCTCTACCACATGTATAAAATTCTCTCTGTATAACTTTTTCATAAATTAAATACAGCATTTTCACATAAAAGGTTTCAAAGATTTATGAACTATGATTTAAAAATTAAGCATTTAATCTACTACTGCAAGGACATGATCACAATAGAAAATCTTGAATAATAAAAAACCTAGGACAAGGAAATAAAGTTAACATTTTGGGAACTTGGGAACCATGGTGATCAGGTTTAAACTCAACCCTGGTCAAACTATTCACTAGATGTTTGACTTACTCCATCAACATCCTTTTTTACTTATTGTCAGATAGGATAATAATAATATTTAGCTCTGAATGTGCTTGTAGTATTGTCTTGTCAATGGATTTCAGCCCAAGGCAAGTTCACTATGGATTCAATGAGACTGAAAAATGACAGTGGAACATTCTTGGGGTGAAGTTTCTATCCAACTTTATTCCCATGGTGGCAGGTCAATTACTAGAATCCCATCTACTCAAAGCGAGTCTGCATGCAGCAAGCTGGTCTTTGCTTCTGGCCCTCTCTGCCCCCACAGCTGTCTCAGTCTCTGTCCACTCCCCGCCATTCCTGTGGCCTCACAGGCACTCTGTTTCTCAAAGGATCTACTTATTATACCAAGGGCCACCCCTACTACCTCAGATATCACCTCCACCCCTTCCAAGTATTGGGGTGGGGCCCAGTCCTCTAGGAAGGAAACCACATCGGACCACATGTCAACCCATCCATAGGTGCAGCCTGCTGAAACACTCCTCCCATGAGGGCAGCCTGTTCTTTTCCTTGGTCAACAATATATCCTGCCAACTGTCACCAATTCATCTACTTCATCATTTCCTGGGGATGCCAGTGGCAAATGACCTGTCACATGATAAGCTGTAATTGTTTTAGTCTGACCACAGGCCCATAAGTCTTGCCACAATTCTTGCCCCCAAAGGGGCTGGTGACCAGCCATCCAGATGTCATGGTACCATGTCAGCAGCCACAGGGTCAAGCCCCGATAGACGGTCCAGCTGTCAGTGCTGACAGCTATAGGTTACAGCTCCTGGCTGGTCACAAGCCACATGGCCTGCAACTCTTCCCATTGACCGCTCTTCCCTCACCATCTTCCATCAATATTATCTCAGTCTTAGGAGGGAAAGCTACGGCCTTCCATTATGGGGGCTGCCCATGGCTGAAGCCATCTGTATACCATGCATCTTCAGGTATAGGGGCATTTCCCTCCCAATAAGGACTCTGCTACTAATGGTTCTAAAGTAAATTCTTCCTGCTTTTCACTAGTATATGTCACTGGCCCCAGTAAGCATTGGAGTTCTTCACTCAAGGGGCTACTAGAGAGGACACTACACTGCTGTAGGTAAGCACTCCACCTGGCCATTGTAGGTGTTTGTGCCACATCACTCCTTGGCTTTTGGGTCCAGTCTTGTACCCACCCCATGATGGGATAGGTGGTTATTACCTTTATCGGGGCTCTTCCAATGATGTGTTCTGTAGCCAGCAAGGCATGATACACAGCAGCCAATTGTTTTTCTATCAAGATGTATCATACCCCTTCCCCTTTCCAGAGTTGCAACCAGGATCCAAAAGGTTGGTGAGTTCATTCAAGCCGCTGCCATAGACCTCAGCCATAACTGTCTTCAGTTACATGAACATCCAGCTTACAGGGCCTTGATGGGTCTATCACACTCAAGGCCTGCACAGCCTTGACTGCCCGTTTTGCTGTAATAAAGGCAGGTGCACATGTCTCATCCCAGTCCCACCTGACACCCTTTTGTACCAACTGGTATAAGGGTTTCAGAATTTGTGCCAAGTGCAGGATAAAAACTCTCCAGTAGCCTAGAAGACCCAGAAACTTCTGTAATAATGCCACAGTTGAAAGGGTGGGAAGGACTGGAAGTTATCTATGACTGCTTCTGGTATAACTTTGGTCGTACCCGACCAGACGACCCCCAAGAATTTGACAGACAAACCAGGTCCCTGAACCTTGGTACTGTTCACAGCCAATCCTTTCTCTTGTAGATGTTGCAGCAGTCTAGGTGCTGACCTTCTAGATCTGAAAGAGAATCAGACGTGAGCATGACATCATCAATATAATGGTACAGCTGCACCGTTGGTGGTTTCTCCCATGCTGCCAAGTCCTGGGCTACAAGTCCATGACAGACGGTGAGGCTCTGGGGGTATCCCTGTGGGAGGACAGTGAAAGTCCATTGCCATCCTTCCCACGTGAAGGCAAATGGTTCCTTACTTTCCTGCTCAATGTCAATGGAAAAGACGTCATCATCAAGATCTACCACATAATGGTATGTTTCTAGTTCATGACTAAGGGTATCCATCAGGTCTGCAATAGAGGGCACAGCAGCATGCATGGGGGGTATGACTTTATTGAATTCTCTGTAATCCATGGTCATACACCAGTAGCCATCTGGCATTTTTACTGGCCACACTGGGGAATTGAAAGAACTATGGGTGGACTTTATAACACCCACCATTCCCAGTTCCTGGAAGGTTTCTCCAATTTCTTTATGCCCTCCAGGCAATTTGTATTGTTTGGTATTAGTCACCCCCCAAGGCACAGACAAAATTACGGGCGGGTACTTAGCATGCCCCCCACACTGCCTTCACCACACTTATTCTCAGTCTGAACTCACCTGCTGTAGTCTGTAATCATAAGCCCTCAGCGCTGCCACCACTCCAGCCTCTGCTGTGCTCTCCTGCAGGCTTGCATCCATGCCACCATGTCACCCAGAGCACTGGGCAGAGCTCTTTATATAGAGTCAACAACAATGTATTGCCCACATGTGTGTAGTTAGTTAGCTGAACAGGGCCAGGTGAGGATCCTGGCCATAGGAACCTTCACTTTATGAACAAGCATTAAAGTATTATAAGATTGTAAAATAAAGCACTTAGAAAAAGGACACAAACTGTGTATTGATAAAAAATATTATTTCTTAACAATTTACTAGAGTTATTATTATCTGATAAATATGGAGTCCAAAAATACAGAGAACCCTGAACTCAAATCTTGTAATAATTATGCCCTATAGCCATTTGTTATTCTTTCATTCAATCAGTCAGTCAGTCCTATTTATTGAGAAACATCTCTACAATAGGCTCTGGGTCAGGTGTCGAAACATAAGGCAGAAAACACACATCCTGGGTGTTCTTACAGCCTGATGAGTTAATTGTCCATGACTTCAGTTTCGTTTTATGTAAGACAAGTGGTTTCATAAGCCTAAGCATTCATCCGTCCAAAGGTCCATGATGTCCAACCAACATCAATAATGAGGAAAGCTGAGTACTTGCAGACTGAGGCAAACTGGGACAAACAGGACTGGGGATAGGGCACAGGCAGATTCTAAACAAAATGGGGACTACTGCACCTGAAGCGTTCATGGGTCTACCCATAACATCTGGAAACCTGGCTCTGTCCTCTCCAACTTGTATATTCTTGGGCAAGTTCTCTTTAATCTTCAGGTGATCATAGAAGTCCTGTAAAGATGAAATGGAATAGTATCTGCAGTGGGGCTGCCACAAGGACTGAAAAATATAAATACTTTTCAAGTGAGACCTGTGATGATGATGATGAAAATTAAGGGATATGGATTGAGTGTTGCCATAGTTTCATATTTTCTAGGACAATTTGTTAAGATGATGATTTTTACATAAAATATCCTCATTTTAAACATTTAATATAAACACTAAATGTGAAAAAATATATCTGTTTGCTATAGCCAGTAATCCACAGTTAGCAACCTGCTAATTAGATGATCTTAATGACCTTTAAGCTCCAATACTCAGTCTTCATATGGTATACACCTGGAATGAAGAAAGAGCATTTATCAGTATGTCACTGTGGAAACTAATCAAGTCACTTAGGAAACCCAGTGAAAAGGATTTCACCTCCTTTGAAAGAATAACAAAATCACATGCTAACTTTCTTCAAATGACCTACATATTTATTCAAATATATTTGTCTAATTCTGTACCATGGATTGGATTGAGAATAAGGAACAGACACTCTATGTATGCATACCTATTGTTGATAGCTGCTCTGTCATTTGAGCACTGCACTTTTATTTTGATAATTCAATGCCATTTTTTCTATAAGTTTAGCCAAGATCCAGTTATCCTGTTTCAACCAATCATTCTACAAGAAGCTTAATATTGCTTAATAAGCATTCTCTAATTGTTAAAATGATAAACTTTACTTAAATTTTTTAAATTGTTCTGCATACTACTTTCTCTTATGTAAATACTTAAAAATGATTTATTCATATAGGTAATTTTCCTGAACCTGAGTATTCTTTAAATACATTTTGCATTAATATCATTACTAGCAAATTCAGTCTAGTCCAGTATATAGTACATGTAAAAAGCCTTATTGTATAATATTGAAAAAATATTCCCTCATTTAAAAAATATTTCAATTAAGGTAACAATAATCCCAAACTGAAATAGATTGAGATTTAAAACCATTCAGAACCAGTATTTTTTCTATGTTTTTTCTAACCACGTCCACAAAGAAGATGATCAATTTGGGGCAATTACAATGAATTTTACTTGCCTATGCTGAGATGATACTAAAGTATTACAGCATAGCACTTTAGTACTATAATAGTAAGGTTAGTGAACTGTAGGGAAAAAAACACTAAAGTAAAACCATTCCCTCAGATACAGCAACACTGAGAAAAATAGATTTTGGATAGCAAAATGAGAGTGCATTTGACAGTAACACAGAAAGGTTGAAAAGGAGAGATGTTTCATCATAACAATATTGGCTTAGTATTTTTTTGTGTGGGTGCGTGGGTGTGTATACATTTAATAATATATTTTTTATTAATTTATTGCACTGTGCTTCAAAGTTTCCAAAGCCAATTCACATATATCATATATGTGTTACAATAAGTCACACATGAATATTCATTCCATTTTATAGATGAGTAATCTAAAGCTCAAAAGCAATTGACAGATTGTTGCGCAAATATTTAATTGTTCTCCTGTGGTCTCCCCCAAGTCTGTTGCTATTTATATTGGACAACATTTTAGCTACATTTATTTCTACAGAAGTTGGCATATGAAGCATGTACAAATCTATGTGAATGCATAAATAAATATGTACAATATATAACTGCTTGTATATTGCATGTGTATCTGTATCCATCTATTGAGAGAATTATAGTTAGAGATCAGACAAAGCACAAATATTTATGTTCACATATTGAATAATATTGTTGTTCCTTAGAAGCCAATATCTGGTATAGAATGGGTTCTCAATAAGTAAAAAGAAATCTACATATCTACATAACTGTATAAATAAAATAAACAACTATATCCATAGTGGCTATGCAAGAATAGAGGGTTTTTTGATGTTAATCTACTTAATATTATGCAACTATTAAGTAGATTAATCAATCGATACATATACAAGCCTACATGAGGGAGGTATCACTGTGACCAGGGTTTAAAAAAGAAGTTTCAGAGAAAAGAATGTTTGGACTTATCAGTGAATGTACAATGGTGATATTTTTAAGGGGTGACAAAATTGCCTGAATGAAGCCAAATAGGTGAAAAAGCTCAAGATTTTTTCCAAATTAACAAGTCAGTGTTTTTCAGCATGGAAGCAGTGAGGGATGTAAGATGAGGCTTAGGCAAGTTTTAAAAGGTCATTAATCCAAGTTAAGAGTTTATTTCACCCACGATGACGAATCATCAAGGACAAGGAAATGGCAACTTGAAGCAGTGTTTAAGCTGGCTGCCCTGTGAAAGGAATATTAAAGCAATAGAAACTCCCAGGTGTGACTCAAGTGAGCAAGCTATTTAAAAATGATAGGTGAGAGACAAAGCCTGACCAGAGAACTTAGAATTATTTATATATATATTTCTGTGTGTGTGTGTATGTGTGTTTGTATGTGTGTTTGAGTTTATTAATGATCTAGTGATTTTCCAAAGTCACAGTGATTTCACCCAACCAGTCATCAGTCTGTCTGTTAATATGAGTGGGTTTTGCTTTGTTTTTTGTTCGCCGATTTCATGAGATTGTGGGTTGTGTCTGGAAAAAAGGAGTCTTGCATTGAATAAATTATGGATATAGCTGATCTATGAAACAACTTATCAATATGGAATTACGTATGCACAAAGGCACCTTTCTTTCCTAAGTTTTAGTGACATAATTTTTAATTAAAAAAATTTCACACCTAGGTGTAAGAAGTTAGCAATGGAAGAATGAGCAAATAGCATCTTTACACCTACACATACAGAAATAACATCCTTGAGTTTTGTAGACACAGAAATCTGGGTTTGAATCTAGGCCCTTATCAGAGTGAACTCCAACAAGTCACTTAACCTTGATAAGAACTGATTTCTTCATCACCACTCATCATGGTGACAAGATTGATATAGTTAAAATATGTACTTTTCCGAATGCCTGGAACATAGTAAATATGAAGGTAAGAAGAAATAATGATTGTTAGTAAGTAAACTTAGCAAGCTCAACCCCCCACCAGAAGTGGCTAATGATTTTCATCTTTTTCTCCAAGTTTCTCAGAGGATTCATAGTTCTGTGGACACCTTATTGAAAAAGGTCCTCCAAGCAAGCAAAAATGCATTCTATGGAAGCATAAATACTAGCAAACAACACGACCCCAAGCAAGAATTACTAGTAGCTTAGTAGAGTTAGAGCCTAAGGAATCTAAAAGGTGATAGATATGTTGGATAACAAATCAGTGTGGTTTTTATGCACCACCATAAGGAATTTGTATTTTATGCTGTATATACTGAGAAATAATTGAGCACAGGCAAGAAAAGTGATAACAGGAAATTATTATTAAAAACATGTAAGAAGGGAATGATATAAAAGCACATGACAATGTGAGAGATGAGACAGAGAACTCTTCCCAAACCACGGATAGTGTGAAAATACAGTTAATACAACTAACCCTAAAATAGCAACAGGAAAAAAGGCTGCACCAGACTGCACGAACAAAACAGACCTCACGAAACAGGGTAACATACCAAAGCCTTGATCCGATGGGACCCAGGCCCTTCTCCCACCTCAGCTCACCAGAATAAGGAAGATAAAGGGAGCGGGGAGGGGGTGGAAACCTGGACCTGCTGAACACCTAGACCTGGAGATCTGCTTTGCCAGCAGAAACCTACATTCTGTGGTTCCCTGGAGGATGGGGAGCTGAGACAGGCAGAGTGCTTTAGAAACAGATTCTGGCCATTTGTGGAGGATGGGATCCACACCCGGACACTCTGGGACAAGTGAAAGGCAGGTGGTCTGAGAGGCTGCCTAGCAGCAAGAGGGCTGATGAAGGGGTGGGGTTTGCACGGAACTTGTTGTGTGGGAGAAGGCATAGGGTTGTTCTGGGCCTGCTCTGCCTGGCAGATAGAGAAATTTGAGGAGCTTCAGGCATTCCATTCCCCTGGATGGCTACTAAGCTCCAAGGCCCCCCCACTGTTATTCACAGCCTGCTGTGCCTTCTTCCTGACCTGACAGCACTGGTATGCAAACCGGCAGTCACTGCACTGGCGTCAGGCCAGAAGGAGGACCCACCTACAACAGCTAGAGATGCAAAGCACAGAGGCTTACACCTGTGTGCTCAGCCCACTGGGTCTGATACTGGAGACAGCCACGGCAGATGGAAATCAGGAAACAAATGTTTCCTCCCCATAGGCATGAGCTTTGCTCCTCTACCACCCCAGGGTCACTCTAGGGGTTGAGCAGCTCCAGAGACTGGAGCTTCTGGGCACTAGAAGGCACCACACAGAAATATGAAACATCAAAAGAACATGCTTCAGACCAAAATCTCACAAACCCCAGAAAGAGGGCCAAATGAAACTGAACTCACCAATATGCCAGACAGACAGCTCAAAATAAAAATCATAAACATGTTTATGGAGGTACAGAAAAATATTCAAGAACTCAGGACTAAATTTAAGATGGAGATTCAATAATTAAGTAATTTCATATCTGAAATGAAACATACAATGGAGGAATTGAAAAGCAGATAAGATGTAGTAGAAGAGACAGTAAATTGAATAGAAATTAGAGAAGAGAAATACAAAGAATCTGAAGCAGAGAGAGAAAAAAGTATCTCTAAGAATGAAAGAATATTGAGAGAACTGTGTGACCATTCCAAACAGAGAACAATATTCACATAATAGGGGTACCAGAACAAAAAGAGAGAGAAAAAGGGATAGAAAATGTCATTGAGGAGGTAATTGTTGAAAACTACTACAATCTGAGGAAGGAGATAGTCTCTCAAGCCATGGAGGTGCACAGATCTCCCAACACAGATCTCCCAAGGAAGACAACATCAAGACATATAATAATTAAAACGGCAAAGATCAAGAATAAATACAGACTTTTAAAAGCAGCTAGAGAGAGAATAAACATCACATACAAAGGAAGAACCCATCAGGTTATCATCAGATTTCACAACAGAAACTTTACAGGCCAGAGGGAAGTGGCATGATATATTTACTGCAATGAACCAGAAGGACCTTGAACTAAGAATACTCTACCCGGCAGGGTTATAATTTAAATTTGAAGAAGGGATTAAACAACTTTCAGATAAGCAAAAGCTGAGAGAATTTACTTCCCACAAACCACTTCTACAGTGCATTTTGGAGGGATTCCCATAGATGGAAGTATTCCTAAGGCTAAATAGATGTCACCCAAGGAAAAGACAAAGAGTACAGAATATGATTCATAACATACAAAGAATGGAGGAGCAAGGAAAAGGAGGAAAAAAAAAGAATCTTTAGATTTTGTTTGTAATACCATACAAAGTGAGTTAAATTAGACTGTTAGATAGTAAGAGAATTACCCTTGAACCTTTGCTAACCATGAATCTAAAGTCTGCAATGCCAATAAGTACAAACCTATCGATAATCACTGTAAATGTAAATGGACTGAATGCAACAATCAAAAGATGTAGAGTCACTGAATGGATAAAACACCTAGACTCATCTATATGCTGCCTACAAGAGACTCACTTCAAACCACAGACATACACAGACTAAAAGTGAAGGGATGGAAAAGGATATTTCATGCAACTAATAGGGAGAAAAAAGCAGGACTTGCAGAACTTGTATAAGACAAAATAGACTTCAAAACAAAGAATGTCAAAAGAGACCAAGAGGGACATTGCATAACGGTAAAGGGGTCAGTCCAACAAGAGGATATAACTATTATAAATATCTTTGCACCCAACACAGGATCACCTGCATATGTGAAATAAATCCTAACAGAATTAAAGGGGGAAATAGAATGCAATGCATTCATTTTGGGAGACTTCAACACACCACTCACTCCAAAGGACAGATCAACCAGACAGAAAATAAATAAAGAGACAGAGGCAGTGAACAACATATTAGAACAGATGGACCTAACAGACATCTACAGAACACTCCATCCAAAAGCAACAGGATACACGTTCTTCTCAAGTGCACATGGAACATCTTCAAGAATAGATCATATACAAGGCCACAAAAAGAACCTCGGCAAATTCAAAAAGACTGAAATTGTACCAACCATCTTGTCAGATCACAAAGGTATGAAACTAGAAATAAATTACTCAAAGAAAATGAAAAAGCCCACAAACACATGAGGCTTAATAACATGCTCCTAAATAATCAATGGATCAGTGACCAAATAAAAATAGAGATCAAGCAATATATGGAGACAAATGACAACAATAATTCAACACTGCAAAATCTGTGGGATGCAGCAAAGGCCGTGCTAAGAGGGAAATATTTTGCAATACAGGCCTTCCTCAGGAAAGAAGAACAATCCCATATGAACAGTCTAAACTCACAATTAATGAAATTAGAAAAGGAAGAATAAATGAGGCCCAAAGTCAGTAGAAGAAGGGACATAATAAAGATTAAAGCATAAATAAATAAAATTGAGAACAAAACAATAGAAAAAATCAGAGAAAGCAGGAGCTGGTTCTTTGAGAAAATAAACAAAATAGATAAACCCCTAGCCAGACTTATCAAGAAGAAAACAGTCTATACACACAAACAGAATGAAAAATGAGAAAGGAAAAATCACTACAGACACCACAGGAATACAAAGAATTATGAGAGAATACTATGAAAAATTATATGCTAAAAAACTGTATAACTTATAAGAAATGGACAACTTTCTAGAAAAATACAACCTTCCATGGCTGACCCAGGAAGAAACAGAAAATCTGAATAGACCAATTACCAGCAACGAAATTGAATTGATAATCAAAAAACTACCTAAGATAAAAAGCTCGTGTCCCAGATGGTTTCACTGCTGAATTTCATCAAAAGTTTAGTGAAGAACTAATACCCATCCTCCTTAAAGTTTTCCAAAGAGTAGAGGAGGAGGGAATACTCCTAAACTCATTCTACAAGGCCAGCATCACTCCAATACCCAAATCAGGCAAAGACACCACAAAAAAAGAAAATTATAGAACAATATCCCTGATGAACATAGATGCAAAAATACTCAACAACATATCAGCAAACTGAATTCAAAAGTACATCAAAAAGATCATCCATCATGATCAAGTGGGATTCATCCCAGGGATGCAAGGGTGGTAAAACATTCGAAAATCCATCAACATCATCCACCACCTCAACAAAAAGAAGGACAAAATCCACATGATCACCTCCATCGATGCTGAAAAAGCATTTGACAAAATTCATCACCCATTCATGATGAAAACTCTCAACAAAATGGGTATAGAGGGCAAGTACCTCAACATAATAAAGGCCATAAATGACAAAACCACAGCCAACATTATACTTTAAAAGTGAGAAGCTGAAAGCCTTTCCTTTAAGATCAGGAACAAGAAAAGGTTGCCCACTCTCCCCACTTTTATTCAACATAGTTTTAGAGGTCCTAGCAATGGCAATCAGACAACACAAAGAATTAAAAGGCATCTAGATTGGTAAGGAACTTGTCAAACTGTCTCTGTTTGCAGATGACACTATATTGTACATAAAAAACCCTAAGGAATTCACTCCATAGCTACTAGATCTAATATCTGAATTCTACAACATTGCAGGTTACAAAATTAATACACAGAAATCTTTTGCATTCCTATACACTAACGATGAACTAGCAGAAAGAGAAATCAGGAAAACAATTCCATTCACAATTGCATCCAAAAGAATAAAATACCTCGGAATAAGCCTAACCAAGGAAGTGAAAGACTTATACTCTGAAAACTACAAGACACTCTTGAGAGAAATTTAAGATGAAACCAATAAATGGAAACACATTCCGTGCTCATGGATAGGAAGAATTAACATGGCTATCCTGCCTAAAGCAATGCACAGATTCAATGTAATCCCTATCGAAATATGAGCAGCATTCTCCAATGAACTAGAGCAAATAGTTCTAAAATTCATATGGAACCACAAAAGACCCAGAAGAGCCAAAGCAATCCTGAGAAGGAAGAATAAAGCAGGGGGGATTAACTTCCCTGTCTTCAACTTCTACTACAAAGCCACAGGAATCAAGACAATTTGGTATTGTCACAAGAAGAGACCCATAGACCAATGGAACAGAATAGAGAGCCCAAATATAAACTCAAGCGCATATGGTCAATTAATATATGATAAAGGAGCCATGGATGTACAATGGGGAAATGACAGCCTCTTCAACAGCTGGTGTTGGCAAAACTGGACAGCTACATGTAAGAGAATGAAACTGGATTATTGTCTAACCCCATACACAAAAGTAAACTCAAAATGGTTCAAAGACCTGAATGTAAGTCATGAAACCACAAAATTCTTAGAAAAAAGCATAGGCAAAAATCTCTTAGACATAAACATGAGCAACTTCTTCATGAACATATCTCCCTGGGCAAGGGAAACAAAAGCAAAAATGAATTAATGGGACTATATCAAACTAACAAAACGATATCCTATCATATGGGAGAATATATTCATAAACGACATATCTGATAAGGGGCTGACATCCAAAATATATAAAGATCTCACACACCTCAACAAACAAAAAGCAAATAAGCCAATTAAAAAACGGGCAGAGGAGCTGAGCCGACACTTCTCCAAAGAAATTCAGATGGCCAACAGGCACATGAAAAGATGCTCCACATCGCTAGTCATCAGAGAAATGCAAATTAAAAACACAATGAGATTGAGATAACACCTCATACCAGTTAGGATGGCCAACATCCAAAAGACAAACAACGACAAATGTTGGTAAGGATGTGGAGAAAGTGGAACCCTCCTATGGTGCTGGTGGGAATGTAAATTTGTTCAACCATTGTGGAAAGCAGTATGGAGGTTCCTCAAAAAACTCAAAATAGAAATACCATTTGACCCAGGAATTCCACTCCTAGGAATTTACCCTTAGAATGCAGCAGCCCAGTTTGAAAAAGACATATGTACCCCTATGTTTATCACAGCACTATTTACAATAGCCAAGAAATGGAAGCAACCTAAGTGTTCACCAGTAGATGAATGGATAAAGAAAATTTGGTACCTATACACAATGGAAAATTATTCAGCCATAAGAAGAAAACAAATCCTACCATTTGCAGCAACATGGATGGAGCTCAAGGGTATTATGCTCAGTTCAATAAGTCAGGCGGAGAAAGACAAGTATTAAATGATTTCACTCATCTGTGGAGTATAAGAACAAAGAAAAAACTGAAGGAACAAAACAGCAGCAGACTCACAGAACCCAAGAATGGACTAACTGTTACCAAAGGAAAAGGGACTGGGAAGATGGGTGGGAACGGAGGGTTAAGGGAGAAAAAGGGGTATTATGTTTAGCACACATAATGTTGCAGGGGTGGGCTATGGGGAAGGCAGTATAACACAGAGAATGCAAATAGTGCTTCTAAAGTCTTACTATGCTGATGGGCAGAGACTGTAATGGGGTATGTCGTAGAGACTTGATAATATGGGTAGTCTAGTAACCATAATGTTGCTCATATAATTGTACATTAATAATTCCAAAATAAAAAATATATATAGAAAGGGTTGAGGAATAAAAAAAAGATAATAAACATTTTCAAGGATGTAGGAACAATGATAGTGGTCCTTTGGGTGTGTAATATTGCAGTCCGTATCTTCTTCAACATCACAGCAATATTCATTATAGTTATCAATCCTTCCTTTTTCAGAACACTCACATTTCTGGACTTCCAAGATGCTAGATTCTTCTAAATATTCTCCCACTTTACAGGGTGTTTCATGTTAATCCTCTTTGCTAGCCTTACTTCTTTTGATTTTTAAATAGTGAAAGACCTGATGGTTTGGTACCATTTGGTATTTTTTCTCTCAATCTATTTCTCCACCCATATGAAATAATTCATCTCCTTGTCATTAACAAATAATTTATAAAAAAGAAACATATGTTGCTATAAAAATTCTCAGACTCAGAGTAATCCAGTTAGTGTAAATCAAAATAATTATATACTATTCCTTGCTTTAAAAAAATAAATAGGAAAATCTGACAATGCCAAGTATTAGTGAAGATGGAGATAAAAGCAAACTTTCATACACTATTAGTGAGTTTAGGTTGTTTCAACCAATGGAATGTGCCTTATGAAGTCAGGGATATGTTCTTTTGTTTCCAGCTATATTCGCAGAATAATGACACATGCCTAGTGCATACTAAGTGTACTCAATACATATCCATTGAATAATATGAAATGAGTGTAGCAATTTGGAAATATATAGTACAATTAAAGTTACATAGGAATTCAAATCCTAGGTGATTTAAATCACCCGAAGGATGACACCTCAAATCATATGCCCAAGGTGACAAGGACTGTCATATTCATTGCAACATTATTGCAATGGCAAAAAAAATAAAAGTAAAGAGCATACAAAATAATAAATACATCATTCTAAATGGTGGCTCCCTCTCGAGAGGACAAAATAAATAGTTGTGGGGAGGGATACATAAGTATTTTTGAGTTGTATATACAATGTTTTACTCCTATAAAAATAATCCAAAGGAATTATGATAAGACATTAACATGTAACTCAGTTTGGTGATGAGCAGATTTTCATTGCACCATGTTCTATATTTGTTTCCAGTGTTGAAACAGATCATGATTTTAAAGATGAAAAGGTGCGCTGGACCAAAACACATAAACCCTTCCATTGCAGTGCCCATTCTGCATTACAATAACATTTCTGGGCCAAATTATATATGATGTTGGTGATAGAAAACACTATATTAACATAGTGTGATTTTGTTTTCAACAAGAAAAAAAGGAGTGTTCTAATTCTTATTTGTAGTTTGTAGTTCTCCATGTGTTTAAGGGAAGAAATAAGATATTTTATTCATTTTCTGCTTTTATTCATTTCTGTGCCTCATCTGTTATTCTCTATCTTCACATATCATGTGTTCTTCCTTTTGTTCTTGCTTCTTTCATTTTTTTCTGGTAACTACACTTAATAAGATAACAAAAGTTGTTGTGGATGCTGTTAAATAATTTATCTTTTATCTCTATAAGAATAATAATAAACGATCAGGGAAATAAAAGAAAAATAGAATAAAACTTATTTTCTCCAGTGTGCTACCACAGATGTCACATAAGAAGGCAGAATCTTACTAAGACCTCAAAAGTACAACTATAGGTCAATTTGGTAAGAGGTACCTGCTCAATAAATACTGGCTGGATTTATGAGATAATGATAAATGGATGATCCAATCCACCAAGAAGTTAACAATTAATTTAAATTTGTATAGCTTAATAGTTCAAGTTTATTATGTAATAGTGTTAAGTAGGATTTGAATACTTTTTTTCCTATAAGGGTAATCAAGAGTAGCTGCTATCTCAGGGTATTGCATTATCACCTTTAATCATAAATATTTACTTAGAAATCCTTTTGTGTCAGTAGCGAAAGCAATATACTTATCTGAAATGTATCAATAAACGAAACTAGTCTGGGCCTATTTAAAATGTTAGTTTGCTTCCAGCAATATATGATGACCTAAAGTGTCATCCCTAATGAGATAGATATTATCAGAGACTGCAGTTTATCCACTCTTAAACTTTTTACCAACTCTAAAGAGCAATCAATTTACCACTCAGTGTTCATATATGTTCAAGCTTTGCAGAAAAGAATAAGAATGGCTTCTCATCCCTTATATCTCGCCTCCTGTCTAATCAAAGCATTTTCTAATTCAAATTGCATTAAGTCATGCACATCAGATGAGTTCATCTAGTCATTGAATGAGGAAAGCATCCCACTGAGGGCTGAGCTGAGGAATCACTTAAAGCTTTTAACTATCAAGCTGTTTTCAACCTATTTATTTTCCATGACATCAATTATCATTTCACAAGGCTGGTTTCTCAATAGTTTTTTTCCCCTGGTGCTGTGGCATAAAAGGAAAAAAAAATCTATCTCAGTTACGTGAATCTCAATACCTAAGCCCTCCACAACCATCCTATCTAAATTCATTCACATATAATATTACAAAATATGGTATTCTAGGGTGAAGTAGGATATTGCTTGCTTTATGAATAAACTGCTGGGACTTGTTTAGCTAGATATGGACAAAGATAGATACCATATTAGAGTGTAATCTTTCAATGTCTGTTTTGATTCCACTTATTAATTTAATGATTAGAAGACCAAATTCTCAGAACCAATTTCTGCTTAATTCCTTGATATTAAGCCATTTCTTAGTATATATTTTTCCTTATTGATTGAAATAGTATAAAAAACAGTCTTAGATAATTGTTCTCAGGAATTTATTAAAAACAAAAGTTACATGAAAGGAAAATCTGATCTAATTTTAAGTTAGAATCTGAAGTTTATGAACATTCACAACTGTCTCTCCAGATATTTGCAATTCACAGCTACATGCCTTTTGCTACAAAATTCTTTAATTATACTTAAAATAAATAAATAAATCACATTTTGGTTCTAACCAAGTTTAAAATTTATACCATTTTATGGGAAATCACCTGCCCACCCCCACAAGCCTCACAACGATGGTAGGAGGTCTCAGGAATTTGTATTTATACTGTATGATATTTATATATTCTCAGTGAATGTGGGAATAGGAGATGAATATCTGAAAAAGTTTTAAAAGACAAATTATCGTCTTGTGAGAATCTAAGATTTTGAGGATGAGATTGAAAGATGGTTTCTACATGGGACTGGACCTGAAAATATCAATGTGCAATCACTAACTAATCATGAGTACTAGAGAAGTACAACAACTTAGTGAATAAAGCTGATGTTTGGAGAGAAGCACAGACTAGGGACAAATTCCTGATTTCTTGATAATGTTCAGAATAATTCAGAGACCTCATCAATGTAGATCTTATAGGGGAATAATCATGGTTAAAATGAAAACAATACTTATATGTGTATGTGTGTAGTGATCATTGTCAGATAATAATGGAAAAACTTTATGTGACTGATTCTACAATCTCAATGATAATAAATTAGAATTACTATTTCAAGAAAACCCAGATGAGGAGAAATACATGCTATATATTATTGTAACATTATAATAAGGGTATTTATAAAGGAATTTATAATAATGATAAAGCAAAAAAGTTTTTGGTTTACATTATAAGATGATTAGAGAAGTTTTGATGAGCAGGATGGACTTCAAAGAGAATGAAAAAATAGGGAATCTGTAACAGGGAACTTGTGATATGATTATGTTCAATATTTCCATCTAGAAATCCAGTTAATTATTAATTAGTTTCTAACTATTGAATAGCTGAAAAAACTGTTTTTCCCCACTGAATGGCCTTGGCACTCTCTCAACAATCATTTGACCATATATGTGAGGGTCTATTTCTGGGCTCTCTCTTCTATTTCATTGGTCCATATGTCTGTCTTCATGTAAGTACCACACTTGTTCTGAATACTGTAGCATTTAGGGTAAGAAATGTATAAGGATTTTGTAATTATTTTTATCTGAAAACTTCTTTGCTAAAATATAATTTCATATAGAAAAATACAAAAATCAAAGTGTACAGTTCAAAATTTTACAAATGGAAGCCACTCATGTTATTAACAGTCAGATTAAGAAACAGAATGTTACCAGTACCCTAGAAAATTCACTCATGCCCCTCAGAGTCCGCCACATTTTTTTTTGCTATTATTAATATACAATTACATGTGCAACATTATGGTTACTGGACTCCTCCTATTATCAAGTCCCCACCACACACCCCACTGCAGTCACTGTCCATCAGCGTAGTAGGATGCTGTAGAATCACTACTTCTCTTCTCTGTGTTATACTGCCTTTCCCGTATCACCCAACCTCACACCCACCCCTGCTACCTTATGTGTGCTAATTGTAATAGCCCCTTTTCCCCCTTATCCCACCATTCCAAACCATCTTCCCCAGTCCCTTTCCCTTTGGTAACTGTTAGTCCATTCTTGGGTTCTGTGAGTCTGCTGCTGTTTTGTTCCTTCAGTTTTTTCTTTGTTCTTATACTCCACAGATGAGTGAAATCATTTGATACTTGTCTTTCTCCGCCTGGCTTATTGAACTGAGCATAATACCCTCTAGCTCCATCCATGTTGCAAAGGTAGGGTTCATTTTCTTCTTATGGATGAATAATATTCCATTGTGTATATATACCACATCTTCTTTATCCATTCATCTACAGATGGACACTTAGGTTGCTTCCATTTCTTGGCTATTAAAAATAGTGCTGCGATAAACATTGGTACATACGTCTTTTTCAAACTGGGCTGCTGCATTCTTAGGGTAAATTCCTAGGAGTGGAATTCCTGGGTCAAATGGTATTTCTATTTTGAGTATTTTGAGGAACCTCCATACTGCTTTCCACAATGGTTGAACTAATTTGCATTCCCGCCAGCAGGGTTGGAGGGATCCCCTTTCTCCAGATCCTTGCCAACATTTGTTGTTGTTTGTCTTTTGGATGGCGGCCATCCTAACTGGTGTGAGGTGATATCTAATTGTGGTTTTAATTTGCATTCTCTGATGACTAGCAATGTGGAGCATCTTTTCATGTGCCTGTTGGCCATCTGAATTTCTTCTTTGGTGAAGTGTCTGTTCAGCTCCTCTGTCCATTTTTTAATTGGCATATTTGCTTTTCATTTGTTGACATGTGTGAGCTCCTTACATATTTTGGATCTCAACCCCTTATCGGATATGTTATTTATGAATATATTCTCCCATACTGTAGGATGTCCCTTTGTTCTACTGATGCTGTCCTTTGCTGTAGAGAAGCTTTTTAGTTTGATATTGTCCCATTTATTCATTTTTTCTTTTGTTTCCCTTGCCCGTGGAGATATGTTCATGAAGAAGTCGCTCATATTTATGTCAAAGAGATTTTTGCCTATAGTTTTTTTCTAAGAATTTTGTGATTTCATGACTTACATTCAGGTCTTTAATACATTTTGAGTTTACTTTTGTGTATGGGGTTAGACAGTAATACAGTTTCATTCTCTTATATGTAGCTGTCCAGTTTTGCCAACACTAGCTGTTGAAGAGGCTGTCATTTTCTGATTGTATATCCATGCTTCTTTATTTTATATTAATTGACCATATATACTTGAGTTTATATCTGGGCTCCCTATTCTGTTCCACTGGTCTATGGGTCTGTTCATGTGCCAGTACCAAATTGTCTTGATTACTGTGGCTTTGTAGTAGAGTTTGAGGTCAGGGAGCATAACTTCCCCTGCTTTATTCTTCCTTCTCAGGATTGCTTTGGCTATTCGGGATATTTTTGGCTCCATATGAATTTTAGAAGGATTTGCTCTAGTTCATTGAAGAATTCTGTAGGTATTTTGAAAGGGATTGCATTGAATCTATAGATTGCTTTAGGCAGGATGGACATTTTGACAATATTAATTTTTCCTAGCTAAGAGCATCTGATGAATTTCAATTTATTATATTGTCCTCTTTAATTTCTCTTAAGAGTGTCTTGTAGTTTCCAGAGTATAGGTCTGTCACTTCCTTGGTTAGGTTTATTCCTAGGTATTTTATTCTTTTTGATGTGATTTTGAATTGAATTTTTTTCCTAATTTCTCTTTCTGCTAGTTCATCATTAGTGTATAGGAATGCAAAAGATTTCTGTGTATTAATTTTGTATCCTGCAACTTTGCTGAATTCGGATATTAGATCTACTAGTTTGGAGTGGATTCTTTAGGGTTTTTTATGTACAGTATCATGTCATCTGCAAACAGGAAAGTTTAACTTCTTCCTTGCCAATCTGGATGCCTTTTATTTCTTTGTATTGTCTGATTGCAGTAGTTAGGACCTTCAGACTATGTTGAATAAAAGTGGGGAGAGTGGGCATCCTTGTCTTGTTCCCCATCTTAAAGGAAAAGCTTTCAGCTTCTCAGTGTTAAGTACAATGTTGGCTGTGTGTTTGTCATATATGGCCTTTATGATGTTGAGGTACTTGCCCTCTATACCCATTTTGTTGAGAGTTTTTATCATGAATGGATGTTGAATTTTGTCGAATGCTTTTTCAGCACCTATGGAGATGATCATGTGGTTTTTGTCCATCTTTTTTTGATGTAGTGGAAGAAGTTGATGCATTTTCAAATGTTGTACCATCCTTGCATCCCACAGATAAATCCCACTTTATTATGATGGATAATCTTTTCGATATATTTTTGAATTTGATTTGCTAATATTTTCTTGAGTATTTTTGCATCTATGTTCATCGGGGATATTGGTCTGTAATTTTCTTTCTTGGTGAGGTCTTTGCCTGGTTTTGGTATTAGAGTGATGTTAGCCTTGTAGAATGAGTTTGGGAGTATTTCCTCCTCTTCCACTTTTTGAAAACTTTAATGAGGATGGGTATTATGTCTTCACTAAGTGTTTGATGAAATTCAGCAGTGAAACGATCTGGTTCAGGCATTTTGTTCTTAGGTAGTATTTTGATTACCAATTCAATTTCTTTGCTGGTAATTGGTCTATTCAGATTTTTGTTTCTTCCTGGGTCAGCCATGGAAAGTTATATTTTTCTAGAAAGTTGTCCATTTCTTCTAGGTTATCCAGTTTGTTAGCATATAATTTTCATAGTATTCTCTCATAATTCTTTGTATTTCTGTGGTGTCCATAGTGATTTTTCCTTTCTCATTTCTGATTCTGTTTATGTGTGTAGACTCTCTTTTTTTCTTGATATGGCTGGCTAGGGGTTTATCTACTTTGTTTATTTTCTCAAAGAACCAGCTCCTGCTTTCTCTGATTTTTTTATTGTTTTGTTCTCAATTTTATTTATTTATGCTTTAATCTTTACTGTGTCCAACCTTCTACTGACTTTGGGCCTCATATGTTCTTCCTTTTCTAGTTTCATTAATAGTGAGTTTAGTCTGTTCATTTGGGATTGTTCTTCTTTCCTGAGCTAGGCCTGTATTGCAATATATTTCCCTCTTAGCATGGCCTTCGCTGAGTCCCACAGATTTTGTAGTGTTGAATTATTGTTGTCATTTGTCTCCATATATTGCTTGATCTCTGTTTTTATTTGGCCATTGATCCATTATTTAGGAGCATGTTATGAAGCCTCCATGTGTTTGTGGGCTTTTTCATTTTCTTTGAATAATTTATTTCTAATTTCATACCTTTATTATCTGACAAGATGGTTGGCACAATTTCAGTCTTTTTGAATTTACTGAGGTTCTTTTTGTGGCCTAGTATATGATCTGTTCTTGAAGATGTTCCATGTGCACTTGAGAAGAATGTGTATCCTGTTGCTTTTGGATGGAGTGTTCTGTAGATGTCTATTAGGTCCATCTGTTCTAGTGTGTTGCTCAGTGCCTCTGTGTCTTTACTTATCCTCTGCCTGGTTGATCTATCCTTTGGAGTGAGTGGTGTGTTAAAGTCTCCTAAAATAATTGCATTGCTGTCTATTTCCTCCTTCACTTCTGTTAGTATTTGTTTCACATATGCTGACACTCCTGTGTTGGGTGCATATATATTTATAATGGTTATATCTTCTTGTTGGACTGACCCCTTTATCGTTATGTAATGTCCTTCTTTATCTCTTGCTACTTTCTTTGTTTTGAAGTCTATTTTGTCTGATACAAATACTGCAACACCTGCTTTTATCTCTTTGTTGTTTGCATGAAATATCTTTTTCCATCCCTTCACTTTTAGTCTGTGTGTATCTTGAGGTTAGTCTCTTGTAAGCAGCATATAGCTGGGTCTTGCTTTTTTATCCACTCTGTTACTCTGTGTCTTTTGATTGGTGCATTCAGTCCATTTACATTTAGGGAGATTATTGATAGATATGTACTTATTGCCATTGCTGGCTTTAGATTCCTGGTTACCAAAGGTTCAGGGTTGCTTCTTTACTGTCTAAGAATCTAACTTAACTTTCTTGTTAAGTTATTGTGAACACCGTCTGATGTTTCTTTATCTCTCCCTTCCTATTCTTCCTCCTCCATTCTTTATATATTAGATGTTTTATTCTTTGCCTTTAGTTAGTATTTGGATGGTCTGCTTTCTTTGCTATGATTTTATTTTCTCTGGTGACATCTTTATAGCCTTAGGGATGCTTCCCTCTAGAGCAGTCTGTTTAAGATGTCCTGTAGTGGTGGTTTATGAGAGACAAACTCTCTCAACTTTCATTTGTCTGGAAATTGTTTAATCCCTCTGTCATATTTAAATGATAATCGTGCTGGATACAATATTCTTGGTTCAAGGCCCTTCTGTTTCATTACATTAAATATATCATGCCATTCTCTTCTGGCCTGTAAGGTTTCTGTTGAGAAGTCTGATGATAGTCTGATGGGTTTTCCTTTGTAGGTGATCTTTTTTCTGTCTCTAGCTGCCTTTAATACTCTGTCTTCATCTTTGCCCTTTGCCATCTCAATTATTAGGTGTCTTGGTGTTGTCTTCCTTGGGTGCCTTGTGTTGGGAGATCTGTGGGCTTCCGTGGACTGCGAGACTATTTCCTTCCCCAGCGTGGGAAAGTTTTCAGCAATTATTTCTTCAAAGACACTTTCTATCCCTTTTTCTCTCTCTTCTTCCTCTGGTACTCCTATAATGCGAATATTGTTCCATTTGGATTGGTCACACAGTTCTCTTAATATTCTTTCATTCCTAGAGTTCCTTTTATCTCTCTCTGTCTCAGCTTCTCTGTATTCCTGTTCTCTATTTTCTATTCCATTAAAAGTCTCTTGCGCCTCATCCAGTCCGCTGTTAAGCCCGTCGATGGCTTGTTTGATTTCTGCATTGTCTTTCCTCACTTCCCTCACTTCCTCCCTCAGCTCTTGCACATTTCTCTGTAGATCTGTCAGCATGGTTATGACTTAGATTCTGAATTCTTTTTCAGGAAGACTGTGCATGTCCATCCCTTCAGGTTCCCTCTCTGGGGTTGTCTGGGTCTGAAGCTTTGTCTGTACCACATTCCTCTGTCTTTTCATGGCTATAGAAGTAGTTGCTGGTAGTTGCCATGTATGTCAGCTGGGCTCCTTATGACTGCCTCGTGGGGTGCCGAGTCCTTTCAGGCGTAGCTGCACGCTGTGCACTTTCCTGTGTATTCTGGTCTCTCTTTTAGGAATAGTTGTATTTTCTGTGTTTTTATGGATAAATATAATGTTGGGAGGAGATTTCTGCCACCTGGCTCACATCGCCATCTTCCCGGAAGTCTCCCCAGAATTTTTTAACAGTAGATATCAAGAAAGCAGTCATTCCACGTCTCCCCCCAACAGGACAGCAGAAAAGAGGGCTTACTTTCTAATTTTTTAACTTTTTATTTTAAACCAAACTTACAGAAAATTTGAAAAATAGTAAAGAAACATCCTTTAAATCCTTCTTCCATTTTCTCCAATGATAATGTTTCAATTAGCCACAGTACAATTATCAGAGTAGAAATTAATATTATTAAAATACTATTAAAAATTACAGACTTTTCAAATGTTGCCAGTTTTTCCACCATTGTTCTTGTGTTAAATACCTATAGCTAGATTTGAGACTGGAATTCATGAAGAAATTGTAACTAGGAATATATATTTGGGAGTCACAAACATACAAAATATTTAAAGCCATGATTTTGGAGGAAATCACCTAGGCAGTGAGTGCAGATAGAAAATGAGATATCAAAATACTGATCATTGAAGGCTTCCATCATTTAGAAACTCAAAAGATGAGAATTCATCAAAGAGATCAAAAAATAACGTAGTTAGTGCTGATTAAACATGTAGGGTGTAAGTATTATTAATTGTGGGAAAGAGGTGCTTAAGTAAGAAATAGTGATTGAAGTCTATATGTACAAAGCAGAATTAAAATGTTTGATCATTTTAAAACAAGGAAAGGCTTTGTGTGTGGGCACAGACCTAAATATGTCAGTTGGTAATAGTTTTGGTAACATGCAGAAATCTTTCACAGTGAAATTAAAAAAGAAAGATTATCAACTGAGAGTACTGGGAATGAAGCTATGAAAAAAAGGGTACTTAATGCAAGCAATTTTAATGATCGAGGCTCCAATCTCACAGGCTAAACACAAAGAAAGAGTATTTCTTGCTCACTATTTGTCTGGATAGTCTTGTTTAAGTTAATCTACTGGGTGAATTTCTTCCAAGTAGTTCTTGGATCCTGACTCTGTCCAATAATTGGCTCTACAAACTTTAACATGAAGCTTCATCCAGACTACAGGAAGGGTCAATAGGGAGAGTGTGGAAAAGAACATGAGTTCTTAACTAACTTGATTTTCAAGTAATTCATAATTGACATTCACATTTCATTGTCAAGTATGAGCCACTTGTCTCCACTCATCTGTGAGAAGGCCAAGCAATATAGTTTACCTCTATAAACAGGCACAAGAAGTGGCTTTTTTGAGCACCTAACTCTTCTTTGCTGGAGTAGGGTTGAAGGTTTGAGAAGAAAGGGTGATAAATTATTTTAAGTCATTAGGGAAATTAAAATATTATATAGGATAACTGCTGAGCAGAACTAAAGGCTTCCTTGAGTTTTAGTTTTAAAGTGAGAGTATTAACATGGTTGGATATTGGTTTTTAAAGTTGTAGTCATATTTTCAGAGTTAGGGTAGTCAGTGGGGTTGTGATGTTTCTGCCTATGGTGGGGCAAAAGCCTGCTCATGCATCCTGTGCAAATCACTGAACAGAGTCTACTCCCTACTCCAGCCCTTTGATATAAAAATAAAATTTCTCCAGGACCTAGAAAGCTACTAGTTCCACTTCTTTTGGCACCTAGAGATGTCTCTAACTTCCATGACTTCATTGTTCCTTAAAATGCAACTATCCAGAAAGATAACAGCTCCAGTCTTCCTGGTACTTTGGGAGTTTAAATCCCCTGGGATATAACCACGGTCCCTCTCTTAGAGATAAGAGAAGTTTTATTATCAGTCTGGATAAAAGCATTTAACTAAACAAATGTCTACAGGTAGATTTCTCATGGTTTGTGAAGAATCTTATGAGGTTAGAACTTTTTACAGAAAACAGAAAAAAACAGGAAAATTTTATTTCCCCATACCTAACAATGTAACAAAGAGGATATCTCCTTTTTTATTGCCAGCTAACAGATCATCACAATTAATTTTAGGGTTCAAATTGAATTTTATACTTGCTTCTGACAAAGTTAACAAATTATGATTTTACTGAGATGGGATTAGATAATTTTGTGTTCCACATAAATGGAGACTACTAAGAAATTGTTTCTAAATTTCAAAGAATAACTGCTGGTTTCTGACTAAACATTAATAGTAACTGACACTGATCAAACACTAACCTTGGATCAGGTACTATTTTAATTGCCTCATTCTATTAACTCATTTATTTCCCACAATCCAATAGGTAAATACTATTAACAACTCCATTTTACATGTAAAGAAAGTGAGGTAAAGAAGTACATATGTAGTTGCAGTCTGATCCTAAATCTGAATCTAAAACTCTATTCTTTTAATTATTGTGCTCTAATAGTCTCAATATAGTGAAATGTACATCAATTCTCTCTCATGTATATCCAAACCATGAGATTTAATTGAAATAAGACAGAGGTTAGTGGATCAAATTAACTACACCTTTATAGAAGTGATGAATAAAAGCAATCATATACTAAGGTATAATATTTCCAATAAAATATTGACATCATTGGATTCATCAAAGAATGAATGAATATAGGTGAATAATAAAATAGTGAGCTAGAATGTAAGTCTAGGGATTCAATCAGAAAGCATCAGGAATAAATAAAGAGAAAACATAAATGTAAGGTAAAGTGATATGGTGGATAGAAATAGATGTATTCACTTACATGTAAAATAATTTCTACAAGAAAGGAATATATGTGCAGGCATATATATTTGAAAAAATAATGACAAGGAATTGTCAGAAAAACAGAAAGATATTGAAAAAGTTAATGGCATGACAAATAATGTAGATTAAAAAAATTCACAGCTAAAAACAATTTAGTCAAATTAAAAATATCAAAGACAAGGGTGAAATTCCAAAACCTTCAAAGAATAAAAACAAATAATAAGAATTATATTGACATATTTCAGCAAAAACAATGATTATAAAAGAACAATGGAGTAATAATATTTCCAAAATATCAAAGGAAAATAACTTAAACCTCGAGTTTCATATCTAGTAAAATTAGTTTAAATATGAGATAAAAATGAATATATTAAGTATTAAGGGTCATATTAATCTTGGAAATTTAAGCAAAGAATCTTTTAAAAATAAACTTGAAAAAAAAAATCCTAACAGAAAAAGAGGATATGCATAAGGATATTGTGAAATATACATAGTGAGGGTACTAAATGGCTAAATAAAATTTGCTCTGGTATAAATATACAGTCACAGAAGGGTAATATAGTATTAGGATTCTTCAGAGAAACAGCTATAAATTAATATAAGAAATAAGAAATTAGGAAGGAAATTAAAAATAAATATGTATGTGAAAACAAACATATGATGCCAATTTAGGGTCACTATCTCAAGAATAAAATTTAAATATATAGATATGAAACAAGAAAAGAAAAAAGAAAGACACAAAAGAAAATATAATAATGCTTTTAACAATAATCATAACATTATTGAATGGCTGAAATAGCTGACTGAAGTTTTCAATGTAATAAATGTAAATGTTTTAAAACTCATTGTTAAAATGGGAGAGACTCAAAGCCTGGCAGATAAGAAAGATGTGGTAAAAGGATTGCTATAAAGACAATTTTTAAAACAGAGTTTGTAAGTGTTTAAACCAAGAGATGAAAAAGATATGTCAGGTAAAATGTTCTGGCAAAGAATGCTATGGCAGACTTTTTTAATCAGAAAATCTAGAATAAAAAAATAAAACAAAACAATCCTCAAAATGGGCAAAGAGGGACACCATTTACCATCAGTAGGAAAAATAAATGAAGATATAATCATAGTGAAAATGTGTACCTAATAAAATATCCTCAAAATATATCAAGGAATAACTGATCAATCATAGACAGATATAGGCAGGTGTAACATAGCACTCAGTACTGGATATGTGAAGCAGACAGAAATAACAAATAAGATTTAAATAACAGGAGTAATTACTTAGAAGTCCTTTTTTTCTATATATGTGTTCATAATTTTCAATAAGAAATAATCATGACAGATTTTTCCAGCAGTAAAATTAGTGCTAAGTGAAGTCCATCTAAAGTGCTATTTACTTATAACTAGGGAACTCCTAATGATTTACATACATGTGAGATCCTAAGAAATATTGATGATGTTTCTTTCAAGTAAGTTAGATTAATCACAATGGAGCAATGAGGAAAGGTTTTGAAATTAAGCTCACTATAAATATTTGCAATAATAAGGTAATGTATTAAGTACTTAGGACAAACAAAATAAAAAGAAAGAACGTCAAAATACTAAAGAATGATATATAACTCCTTCTAATCTCACAATTAATTACTTAATATATTTGGTTCTGAAATGCCTGAGTACTGACACATCTTTATTCAAGTTAGTATTGTTAAAAGTGTTTCAAATGCTCTCAAATGAAAAGATATACAAAGAATAACAAAGGTAATATAAGGTTTGATCCCAAGGAAATTGGGTATATTATATCCCTCTGCAAAAAGTAAATTTTTACTTTTATGATAAAAAATGTTGCTTAGTTTTTGCAGTTTTAAAAACAATTATTGTTTATATGCATGGCAATAGATAGGATCTATGTTCCTTCCTCATTTCTGACTTCTTTAGGACTTGACTGCAGTTAACCTTTGCAACTTGTTCAATGAGAAACTCCAGTGAACTGTGTCACCATACACAGTAATGGTTGAGTGGTCTATAATAAATGAAAATGCCACCACTGCTTAGCAATTAGCTTATGGATCATCTCCAACCACTTAGAAACTCTTCTGTATGCAGCATTTAAGCAAGTTGGATGATTTAAATTATACTTAGAGCGAATGGCAATATTCAATTACTAGAGGGTTCATTGTGTGGAATTGTCACCATTATGATTAACAGCCCTTATGAAAAACAATTAATTTGGTGTCTTGTTGCTAGGTCAACTATAAAAGCTAATTCCCTTGAGGAAAATAATTATGTTTATTGGTACATACCCTTTTATAATGTTTTGATCTAAAACATTAACATGATCTCTTTAAGAAAAAGTTGCAGAACTTAAGTGCGAAAATTTATCTTCAACATTAATCTAGGGAGAAATAAAGAAGTAGTAATTTATTATTATTATTATTATTTTTATAAAAGAACACAGTGACAGGTAAAGGAAAATAAAAGCTTCAATTTACCCAGAAATCAGGTATAGTTTCTCATATTTCAAATCTATCTTTGGGAACTCAATTACCCACAGTCAAGGAAGGAATGACAGCTAGACAAGGCGTTTGATTTCTTATAAAAGAGTTCAAGTACCAAGGAGATATTTTTCATTTCAAACCCTCCAACATAAAACAGAAATAACTAACTCATCTGACTAAACCACTGCATTAAAAAAGAAAACAAGAAACAAAACAACACAGCCTTTTTCACCAAATGATTTCAATTGGTATATAAAAGAACTGTTCTTGGCTTATTCATATTACCTTGGATGAGGTGAGAGAAAACACTGTTCTGTTCTTTTAAAAATCACTGTCTGCTCATGTTTATACTCTTTCCTGAAGGAGATAAGATTTAATACCATTCTGCTCTGTGAAGCCCTCAAAATCAAGTCTATGAGGTGGATAGTTTGCTTTTATGGTGGTTATATTTGTTGCACCTATATTTTTATTTATGTATCTGTAGGTGATTATATCTACCTGAAGCCCCAATGGGTTTGTTTGGACTATGTCTTAACCTCGTTTCTAGTCTTCATTTCCTTTACAAAATTATTATCTAATTGTGTTAAATAATCCTTTACAGTATATCTCCATCGTCACTAATTTTTCTTTTTCCATTAATTAAATTCTTTGGGTTCATACAAAGATTTCTTACATCATGAACTGTCATTGTTCTGGGTTTCTCACATGCCTTTACAAATACAAAAATTCATAAAACTACATAATTGTAAGTGAATCTGAAGGACATTGGATTTAACTGTTTATTCATTACACAAGTGACAAATACCACTTGAGAAGTTTTGTGACTGTAGTTTCACAAAGTAATTTGTTGTCTGTATTTATCTTTTTGAACAATCTAGTCATTGAATATTCCAAGGTCTTCTCTTCTGAAAATCAACATCACCCTATATATGTTCTATTGCCTTTTCACACTGCATTGTAACAATACTCATGATAAGTTAGGCATTTCATTAAGAAAACTTAAGGTGCTTTAACTCACCTCTATATCCTCTATTTTTATATAGTATTTGTCCTACAAAAATTTGCTAAATGAATTTATTATAGATAAATGAATAAAACAATAACTGATATGTTATTCATTTTATGCAGTAATGTCCTGATAACTTAGAACAGAGAATTGTTTTAATAGATATAGAGATATTGATAAAATAAAATATTACTATCCAATACTACTGGAAATAATGATAGTGGGGTATCCAAAAATCCCTCCCAGTATGACATAATAAGACTCAGAAGCCACATGGTTTACTCTTAAACCAATTAATCTAGACAAAATCCAAAAATAGATTCTCACAGATTTGCTAGAGGATGCAAATAGGACAGGTATTTCATTAAGTAGGTTATAGAAAAGGAGAAAAAACTAAAAGAAAGAAAAAAATCCTACCACCATCTCTAAATTATATAGAACTTTATGGCTTATAAAATTTATTTGGGATGATAGCTTGTTGATACTCGGAAGAAAATTATAAAAATCACTTTGGTTTTGTTATACCCATTTTACAGTCAAGGGAAGTGATTCTCAAACATTTAAGAGACTTCCACAAATGGTACAGAAATTTGAACAAAGCAAATTCTTGGTTTATTTTGATTTTCAAAGTATGGTCCTTGAATCAACAGCAGTGACATTATCTGGGACCTTACTGGAAATGTGGAGTCTTAGACACCAAATGTACAGAAATAAAATCTAACTTTAAACATGTTTCTCAGGTGATATCTATGCATATGTAATACAACATTTGAGAACCACTAGTCTAGTTCTCTTCATACTATATCAGACCTACCATGAAATTAACATCTATCATCCCTGTTATTGATAGATTGTACTGAAAACTCAGTTCTCAAGCGGAATATGGCTTCTCAAAAGACAAAAGTTCTGAGCACTACGAATAATACTGAAGCCTCTCTACACTATTGTCACCAACCTTTAAGAGCTACATGCTGAAATGATAGATCAATCCACAGTACTTAATGAAGCAAGAACTACCTGAAGCATAGCTTTAAAGGGGGTTTAAAAATATATGCATCATGAAACATCTTCTTCAAAATAAAAACAGTATGATGAGGTATAAATCATTTCATTATGTTAACTTTCACTTGAGCATGAAACTTCAGGAAATTGAGCAACATACAATTGTATCTCATTTTCCAATGAAGATACACCATCCTTCATTTATCCACTCTCTTGACAAATATTCATTGGATGAACAAGACAAACAAAATCTTTGTTTTACTGGAGGATGGGAAATTTAATGAAGTGCAAACAAATAAACTACATACAATATCCAATAATAAGTGCTGTGAAGGAATTAAATGAGAATAAAATGAAAAAGGAAAGATTACTGAAAGTTATTTACATAAGAAAGCTAGAGAAGCCATCTCTGAAGAGATAATGTTTGAGCCAGGAAGTAAGAGATGATAAAGCACTAATGACTGGAGGAGCCAGGAAATAATATCCAAGATACATGAGATAAGTCTTTTCAGAGCTATGAAAATTATGATACACTCACACACACACACACACACACACACATGTTAGGTACCATTTATTGACTGCCAGGTACTTATTCTTTACTTAGAAGTGTATATTCTATGTGCAATATTATCTCATATATTTCTTAAAACAACCCTGAGAGGTATGTTTATTGTTTCCATGTGACAATTTGACAGACAAGAAAATAGAGTTAAGAGAATTTAAGTAACTTAGCTGACATTATGCAACTAAAAGATTGAACTGACCATTGATTCCAGATCTGTCTAAATATCAACAGGCCCTTTCTCTTGCCAAACAAGTTTCAAATATGCACTGGATAAACTGTAAGTGCTATGGGAGAATGGAAGGAAGACAGTTTAATACACTTCATTAAAATATTTAAATTAATTAACTAATCTAATCAATTAATTATAAGATTTTTTCATTCACCTTTAAAAATTACAAAAATGAAATGATATATCAAACTAAAATAATAAGTAAACATTTTGTTATTTGCTGTATGTCAATTCTCCATTATATTTATTAAGCCCTAAGGACATTTTTTAATCATTGATTATATTTTAAATACTTTTGTCTCTTTAAATAAAAGAATTTTAAAACAAACATAATAATGACAAAAACCTGTGGCATTAATAATACATCATGTTACATATGAGAAGATTGTCAATGCCTCAACTTTCCTTAGTGAAAACCATGTGATTGTCATTTAATTACAAGGATGTACAGAAATGGAATGCCCTGATTGCAGAATATACATATTACAAAAAACCAGTGTGGGTGAATGCCAGAGAGTGAACAATGTCTACAAAATTGTAGTAATATTTATAAAGTTGGTTATAGTTTGAGATTGATACTACCAAAAATTCAATATACTTTGTCTAAAAAAAAAGTACATGGAATTCTAAAATATATATATATTTCTAAGAAGATAGAGGAGACAAAATAAAGTTAAGCCTCTAGCCAAGTTTAGAGCAGCAATCTTCACACAAAGAGACCTGCCCACTGATTTTGATTCCTTCACAATAGCAAGATGTTCAAATCGATGTCATGGAAATATCAGTTACTGTAAAACCGTATTTATTTGGTTAGAAGAGATGGCAAAGAGTATTTAGACCGCTTTCATAACTCTAAGAAGATTGAGTAAGACATCACAAATATATATCTGTGTAACATTGGGTGGAAAATATGTTCCCAGCCCTGGGCAAATAACTTTTGAGGCCGAAATCAGTCAAAGGCAGAAATAAAATGGGAGAAACCCATTTACTGATTACAAGCAGTCGCCCATATCTCTCATGAGCTGACTGCAAAAAAGGGACCCCACCAAACCTCTCCTGTCCAGGTATGCTGTCGCTCCCTGACTCTTGTAATCACCTGTTGATATAGAGATAGACGACCTCTTCCCACCCCTTGGAAGTACCTACTGATATGTAGATGCACTATAGGCGAGAGATTCTGGAAATATTGCAATTTAAACCACAGTCTTCAGTAAATAACATGGAGCAAAGAGACTGTAAATGAATATCATAGAACTGTTTACGTTTAAGGATCAAATAATTTATTTACCTTCATAAAATGATTTACTGTCATGGATAAAATATTAAAAAATAATGTATATGCTTGCTTCTAAGCTTCAGTATTTTGTGTCAACATTTCAAAATAGCTTTCTGCAATTTGTTTTACAATATCACACTGCAATATAGGAAACACGAAGAAGGTGCCATTAGTTTCAGACAATGATCATTATATTTTAAGGAAAAAGCATAATAAAATTAAATATATTTTAAAAAAAGAAAACAAATGACCCTGAATTACCCCTACTTACTTTGGGATGGTGAAGAGAATGGAGTATGGTTTAGAAGAGTGGTTTATAAAAGTATGGATAAAACTTGTAACAGTGAAATTGTGTAGGCTGAGGAGAGACTCACTACAGATAAAACATATACTTCATCTATAATTTATAGAATTCTGTAACTTTTCTTTTTCTTGTAATTTTCAGATGAAAATCCCAAGAATATTCATAATTTGGATTTTACTAATGAGGGATAGGACCTAGGTGGAGAATTCCCTAGTATTTGGGGGAAATTAAACTTGCTTTTATCTGAATAATATATTCTTTTCCTGTAGTGAAATCATATCCACCTAATTTTGTTTTTTGGTCTTGGGTATTTTTACTTTTATTTTTCTTTTGCTAGAGTCAAGTTATATTCAATATCACTTAGATGTGTTATTTTCAACAATGGACTCCTGGCATTTTATTGTGACTTAAGGCAATAATGTAACACAGTTTATTGATTTTTACTGCATATAGAACATACATTTACCCTCTATTCATTAACCTTGCAAAAATAATTGACTTAATGAAAGCACTTGGAAATGTTTGTTGCTTTATTTTACCAACATATGAAAAAACAACTAGTACCCAATGACAGGACACAGTAAACCCAAATGATTGCTTGAAATGAGGCAGAACATAAATTGTAATATTTTATTTCATGAACATAAATTACTTCATTTGGAGAGAAAAATGTGTCTACATTCCAGAATGTATCTGCATTAACCGGGTTTTTTATTTTCTGCATTGATCCTTTGATATCTGAAGTCTGACCATGCAGGGACTATTCTCTCAGGCAAGGTTAGCTAATACCTAGAGATAGTAAACAAGTCTTCCAGGAGGGCACATTGCAAATGCAATCCAACCAACCTAGAGCCTCTATGCCCAGCTACCTTCCTTATTGGGCTTCACCCTCTGGGCCCCAATCTTACCTGCCCCTGTCTCCCCAGCTAGACAGAGGACTGTTCCCATGCCCCCAAATCTGCTGAAATTATTCAAACCAGCAATCCTAAACCTCTTGATGTTGCCCCAGTTATTCCTTCCCATGGAAACCTCCGTGTGGGCTGTTCCTACAGTTGCTCCTCTCCCTCTGACTCCTGACTGACCCTAGTGTTACCCTGTGTGGCTCTCCTAAGGGGTGGATCACCCCCACTCTGAGGATCTGTGAACCTCACAACTGTATTTTCAACAGCTGTCACATCTCCTTACCTGTTGGTCTTATACCTAAATAATAAAACCAATATTAAAACTGTATCATGATATATTTTTCTGGCTAGAAGAAGTATACTACTCTATTTTTAAAGGTAAATAGGTCCTGAGTTACTAAAGTTATGTTGATATTGCTGAGTTTCAATAGAAACATTTAAAGATATTTTTTCTTTCTTTCTTTCTGGACTGCAACAAAGCTGAGGGAAAGATACATGCCAAAATTGCTCATTTCAAATTAAGCTAGGATGGCACAGAATAAACAACAGGTTAAGACTCTTGATCTTTTTAAGTTTGTCACAAACCATTGTTTTTTCTTGTAGGAAGATCATGCAAATATGTAGTGAACTTTGGATACTTGGAAATCAAAGATCATCCTGTCAGGAATCATGCAATTTCCAGTAAGCCTTAAGGTAATTTGACCTTCTGTTATCCACTTACAATTTGTACTGAACACTGACTAGGTGCCCAGCATTGCAGTAGGTGTTGTGGATATACTGCTGAATAAAAAGTGTCTCTACTCTTATGGGATTCTCCTCCATATGGCAAATACCACATTTTTTATGTATAATATTCTGAAAACAATAGAAACTTGGTCAAGGGAAAGAGATATGGACTTGATGTCTGCCAAGTGAGTCAACATAGTAACAATGTATTTGATATGCACAAATGCCATTAGATTACCAATAAATCAGAGAAAAGAACAAGTCAACTTCTTTCCCTACACATAGTAATGCATAAGTAAGACATGTCAGAATTATTCTAGTCTTTGAGAATATATTTTAGGTAATAAAATATATTAGCTTAAACCCAATTTCCAGCACGGTGAATTGAGGAGATACATATATCCACCATACCAACTAAACATAATAGAAAGATGGAAAAATATAAAAAGTTATTTTAGACATATACCAATCACTAAAATAATGACTTGATAAGATATTGACAAGACATTAAATATAAACTCAGAGCCAAAGCAGTAAACTTAATTAGACACTGCTTTGCGCCTGCTAAACTCTTAGCAATACATCAGCAGGGCTCCTGTATTGTAACAGGTAGGATACAGCTTAAAGTCTTTCCAGGCTTACACTTGATTTAAGGAGTATCTAGAGAAAACCAAAAACAGGGGAGACAGGAAAGAACACTCCAGGAAACTGAAGCCTCTGAAACCCACCATTCCAGCAAACAGTAAAACTAGCTGAACTCCTAGCCAGATAAATATAAAATTTCACATTAAAAGACTATCTCTCACAGTCCTTATTACCTGATACATTATGTACAGCTTTCAACAGAAAATTATAAGGCATGCTAAATGACAAAATACAGGCACACATATACACATACAGACACACACAAAAGCAACATACAATTAACTTTAAAGAGAACATTTTTAGATCTTGGAAATGATTTAAATATTTAGAAGCATTTTCAAGAAATGCAGGGCAAGATTAAACTAAAGGAAAAAATATGTGGGAATTACTTTTGCCTAACAAAAACCAAATCATGATATTTGATTTGTCCTACTTAGCTTATTTGCAGAATACTTGGTAAATATAATCAATGTATAATTGAATTTTAATTTATATTGTTGCAAGTGATTTAAGAGTTGTGCCAAATCCTTTTGGAATGGTACACCCCTATAATTATTCAATGCTTTATGACATGTAATTTTTTCATCATCAATGAAGTTAATATGATAGGCAGAGAAAACAAATAAGAATAATCAACTTCAATCCTGTCAAATGTACAAAAGCCATGATATAATAGAGGGGCTTTCAGTCTAAATTTCCATCTTAATGTTGCTTTTTGCTACAATATACAGACATCCATCTTCCAGATAAACAATTTGAAAACCAGCCAAATGGAAACCAATAAGTATTTTAAAGTCTTTTAATGTTGTCCAATGAGCAGTAATATTTTCAGTTTAAGTTTTTGAAAATAAAGGTTTTAATTCATTAAGGAAGATGAAAACACAAACTCATCAGGCTGACAAGTATAGCCAAACAGTAAGCTGCAAATATCTAATTTCTACATTAAATAGAAATACTGAATAATGGGTACAATTTGATTCTCATATTCAATTATATGAATGTTGGGAAATATTTAACAGATTGAGAATTCCCAGTCACATTCTGATTTGCCCTGTGGTTAACTGGAGGCTACCACTACATCAGAGTATAAGGGAAAATAACAGTTTTTATAATTGGTTGATCTGTTTTATTGTGTTTTGGTAGGAAGGTCAAAAAGGGTTCTCTATTGAAAGCATATTTTACAGAAAATAATGAAAGTCAATCACAATCCTACTAAGAATTATTAAATGGCTTTATTGTTGTCTATCTTTATACACTGTATATACAAACTCAATTCTTTTCAATCATTCAATTAAAGTTCATATTCCTGGTATATACAGTCATGTCAGAGATTATTATTTCAAGGAATTATATAGCTTTGAGATTTTTTACATGCTTTAGTTATAGTGCTTATCATCACATTTCTCTGTGGATGATACATAAAAGATTTTAGATATCTTTGGGAAATGCAGAAATTCCCTGTCCCCAAGAAGGCATCCAAACTTTTCAATTGTTTGTTCACTTATACAAAATTAAGTGTGTATATCACTAAGATTTCATTGTATGTGAGTCTTGTGTGGCCATATTTGAGGGGGGATTTTTATGTCCAAATAGAGTACATTTGTACTTTGAGGGTACAAATGCAGTATTTGATAATGGGACCAAATACGCCACGGCTTAAAGCTCAGTTCTGGAGTCAGACAGACCTGAGTAAAATTCAGGATATCCCATTTGAACTTTTTTTTTTTAAATGTTTCAAAAATTTTTTGAATTCTGAAGATATTTCTTAGCCTCACTTAGTCTGATTTATGATTGCAAAATATAGATAAAGATGATATATGCCTCATAGAAATGCAAAAAGCAGGATCTGGTAAATGTTTTCTATAAAAGGCCAGGATATACAGTAATATACAGGATCTGGTAAATGTTTTCTATAAAAGGCCAGGATATACAGTAAATACTTTACATTTTGTGTGCCATAAGATTTCTCTTTCAACTTCTCAACCTCTACCATTGTGACACAATAATGCACAAACGGGTATATTTGTATTTTTATAAAAATGTGTTTATGACAACAGTCAGTGGACCAGATTTGTCCCATGTGACATAGTTTGCCAACCCCTGTCTATAGAAAGAAACTATTTATAATTATGATACTCACCTCCCCAAACACACATGTACTACAAAAGACAAACGAACCAAAATAGAAAAGTTTAGAAAAGTAGACCATGAAATGGGGAGCGGGTAACAAACTAATTTTAATTTCTTTTGCAAAGAAATACCATGAGCAAAATCAAAGGCAAGAAAATATTAGAAAAACAGGTTTGAAATGCACATCACAGTTAAAGTGAGAATTGCTTCAACAGTTAAAGCATATCTACAAAACAAATAAGCAAATGATCTAATACTCAGTAGAAGGATCAAGAAATTTTATAAATGGGTATTTCACAGAAAGCAGCCCTTAAGCATGAAAAATGCTCCATTTCACTAAATATAAGGATATGTTAATTTGTTAATTTATCAGTGTATTAGTATAATCAGTTGTTTAATCTAAAAACACATTATCCATATATATGATATATGAATACTTACATATTCAATTCATAGTCTTACAAAATGCCAAAAGCTTAATTATTTACTTTATAGTCCAGGCTATAGCCAAACAGACATTTTAACTTATTATTGACTTAAAAAATATGGGCACAAAATCCTGTATGGGGAGGTAATGGGACTGTCTAACAATTACATCTCTAAGAATTTATCCCACAGATATATTAGATATATGTAAAATGAGTATGTACTAAGTGAGTCTTTATGTAGTGTTTTTGTGTGTTGTTATTGTTTTGGTAATAGCAAAAGTTTATCAATAGGAATGGGTTCAATAAATTATGCTCTATCAGGACAATGGCATGCAATCATCTCAAAAACTAAAAAATGTTTGTAATGATATGGATGAATTACAATATATATTGTTAGTTTCAAAGAGCAAGGTGTAATTTAGAGATCAAGAACAGTGTGTATAGAAAATAATTTTTCTTTAAAAAATATTGTATTTTTACATTTTGAAAGTTTCTAAAGAGACGTGTGATTGATAACTGGCAGTGATTATGAGATCAAGAGTTCAAAGAAGATACTACTATCACTGATTACCTATTAATTTTCATTGAATTAAAATCATAGGTTGGGCATCATGGGTGAAAGAGAGACATTACTTTTCACTGATTAAATTGGAATACTTACTGAATTTGAATTATGTAAAGATGTAACCTACTCAAATATTAAATTTATAAAAAATAAAAGTATTATATATATACATACACATAACTCATCAACATCTAAAGTTTATTCACATCCGTGTCTAAGATCCTATATATTTTAGACACGAATGTATACAAAGAAGTACAGATATTGATAGATTATAATTTTTTGAATGGGACTATTACAAATTCTGGTGCACAGGATATTTCCTCATATATTGCTATATGGCAAAAAGATACCTAAAAACGCACGGAGAGGACTGTACACCTCAGAGAAGACAAGTAGTGATTCTCATCTCACTACACTGATGGACAGTGACTGTAATAGGGTTGGTGGGGGGGACCTGATGAAGGGGGTAGTTTAATCGCCATAATATTGCTCATGTAATTGTAGGTTAATGATACCAAAATAAATTGTTAAAAAAAAAGATACCTAAAAACAAATAAACAAAATCCTCCTACATTCCTTTTTATTCCATTAATTGTCCACAGCTATAACACCACTGGCAAGTATACAGTCCAAATTCTGTGCCAAAAAATGCTCAGCTTGAAGACTAGCAAATAATAAAGAGTCATAAAGTTTTAGAATTCCTAGCTTATAAAGCAAATGGCCAAATAATGTATTTTCTTATAAATGCTGATAATTAGTTGACATGTTATTAAGTAAAAGAAAATAAAGCATTGTGTTTATTTTCACTTTATTCACTGCAAAAAGTAAGGAACCTTTGTGGTGGAGAGTATAGCACTGAAACACCAGAACAGTAATTCAAATCTTTGTTCGACCACTTGGAAGTTGCTGATTAAATTCCCTAGTTTATTTTAATAATTCATAACATATGGAAAATATTCCCTTTGTCACAAACCACAAATTTAAGTGTATGATAGATAGTGTGGGTAAAATGGTATTATTCCAGAATCTCTCGCCTGGCTCTAGTGCATCTCCATATGAACAGTTGTTCCTAAGGGGTGGAGAGAAGTAGTTCATCTCCATATCAATGGGTAATTACCTGGGTGACCAAGGGCTTATCTGAACCTGAGAGGTTGGGGAGAGGCTTTCACTTGCTTCTGCTGGAGCAGGAGACAGACGACCCCAGGACCACAGTTTGTAAGCAATAAATGGGTTTTAAACCTTATTTCTTCCTTTGACTTATTTCAGTTTTAGAGGTATTTTGCCCCCGGATTTCCTCTCCCTGGAGTCACAGATATAGATATGCTTATCACCACATTATGCACTATGAAAGCATTAACTAATATTAGTTCATGCTGAATCATAAACACGTTTTTGTATAAACATAAAAATGCTTTTTTTTATAAACCACCCTACAAATTACAGCCACTATCCAGTTAGAAACCAAGATTGTTTATCCTGAGATTATTAAGGCCTTTTTTTTTGACAGAATCCATTATTTTGAATGAATATATATCATTGTTATATCAACTAAGTGTCAATTCCATTTCTTTCCAAAATATTTTGCGAAATAGTGTGAACGGAGCCTCCATCTCATTTTTTGAGCTAAAAAGCATAGTTATTCATTGGGTGCATTGACCTGACTATAAAACACCCATAATGAAAACCAACATTCTTAACAGAAACAATAGCCTTACATTTTAAATATTTTCTGACATTTGAAACGCAACTTGTTCCTGAAATTCTTAATCATAAATACCTGTATAGTCTGCTGAAAACAATTATAATAAAAACCACAATAAATATTATGCTTTCTTTATCCTAAATCAGAAAGCAAGTTTGGTAAGTTCTTTCCTTCATTGTCCATCTATACCCACCACCTTACAATTTGTATCTCTTAGATAAAATATATATGATCTATGTAAGCATATGACTCTGTATAATATATGATTATATTAATATTTTATATAGTAATGTATTTGTGCTATACAATAAATTTATATAAGTATAAATATATGACTCTATCACTTTTATATAAGAAGGTCTGTCAGTGCCAAGCAAATAAAATTGAATTCTTACAATATACCAGAATTAAGTACATACAATAAGTACTAATCAATTAGAGCCACATATTACTGTCATATAAATAGACAGAATACTGGGAAAGGAGAGACACTTTATAAATACACCTAAATGCATTTTCCAATTTAGGATATGTTTAAAGTATTATCTCAATATGTGGTAGTAAATAGGCTTGGAAAGACTAAATGGCATTATGGGGAAAAAAATAAAATCTATAACTTATGAAGAAAACTCCAAAAGTAGTCAAGTATTTAAATTAAAAACAATGAACCATAACAGAATAAAAGAAAATGTGACTGTCAGAGTCCGGGGTTTGCCTTTGTAGTTTTGGGGCAACGAGAAGAGCAAAGAAAGCAGCGGGAGTCGTCATGGAGGGTGTTCAAAAGAGGCCACTTTATTCTGCATAAAGCTGTACTTGCTATACTGCTATGGTACTAATTTAAGGTTGCATAAATATTGAAGGCGCACATGTGTGTGACCTTCATGGCCAGATGTGTGGCTGTCAAGGCCCTTATCTAGCTCCTTTTTCATGGGTACAACAAACTGTGTTCTCAGGTTTCTCAAGGCCAGAAAGGCCAGACATATCTGTCTCCATACAAGGCCAGACATTTTTGGGGTGAAGCAGTGGACAGCTGTCCTCAGAACAGCAGGAAAAGTAGGGGGCTGGTGCCTTCCCTATAGTGACTTTATTTTTACTCTAAGACTAAGGAAAAAAATCCCAAAGTCATAAAAGATTGAAATTTTCTTTCAATGTCTATAGATTCAGAGGTATAGATATAGGTAGAAAAATGTTACTATATGCACTATATATACGGGGCTAATCCTTCACATAAATGGATCTACAAACTGATTATTAAAGAATAGAAAACAAAGAGTATGAAAAAACAGGTTCAAAATAAGGAAAGATCCATTACACTTAGAACACTAGTATTAAATATTCCTCAGAATAAGAAAAATACACATTAAAGTACATCAAGATACTTACTGATTTTCACCTCTCAGCTTTATAAAAGCCAAATGTTCAATAATACCTTGTGTTTGTGAAAGTGGTGAGAAAAAGGCTAATAGGAATATAAATTTGAAACCAGTGAAGGAGAGTGACATTTTCCAAACATACAGAAATTTTATTGTATATAAATATGTATGTATCTATTTATATATCCATATGTACATATCTATATCTAAGTAGGTTTAGGTCTAGGTCTTAGCCTAGGTGTATAACTATATCTACATATACCTTCTAACTCAGTAATTCTACTACTCGGCATTACACATTCAGGGAGCGACAGAGACGCACAGGATTGAAATGACCAGTATACACATGTATTCATCACAGTATTGTTCACAATAACTAAAGGCTAGAATCCACTTAAATGTACACTTGTAGGTAGCTGTTAAATAAATGGTAGCATACCTTTAAAAGCAAGTAATTTCAAAAACATTACTCACAAAAATATACACTTAAATGAAGACTGAGGAGGCTGTTTATGTACATGATGGTAAAGATCACCAAAATATATTAAGTGAAAAAAGCCAGGTGTCCAACAAGGAGTATCCTATTCTACATTTTACATGAACTAATAAAAGCATGAATATATTTTTATTAATCAAAAATACTCTGAAAGTTTAAACAGAAAACCAGTATGAGTGTTTATCAGTGGTGGTGGGAATCCCAATTAGAGGATCAGGACTCAGGAGGGCTGAGAACAGGTACAGAAGCGAAAACCTTTACACCTTTTAACTGTTTGGGTTTTTTTTGAATCATGTGGTCACACCGTCTGCTTCATATGTAATGTAGAGAAAAGGAAGACTAAAACAAAACAAAACTGCACAGCTGACTCGGGCTTTAAGTCATTAGTTGAAGAACAACCTTGGTAGTCGCCCGTGACTGTTACCTGCCCCGTGGCAGGTCAGTTGCGTTACAATGTCTGGCCTGAGGGTGTTTTCGTCTTTTCGTCTTTTTGACCATTTTTCCCTGGAGCCATTTCTCAGCTAAAGTACAAGAATTTAAACTTCTTCACTTACAGTCGCTACAGATAGAAATAAAAAGTTGTTAACGTTTTTTTACTGAGCAGCATTTTAAGGTTAATTTTTATCCTTTTTTAGCATTAAGTCCATAGGACAGTGGCTCCTGCAAAACATTGGGCAGCCTAAATAGGGAAAATCATTTTCACAAACATTATCTAACTTAATATTTGAACTACTGACCATAATTATTCCTCCAAAAATGGAGGCAAGAATAGACGCTCCAACTCATTAAATGGTATAAGCTCACAAAATAAGTACTAATTCAGGCTTAGCACTAAGCTGTACTATTGATTCATAATATCCTTTCTCTACTATACTGCTCACCCAGAAGTCTTTATACAGGAACTAACTATCTCTTTAATGGATTAAGTTGATAACATTGATCACCCACAGTCCAGGAGGCTGATTTTCTGCTGCTTTGGAAATAAATGAAGACCAAGTAAATGAGAACAAGCAAAGACTATTTATTAAAGCTTGCTGCAGGAAAGGGGTCAGCCACCTTCCCTTGTGTGCAGCAGAGACTCAAGGGCAGGAAGAGGCGGGGGAAGCTTTTGGGAAGAAAGGGAGAGCTTCAAGTCTTCTCTGATTGGAGACTGTTGGCACGGGGAAGCTAGAGTGGCTAACAGGAACCAGGACATCCTACGTGATTGATTAGGGGACAATGTTTGGGTTTCTCTGGTTGGTTTTAAGTTGGAAGTAGGAGGAAAATTAGAGAAGCTATCTATAACTGAACAAGTCCCAACTTGATTACTGGAGAAGTTGTGGGCCAGAGTGATATTTTTATAAGTACCCTGGCCTTTGTCCCTTTGTCCATTCTGTCTCCCACCGCCCTCAGGGACGGCACTCTCTATTGGGGAAACATATGACCGACTAAACTTTGGACAGCTTTCTTCCTGACTTCCCTTTCTTTGAGCATATACTTTACTTGTAAATGTATATTCTCTGTCTGCTCCTTTGGATCTAAATCATTTAAAAAGCCTCTTGGCATGTTTACAGCCCAGAATGGCCTCTTTCAAGGTCTTGTAAGTCATCTCTTTTAAATGAAATCACCAAAGCAGTTAGTGCCCAGCTTCTAGTCTCTGTGGGAGGGTAGGAGCGTAACTTTTATCTTCTGTGGGCACCTTATTTCAAGTTGTACAACTACCCCCATCAGGAAAAGAAAGTTGATTTTTCCTTTGGGCGAGTTTAACAAACACAGATTGTCTGATCTCCCCCAACCCAAACTCTTTAAAATTCTCCCACCCTTTATTTCAGTGGAGTTCAGTTCAGACTCTCTCTTTAATTTCAATAGCATCAAATAAAGTCTTCCTTGTCTGTTTAACCTCATTTGGTTAATTTTTTAAAAATTAAAATTTTGCTTTGTCATATGCATCAGTAACATTATAGTGTCACCATTTTTTCTCTTTCATATTTTAAAGAATAAAATAAACGGTTAAATGTGGAAGGTAGAAAGACTAAAGTAAAAATACAATTTAAAATGTTAACGATAAGTGAACATTGGCTAAAATTTTTCATTAGCAAGTTGAATCTTATTTGTATAATCATTGATTAAAACAGAAAATAAAGTTAACTTAAAAAAATCAATGATGAAATGATATTCAACGCAGTACAAAACCTCAGACTAATGGGTGCAAGCTATCTAAGCAGGGTCTTTTGGACTAAGCAACTTTAGCAATTTTTTTGCCTTCTTTCTCAAAAAATTGTATGGTCATTATAAGGGTCAGTTTGAGGAGTTCCCAACTGGTGTTATCCCAGGACACTTTTTTCTATATGTAAATGTTGGTTAAGATTGTAATCATTTCTCTAATTTGGGCCACTCTCCACAATTTGCTCAACACAATCATTAACAGACTATGTAGATTAACAGGTGGTCCATACAGAGAGAGATGAGTTTTGAAGGACTGCCAAAACAAACAAAAAGGATAAATTATTAGCTGGTCTAAACTGAATATTGGTTGCAAATTCTTAGTAACATTCCATTCATTAGGTTGAGATAATTATCCTGTACAACACCAGGAAAAGTTTTAACTTTGGATTTTATATAGACATTTAATCAGCTAAGGGTTACTCAATAAAACCACCTTTTACACACACACAAAAACAAGACAAAACAGAAAAAAAAAATCTTCAGCAAACCTACAAACATAGAAAGAAAAAAAAAGCTGCGAATATGGAATCATTAACAAGCATTCCTGAATCAGTAGGGAAATGGTAATATGATTAGCTGCCATATCTGTCTGGTCTGATTTGACTTGTTCTTTGTCTTCAAGGTTTAATGTCCTCTCCATCTACCCATCTATTTAATACCTACTGCTCTTCACGATTCACAAAGCCCTATAGCAGAAGGGGAACATCCTTCTTTTACGAATTTAATATCAATAGCAAAGATTTTTGTCTTTTTTCTCTACAATATCATAAAAATAATAATCCAAGTAGAGATTCTTCCTCAAATGTTTCAGTATCCATAACTATCTATCTGCTCAATTGTACTGAACCAACAGAGGTTTGATTCCTTTTAATTCACTCCGACAAATGTAAGCCATTGCTATCAGTTTCTCAGAGAATAGTTTATCTGAATCTATTCTGGGTTCTTAAAATGTTGCAGTTGGGAGAGTTTATGCTTCTTAGATCTGGAGGGAAATATAGAAGTTTCCAGAATACTTATAATCTAGAGAAAACTCAGTAAAACAGCCAAATTTTACCAAATTCTTATTGTTTCAGGAAATTTGCACCCGTTTTTTAAAAAAACTTAATTTTTATAATCCTGTGACACAGATATTATATAAGTATTATTCTTCAGGTGAAAAACATGAATAAGCAACAGAAACTGTATCATCATTATTCAATATTGGCCCTCCATTCCACTGAAGTCCCATGAAGTAATGCCAGTCACCTCTGTGGCCGCAACTGAAGCGGGAAATGGCCCTGGGTCATGATAGCCATGGTGTACATGTCATTTTTATGTACATAGTGTCTACTTCAAATTCTTAACCTAACGAAGTTATTGGAAACACAGCCATGTTATTATACAACATGATCAATGGTGTAATGCAATATATACATCAAATATTATAAGAGACCAGTTATTTTCCTCTCAACAGAAAACAAACTAAAATTTAATTAATGCTATGTATATTGTTTTTTGTTTTGTTTTGAATCACTGTAGACAACTGATAGTCCTAAATGAAAATGTACAGTCTAGACCATGCCCTTCTTCATTATTTTGAGGGCTTTTCACATCCATGCATTTCTTGGCATTTTATCTCCTTATGTGTATCATATCATGATTGATTCCCCCCCAAAGCCCACCCAGATCCTCAGAGAACATCTAAATTTTTAAAGAAGTGTATTTAAAACTATCTACAAAATAGAATATGTGCACTGTTCTGATTATTTTAAATCTGTCTGAATAAAATGTGCAACATCACAAACACTGCATCATCTCTAAACTTCTGTTAAGAAGATGTGTGAGTGGAACTGGTATTTTCCACTTTATGCAGTTATCAAAAGCTCCTTGAGCTCAGTGTCTGGTGAAATTACATCTTGTTCTAGGGAGTAGAAAGGACTTGTTTCTCTTTGTCTCATGACCTCATTCTTCTCTATAGAGGACTTAGAGATTCATCAGCCCTTAGAAAAATACAGCATTTGAAACTTCTTGTCCATGGTCCACGTCTGAGAATTGTACATAAGAAGGCTTGGTTTATAAGGAAAGAAGCAATGTTGACTCAAGAAAAGCTGAATAGCAATTGACAAGTAACATCAAATCTGTATAAGACAGGGCCAAGATGAGAGAAAGATCCAAGAGACAGAATTACAATTTGCTGGGCTTAACTGTAGATGCTTTGAAATTGGAAAAGCTTCAGATACTGAGACATTCCTGTAAGTAAAAACAAAATCATTACAACTGTGTAAAAATCTGGGCATTCACATATAGAATGGATTGATACATCTGATATGTGCCTTGGAGGTCTGGTTGTTCTTTTAATATTACTCACTAAGATGACTCTAGTTCCATCCAGTTCTTGAGCCAATGTATAATAGTGTTCTGTAGATTGTGTCTCTCTTAGTTGAAAACATTACATTGAAAATTAAGACAATATAAAGACCTTAATTATCATGCTATCTCTTTTAATATTTTATTGGAAATAATATTTTCATTATGTGTTTACCATATTTTCCTAATGCTCTGTAATGAATATGACATTTTATAATCAGAATTTGCATGCTGCTAAAAAAATAGCTAATAGATACTTATGTTTAAATCTGCTAGATGAAGCAAATACTGAAAATGAAAGTATTACAATAACTTCCTTGTTTGGTTAATTTAAAATACAGCTAGTGTAAAGTGAAATTAATTTGACTGTCTATATCATATGCCCCAAATATTAATTTTTATCTGTGTGCCTGAATATAGAGTTGCAAAAAATATGGACTTTTCTTAGCATCGAAAAGTTCCATCTTTACTCAATAAAATTTTGGGACTAGTAGCAAATTTTATTAAAAAGCGTTGGAATAAAAAGTGACTAAATGAACAACTGAACGAATAATGTATTTTACTTGGTTAATAATGTGTCTGAAAATAAATTGTCATGTATGGGTAGTGCAGAAAGAAATGTTCCAAGTGATTGAATGAGTTTAGGGTATCGTTGTGACTGATTTCAGTGATTGAGAAGTGAGAAATACTCCTCCAGCTCCCACAGAAGACATCTCCATAAAACCATCATAGCCTACCAACTTCTTAAAGTTTTGGAAAATGCAGCATCTTTTGGCATGCCACACAGCTGTTAGTGTACTTGAAGGCACAGAGTCAGAACTGATAAAGTCATTCAATTAGACTCATTAATTTACAGAATTTTGAGGTCAAAGGTGTTTTTTAGAGACCACTGTGATACCGTGGTTCACGTTCGTGAAGTCCAAGAATGAATTTCGTAACAGCTCAAGGTGGGCAAGCAGGAGAAAAAGGCTTTTTATTCAGAGAATGTGAAAGTACAGAACTCCCAGCGCATGCTGGGAGGGGACAAGAGTGCCTGTGTCTGGGCTGTGTCTCGGAATATATATATGACTTAACTGAGTTGTCAAATTTCTATCGGTTCTAGCTGGACTGCTGTTCCTTGTTTTGACCAATCTAATTGAACGTTGTCTATATTCCCAAATGTGGCATGCTCGTGTGACCCTCACTTCTAGCAGAAAAAAGACAAGGACGATCCCACGACAGGCATCCTGTGTTTGTACATTCCTGAGGCTGTCAGTAGGTTCCTGCTTTCGTTCTTTACGAGGCCCCTTACCCTGCTCTAACCAGATGGGGCCTGCCCCTGTCTTTTCCCTGTCTCACTTGAATCAAACATCCCTCATATTGGATCAGGGAAGGAGCAGAGGCATAAATGCTAAGAATATTTCCCCAGTTCCCACAGGTACTTAACACTGGAGCTGCAGCTAGCATCCTGGCCTCTTCCTGCTCAACTCTCGGCCCTTACACTATACTAAGACTTTGGATCCACAATGGCAGGATAAAAGTTATAAACTTCTAAACTTTTTATTTAAAAATAATTTAATCAATGCAGTGTATAATCAAACAAAAAAATGAGAAGATATCAATATTTGGTGTGAAATTACTAGACTTCGCTGTGTATGTATTAACAAATGTATTACTTTATATTTCATCCACTACCACTTTTTTTTGTTTTGTTGTTGTAATCCACAACTGAAATAGAGATACCCCAAGTAAAATGAAATAAAAAGAAAAATATCTAACAAATGCTAGTAATATTGAGAGCTGCCGAACTCTCAACAGAAACTGACCGTGTTCAAACCTCTGCTCTAACACACTTGACCTGCGTCTAGCACAGTTTCCAGCAGCTGAGAGTCCTGTGCCCAGGAGGATCCAAACCCCTAAAGCACCTTCCTGAGAAAGCACAGTGCTACCAGAAAAACGTATTCTTTGTTTCATCTAAAACAATGATAGCCAGGTAGGCCTGAACCCCTTTCTTAGAGCAGTTACTTTAGAAATCTGGCATTGAAGTCCTTTCTCTGCCCATTGAGATGTTAATCTGTACTGTTTCCGTAAACTGTTTCCTCAAGGACCTGAGAGCTGGCTCTTTGAAATGAAAATATGCAAAATGGAGAAACCTCTCAACCTCTTTCTTCCAGTCCTTGGGAGAATTAGGGACGAACCTCAGTGCGCATCTTGCTTTAATTTACACCTGCTGCCTTCCTGCCATAAAGATAGAGATGTTTGTTTCACCTCTGGATACAGGCGCGTTAAGGAATGCAGATGGCCCAGTCAAGTAGACTAAGTAAGCCCTCTTAACACCCTTTCAGTACCTGTCTCCCGGCTCATGCAGCCTTCAAAGGTCTCTAGCCTTTTGATTTACAGGCTTGAGAGCTTCTTCCCTGTTGCACTACTATGTGTGAAGAAACCCTATCCTTATCATTGACAGTATGTTGCTGGGTACTCAGTCAGGCAGATGGAGCTCATGCTGTGGGTGATTGAGTGAGGTCACCTCATTGCAACTAATCAGGGGTAGTATTGAAGTCTATACAGCAATACGCTAGCACCCAAATGAACTCCATTTCACACTACATTTTGATATTAAATATTTAAACATGAATGTTCAGTTGCTGAATGGCTTCAGTACAGTTAGAGAATTCTATTGTTGATGTTGAAGACAGAAGGATTGACTCCCCAACACTATCCAGAGAGTTTTACTGAAAAATGAATCAACTGTAACTTTAAGGCAGATGTTATGTATTCTACAACTTCAAAGTTCAAGTGAATTAAATGTGTAGAGTCTCCGTTGTAAAAGATGATAGGAAACTAGCTAACTAGAATATACAAGTATTTCAACAATATTTAGATTGAGAATATTAAAAAAATCCCAACTAATATAAAATTAGTTTTGAGCCTTAGAGGTGTGCTTTTACACCCATAGTTTAAGATAATAATTTTATATGTATGAAAAATATTAACTCTTTGGGATTAGGTTACTTATAGGCCTTTTAAATTCTATGCTATGTCTTTGGTATGTTTATAAAGTGATTTTTCTTTTAGTTAAGGATCAAACTGACTTGTTTAAAGAAAACCAATATTTTTTGTCTAGTATGTTCAAAACTTTAGCTCCTAATATAAGAAATATTTAAAGAAATAATTGGGTGCTTCATTTTAATTATATTTAACATAATCAAATTGTAGCATTTTAAGAATTATTTAACTGGGTTTTCAGAGGTACATGGAAGCTCTGGACACATAAGATACAGAAATTAAGAGTGCCTGATACAGTTTGAGGGTTTGTATAAAACTTTCACTCTCAGAAATTTAATTCATTTATTAACATCAAAATAAAAACATATTTTACACAATTCAACTTTGAGTATTTCCACCTTCGGTATGAAGTAATTCACATAGATGTATTTTTATAACAGTTAAGAACTAGGAATTGTGAGGTTTATATACATTTATTTTTAGTTATGTTTGAAAGAAACAAGTGTTGAACTCCAAAATTATAAAAGGAAACCTAATGTCAGGAGAAAGACTGCCAGAATTGGAGAGCGACAATGTGAACCAAACACAGGAAAGAATCAACACAAGCAGTCTACCTGGTGGTTTCCTGAACAGCACGAGATGTAAACTTGGCCTTGTTATCTACATTGAACAATATCAACTGAATGGCTAGGGAAATTGAGACCCATGGTAACTTCAAACTAGAAAATGTGAAGTAGTTACTGAATGCCTATAATATCCAAGGTCTAGTACTTGTGCAAAGTCTGAAAAGGTGCTATTGAAGAAGCTAAAACATTTATGCAGATAAGTAGAATGAGGGTCCATCTGTGATAAGTTAGTTTTCATATTTTTTATTTCTCAGTGCATCCATTTTCTCTGTCCCATGTAGAACATTCAGAAATGTTGAAAGAAGTACAGTGGAGGAGTATCAGGGCTTTAGTGAACAGGTTGAACAGCTGCTCATTCTAAACAGGAGCTGTGGGAGTGGTACATTTTAAATAAGTTTTAAAGGTAGTGTTTAGATGTAAAGGTTTTTAATACCTTGATGAAAAAATATACAGGAAAAAGTGTCGAAAAAAATACTGTGCAGCAAGCAGAGAGATCCACAGATGACATTCTATTTGTAACTTCAGACCCCAAATAATACTGTGGATCCTACTCTCAGACTTCTTTCTCTTGATAGAGGACTTTGGCTACCATCGAAGCATTACTATTAATTTGAATAACTAAAATCTATCAGAATGTGCTCTAAACCTTTCAGATGTTTAATAAAAAGCATTGAAACTAAAAAAAAAAAAAAAGAGGACATTACCTGCAAGAATAGTGGACTGGCTCTTCATGTGTCACATGCTTCTTAAGTCAATGTGAACCCACCCCTCTCCACCCTCCGCAGCTCATAGGGGTAAATTCATCTTCCCTGGAAGCAATGGTGGAAAACAGGGAGGGAGTCTGTAATGGGAGTTGCTGTGGAACCATTAAACAGAAGCAGGCATAAAGGAAGTACTGGGACCCGAGGTATATTTAGGTTGCTGGCAGGACTCATATGTGGATTATCCAAGAAATCACCCAAGTGATACTAAGGCTTTAGTAAAAAATATTCAAACAATAAAATATCCAGTCTGCCTCTATATAGATACCTCTCTTCTAAACAGTGAAGTTTAAAGAGGAAGAGAAAAATTTTGAGGGTTTAGGAAGAAAAGATTTGGAAAACGTTCAAACAATAGAAATAGCAATTAACTTCGGGAAGTCTTGTTTATTAATAACTTGCCTCGAAAAAGGAACTGGCACACTGGAAATAAATATACTGGAGATAGATAATTATGTCATATGCAATTTAAATAACATAATGTAACTGGACTGAGAGTGGCTTTCACCATTATCTGACTGTCAGGAACACTGAGGCAGAAGTCGAATGATCTCACAACCAAATTAAAATGTATAGAATCAATGTGCCCTAAAAATAATCACACCAAATTAACATTTAATGATTTGAAATCAAGAGGTAGGTTTTAAATAGAGAAATCTACATTCAATTACTAAAATGGAACAAACCTCGTTGCCTTAGTTATTTCCTACTGAATTACGCTTTTCATAGTATTTTCTATTTTAAATTGACTTATCAAGAAAACCAATGCTATGAGTGAAAAGATACAGAGAAACAAAGCCATTATTATTTCATCAACAGGAGTCTAGAAGGATAGAGCAAGTGAAACTAGCTCTAGTAGCATAAGCTATTGATACAATTAAGAGATGCTAAAAATGGATGCAATCGAGGTACGAATAAACCTGTTTATTTAATTCACCTGGGTGCAGTTTGAACCACTGGATCTTCCTTCCTTCCTTCATCCCTCCCTCCCTCACTTCCTTTTTCTTTCTTTTTCCTTCCTTCCCTCCTTCCTCCCCCCCTCCCTTCCTACCTTCCTTCTTTTCTTTTCCTTTTCTTTCTTGGATAAATAAAATGTTTCAACATTAGTTTAAAAATATAAATAAATAAATGACCTATCTAAACACTAACTGTTTATGTTTTATACCTGAAATAATATCACACACAATATTTAGACTTGTGCTTTTTAATTCTGTAGCTGACAATCATATGTGGTTATAGAACACTTGGAATGGGGTTAGTCCAAATTATATGCTAGAAGTAAAAAACATGTACAAGATATCAAAGAAGAATATAAAATATCTTCTACTGATTTCCTGTAGAAGGGATAATAGTTTGACTTTTGGGGTTAAATGAATATGTTATCATATCATTATTACCTATTTCTTTTTACATCTTTGAATGTGGCAATTAGAAAAATTTAAACCATATATGCCACTCACATTATTTGACTGGTCATCACTGCTTTTAGTGCTAGGATGTCCAGAAAAGCTAGTAGAAAGGAAAAAAAAAACAAAAAAGAAATATTCTAGAGTAGATTTGATGTAATTCAAGACTTAGGAAAAATCTGATGTTAGGAAATATTTAATAAGACAGCAAAACATATGGACAATAGTTTTTATAAGAAATTATTTTGAATTTACCTAATAAGAAATATGCATGTTGTATTGTATTTCAAAACATATATTGTATGAACAATAATACAAACAAAATTAGGAATGAGAAGTTACATTTTTAGCATTTGGAGTTTAAGTGAAGAGTTTTATAGGAATATTGGTTTCAAAACCATAAAGCACATGCTTCCAAAACCTGGCTTCTTAGTTCCTCTCCTTTTTCTTCTCCAGTGATCTTGTCCTTTACCCTCACTTCAGCCACCCATTCTCTTAGTTATAGCTCAAATTTTCTCTGCAATAGTTTCAATATTCTTCTCTCCACAATCTCAGTTTCATACATTCTGCACTTTGACCACCTCTGCCTATTGTTTTCAAATTTCTCCCTTCAGTTCCCCAACTACTATACTACTCAACACACTGGAAACTATCATGGACCTCCTTCTGCAGGCATGAGCTACTTATTTTCCTACAATTTACAACTTAATGATGTCATTAAAATTGTTTCCCTGTTAGTGACTTTCTTTTCCATAATAGTGAAAAAGCAAAGCCTTCTCCAAACCCCCACTGCTATAAGAATTATTTATCTGGAAATCACTATTACCCAGAGATTTCAGAAATAATCAATTTTCAATACAATGTATCTCAAGGCACTAGTAAGAGTGTTGTCCAATAACAAATGCTCAAATATTTGGTAAGAGAACAAATAACAGAGGGTTTCCATCTTTATCTTATCAAATAACTTTCCCTTGTATTAATGTGCCAAGCAATACATTTACAAATTCTACCTGGGTTAGTTTTCAAGAATTGCTTTTTGTTTTATGAATCTCAGCTGCCATTAATATGAAGTAATCACTAACTTAAAATAGTTTGTAAGAAGATGACATATGAAGTTGATTTACCATTTATAACATTTTTAATTAAATAATTATCTCACAATATTTCATTTAATTTACTGAGTTGACTTTAACTTTATAATTTCCATGAAGTTATTTTTATATTTTTACTCAGGGTGTTTCCTTTTTGAAACATTTTACTTAAATATCTTTAAATTTGTTTTGCTTTGCTAAAATAAACTTTTAAAAATTATCTTTATTGGCATATAATTTCATACTACTGCCAGCACTACATGGTAAGTTATGACTTCCTTCTTGCCACATCATTCATAATGAATTTTATAAATTAAAAAATTGAAGTACTTAAGTTATAGTTACATTGAATTACCTTTACTTACTCAGTGTAGGAATTTTTGAAGTTGTTAGAATTATCTTTTCCAGTTTCTTGATTTTCTCATTTGTTACACCTAATTCAACAATTATATACCTATTTGTATTCATTGAAAGATTGCCATTGATTATTTCAAAGGTGGTTTAAAAGCACACAGTTTTAGATAAGGAGCATAGCTTTAATTTGATCATTCTGTGTGTCATATAACACCTGTGGAAACTGCCACCCAGTGGGTCCAAATGCTTTGCTAATTAAGTAGCACAAGGAGTCCTAAGTACTACATCCCATAAACTCAAACCAATGTTCTTTCGTTGACAATCTGTTGTAACAAAGATCTTTATTAGTCAAGTATTTTCTTTTAAAAATTCCTTTCCTTAAATAGCTTCCTTTTAGAAAACATATAAGAAACAAAAGGAGTTAGCATATTCTTTAATTCAATATAATTAAAACAGTATTTAGAGAGAGGTTCTGTGTGAAAGTTAACAAGCTAAGCGCTGAGAACAAAGGAAATCAGTCTGATCACACTGGTTCCTGCTCTCAAGGAGCTTGCAAACCAGTTTGGCCTGGAAAAAAGACATATTTACAATTAGACCATGAGTACAGATATAAAAATAAACTATATTCAATAAAAAGTAAATGATTTGCCTTAAAATCCTTTCTGCTCTAAAGTGCTTTGAGACTATGCATTCAGTTTTTAATAGTAACATAAATGCAGTAGAAAGAAAAATAACTTTTGAATTAGGCAGACATCAGTTTAAAATTGTTCCTGCATCTTGATATCTCACTCTGGGCAAGATTTTAACCTCTTTCTAGTCCTGGTTTCCTAAGTTTTAAAGTGTAAATAAATATTATTTTCAGGGTGGCTGTAAGACTTACACATTATAAGGTTTACATTTGCCATGCACAGTGCTTGGAAGACATTTAGCACTTAAAATATGATAATTCTTTTTCTTTGGTGTGTGTTATGTTTAGGTAGTAATACATGCATTTTGTTAAGATTCTTAGACACACAGGTAGAACTTAAAATGGAAAAAGAAGAAAAAGAGAAGAGAAAGAGATACTCCTCCCAAATTCAAATCAAATTTTACCAACTAATTACTCAACATTTGAGTGAGAGAACTAGTGTTAAAACAGCAACAATAAAAGTTATTTAGATTGAGGAGAAAAATAAAAGATTTCCTTAAGGAATTTTCAATAACTTCCTATCTAAACAACCAAATATAAATCCATAGAAATCACAGAACTGTAAAGGCAGAAATGACTTCAGAAACTATAGACAATATTCTCCACACATCTCTTGGGTATGTGTTTCAAGACCCCAGTGGGTGCCTGAAACTATAGAGAGTATTGACCTCTATATATACTATTTTTTTTTCTTATATATGCATATCTATGATAAAGTTTAACTTATAAATTAGTCACAGTAAGAGAGTAACAATAGCTAATAAAATAAAACAATTTTAACAATATACTGTAATAAAAGTTATGTGAATGTGTTGTGTCTCTCTGTCTCAAAATATCTTATTGTACTGTACTCACCCTTCTTCATGTGATGATGTGAGATGATAAAATGTTTATGTGGTGACATGAAGTAAGGTGGGTGATGTAGGCACTGTGAGAGCGTTAGGCTAATATTGACCTGACTGTAGGTCAGAAAGATCATCTGTTTCTGAACCATGGTCGACCATGGGTAATTGGAACTGCAGAAAACAAAACCTCAGAAAAGGGGCAACCAGTGGAAAACAAATCCCTTGTTTTACAGCTGAGGAAGCCAAAGTCAAGAACACTTGGCATAATTGCTACAGTCAACACAGTAAGTGATTTGAAGAGTTGCAAGTTTCCTCCCTCTCTGCCAAGACCTCCTAAAAGACAACAAAGCATCGCCATTTGAAAAAAACAAACACTCCCTCCAACATAGATATAGAACATAAATGAGAAAAGAAAAAAGAACAGGGATGCTATAAAACATTGAAATAAGAAGCTTAACAAACAGGTAAAATACAGGTAACTAAAAACTCCATATTGCTCTTGCTCTATTTATCTTTACTAAAACTCTTCCCAAATGCAATTTGCATATTATTCATCCTCATTATCTGATTAAGACCATTCTATTCTTAAGAAGTTATTTACTCAAATATTAATTTAATATTTTTCAGACCATTTATTTAGTAACTGCAGTTATTTATACTTCACATATAATCAAAGAACTATTATTCCCCACTGACAAAATCTCAGAATTTGCCAGAGATAACCAGCTTCTTTGTGGCAGTCTTAAAACAATGATTTTTCATACATGTATCCCATATTTGCAAATAAGGTAACACATGGAAATCTGGGACATCTTTATTAATTAGGAATTTTATTCAAAATTTATAAATATGCTATTGCGTATCATCTATGTCTGATTTATATTAAGGAGTGAAGTTTTAAAATTTCAAACATCTAAATTTGTTTTTAAATCCCCTTTTATCTACCATATTTATTTACAATGACTATAATATTGAGACATTAAGTCATCTATATTATTTTATTGGAATTCTATAATTCTACCTGAAAAAGTTTTTTTAAATGTGTATTTGATATGAAAACTTTTAAAAACTTTCACTAGACTTAAATTTTTATTTTTGAGAGCACTTTTAGGTTCACAACAAAATTGATCAGAAGTACAGATTTCCCAAGCACTCCCTACTCCCAGGCATATTATCAAACGTCCTCCACAAAAGTTATGCATTCATTACAGTTGATGAAGCTACATTGACACATCATTATCACCCAAAGTTTACAGTTTACATTAGGGTTCACTCTTGGTGTTGTTATTCTATGGATTTGAACAAATTATGACATATCTACCATGCCTTATTATGCCGAGTATTTTCACTGCCCTAAAAACTGTCTTTGATCTACTTATTCATACCCACTTCCCTCCCTCTTAACCTCTGGCAACCACTGATCTTTTTACTGTTTCCCTAGCTTTGCCTTTTCCAGACTGTCATATAATTTGAATCATACACTATGTAACCTTTTCAAATGGACTTCTTTCAGTTAGTAATGTATATTTTATTTTCTTCCATGCCTTTCTATGACCTGATAGCTTGTGTATTTTTAGCACTGAATACTATTGCATTATTTGGATGTACCATAGTTCAGCTATTTACCCACTGGAGGACGTCTTGGTTACTTCCAAGTTTTGGCAATACTAATAAAGCTGCCATAAACATCCATGTGCAGTTTTTTGCAAGCACATTTGTTCAGCTCCTTTGGGTAAGTATCAAGGAACATAATTGCTGGATCATGTGGTAGGAGTATATTTAGTTTCATAATAATGTCTTAAATGAAGTGACAGGCATGTTAAAGGAACCAACAAAAGCATCTTTTAGAAGAGAATAAATATTTTATGTTTTTTCTTTTATTCAATATTATTAAAAAACAAAGACCTAACAGGAAGTGAGATATTTGCTCTCTAGAGATGAACATTTTTGGTTGTATAAAACACTTGATTGAGAATTTTTGTTAAAGAAGAAGTACAGTATAGTAAATATATTCAATATTTCTATAACATCTTTTTATTGTGATAGTAACTACAGTAGGTGGGGTGAAGATTTAACAATGCAAATAACTGTGGAATCACTATGTTGTATACTTGAAACCAATATAATATACCAACTACACTTCGGTACAAAAAAATATTTAAAAAAATATAAAGATTTAAAAAATAGGCCATGAAAGTAAGAGATCAAATTCAGGATAGTGGTTACCTCTATAGAGGGTAAAAGGATTAGAAAGAGATAACTATGAAGCTTTATCTGTATTTTTTAAAGAATTATAGAATATTAAGATGTGTTAAAACTGGATAAATGACAGTTAAACTAGTTCTTTATACTTTTTCTTGTATAGTGGAGATGTTCATTAATAGCAAGATACTTTAAATTGAAAAAAAAAAGACTTGATCTCCTGTCTGCCTTAAGCTGACAACCAAACTGCCCAGCATGAAAATTATATGGTATTGTTTTTCCTATATGCAATTTGTTTGAATGGTCCCAAGTATTAAATAATATTCAGCAGAAAATACCCTAAAGATAATACATTTCCACCAGGTTCTTCTCAAATTTATAATATGTAAATGTAAATATAAATATGTGCCTTAACACATATGTAATATATATTTATTTACTTCAATTGATCTCTGATAGACATGGATACTCCTTAAATTATTTACATAATGCACATGTCCTACTCTAGGCTCTTTTAAGGGAATAACCTGGAACTGCACATATCATAAGTTCACATGTGATAAGTAATATTTATAAAGGATTAACGGAGGAATATGTAATGCACCCATTTCTGTGATTGTCTATTATTTTATTTCAAGATCTAGGTGGACCACCTGAGAATTATATTATTTACCAGGTTATTTTTGCACATTGTCAAATCTTATTCATTTCAAATAAACTCTCCTAATAATAGTCATCTTTTTTCTGATACAGAACCAGTAAAATATCCATGAAACTAAAAACTACATTTATTTTATCATTGTTATTCAAGATATTGTCATATATATACATATGTGTATATATATATTTTTGTTTGTGTTTTTGGCTAGGAAGATTTATAAAGGGTGTTTCTCTCAGAGGTCAGTCTTAGAAAAAGCACTGTCTTCCTAAGAAGATAGTATTTTGGTTAATATCATGTCCTGTCAACATGTAACATTTTATTTTCTATATTTGTTCCAGAAATCATTTAGCTTATTTTTCAACTCAAAAGCTATCTATTGTGCAGTACCAAATAACATGAGTTTCTATTGGTTTTCCTGAGTCATATAATACACAAATTAATTAATAGTTTCAGTTTACTCTAATATTTTCATCTCCAAAATAATTGTATTTAAGTGGTTATGATTTTGTAAACCATCTTGATTTTTTCATTATTCAAGGTAAACAAATTTAACAAATATAATTTCAAAATCAAATTGATCAAAATAAGCTTAACGTTTAGTGATCACAGTATTTTATGATTGAAACCATCACATGTTTTACTTTATCCTTTCAGTATATAACCACTGATAATCTTGATGGACATATTAAAATAAAAAAAGTTTGAATATTAATCAAATGCTCCTTTTCAAGAAAAATAGCATTGGAAGATTAGTCTTCAGATTCATCTCATGCCTGTGAACTGGAGATTTACATTGCTTTACTCAAAAAATGTTTAACTTACTGAAGCTGAAACTGCCTTTTCTTCATTGTATTTCCTGTGCCTCACATAATGCTTTACACAAATAAGTGCTTCAAATATTTATTGAATGCATACCCAAAGTGATAAGCTATATTATCTTTTAATTTATTTTAAGATGAGGTTGAGAGATAATCTGTGATACTTGAATACATTACAAAAATAACACAAAACACTTCACTGGCTTCTTATATGTTACGTTTACATTTTGACCTCAGAGGGAGATCCATGATGTGTCAAGTGCCTAATTATATAACACTTTCAACAATAAACTTACTTATTTCTTGACATAGACGGTAACTTTTACTCATCTAAGTAGATGGAATTTTAAACTCATCTATCATTATATATGATATAATAACATATTTAATGTTCTTGATTATCTTAGCTTTCTTGGTTTTGTATCAAGATAATAGTAATCATCAAAATACAAATTATTAAAGGAATTATATATCTTTAAATGGTCAAATTTAAAATTTTTATAGGAATTATGTGCCTTATATGTTTTATAAAATTATTTCAACTTCTTTGTGCTTAGTCCTATTATGCTTCTCCTTTATTGAATTTGAATACTGTGAAAATAGTTTTAACGCAAAATTGTAAACTATGTGATATATTAATACCTAATCTTCTATTCAGCTAAATATACGGAGTTTTAAACATGATGAATCCATTGTAAAATTTTTAACAAATGTAAAATGATCTTAATCAATGTTGTTGAAGTAGCAATCATGCTTAGAGATGAACATGGCCAGAAAAGTTCAAAGAGCAAGAGGGTAATAATTTGTATGTAAAAACCAATATGACGTAATAGCCCTAGTAAAATCATCATGAAATTTCATCATAACATAACCATATTTCTTAAGGTAATGAAGAACTTCCTTATGTATTAAGGACAAATTTGAGTTGGGAAGGAATTGCTTAAATTGGAAAAAGTGGCAATGTGCAACAAAAAGAAGATACAATAATACAAGACTAACCAAAGGAGAAAGTCTCTTAAGTTTTGTTTGGTACCTATGGGTATTTTGGTTCCCAAACTCTGTAATATCTTGACTGAAGTAGAGGCTTTGCAAAGTGGGGTAGGGTCAGGGCTGGGGTTGGAGGAGTGCTCAGAGAGGAAGGGCTTCCTGAATGCCCTTGATTCACTCTTAACTTTACAACACTATTTTAGTGCCTCAACAAGGTATGCCAAAAGAGGACTATCTAATTCTCTAACAGATTAGTATAAAATTATGGAACTGTGGCTATAATAAATGTAGAAGCACAATGAAAATAATCACAAAGGTTACAATTTATCCTAATTTCAAAGGGCATATAATTGACATAATCTATGAATTTAGAATTTCTTACTTAATAAACCTATCAAAAAGAAAACACATCTTGAAGATTTACATGCAGATGTTTATAGACATATAAATTAATAATATGTGTGTCTATGTACCATACATACATATAAAATAGACAAAATTGTAGTCTTAAAGAGTTTAATCTATAAACATATATCACTTCATTTTTAAACTTTCACAGACATTAATAATGAATAATGTTTGTTTATTAATTCAGCATTTTAAGACTAATTTGCTCTAGTAAAATATTGTCATCCACTTTAACAATAAATATTTTTATCTGATTATAATATGGAGGGTTAGGAAAATATTTTGCAACATACAAAATAACAGAGATAAAAACATGCAATTATTAAAGAAAGCAAAAAAATGTCTATATGGTAGAAGAAATTTTGGGGCAAAATGCTGCATCTAATGCACAAAAGCAACAATTTCATTGGATAATCAAAACCATCCTGTTATCTAACTGAATATGACTGATTTATTTCAGAGAAATTATGTAACTTTCCTTTCAGTTTTGAATGAATGAACAAATCAGATAATTGCTCTCTGGTTTGTTTTGCTTTGCTTGTATAGGCAAGAGATATGCAAATATGAAGCCACTGTGTAAAACAACAAAGTAAATTTTATCCCTGGTTAAATATTTCATATGTATTTAGTAGCAGAATATTATTGTAAGCATTAACCTAGGGACAAAATTTTGCAGCCTAAGAAATAAAATGATAATGCTCAACACTGAGAATTTTCTAGTTTTGTCATTGTGGAGGATTTTCCACTTGGTAAACAGAGTATGTGTATTTTGCATAATTATTTCAATGCATTAACCAGATATCAGGGATAAATAGTATGTTCTCTCAGTGACAACTTTTAAACAATGGACATACAGTATTTTGGAGATGACAATAGTAGTTATTACACCGGAAGTGAAAGTTATTTTTTGCTTTCCCAGAATCTTACTCATGGCAACTGCAACATATTTTAAGTTGTGTGTGATGATCAAAGTGAAATGCACACAACACCCCAGTTCTAGGTTTCATAAACCAACAAGCAGAAGAGTTCTTTGGTCTGTTCTACCTTCACAAAACAATTTATCCAAGCTAGCAGTTCCCCACATATATAGTTCTTTACAACACTCCATGAAAAGAAAAAATAAAATAGTTCACAAGGATTTGAGAGATATTCATACTCCATCCTCCTTTTGGAAATCTAGGCACACATATGTCTACCTACAGGTTTAGCTATGTATAGTTATGGTATAAGAATATATCTAAAACTGTATACAGTAATAGTTTCATTATAGTTGTTATTATTCTTGACCAGAATTAAACAAACCTCCTATATTTTGTTCTTTCAAAAATTCTCACCTTCCTTTGCTGATGTATTCTCTGTATGACCCCAAGAGTGACTGAGAACTTTGGTAAGTATTGAAGTAAACATTCATGACCCCTGGTGAATCCTTCAATATTGATGAAAACAACCTTTTACTCTAGACTCAAATCAACCCAAGCTACCTTGCTTGGGAGAGAATCATAATGAGGGGCTGAGGTGGTGTCAGGAACACATTTGGGAAATTAGAGACATTTTAGCAACTTAGAAGTTCACATCCTTCTCTGAATCCTAGAACTCTGTACATAGGAGTTGCTCAATAAGTTTGATTTCATTAGAGTAATTTAAAGTAGTAAATGTAATTAATCTCCTGAATTTAAGGACTTATGTGCAGGACTAATCTTAAAGAATATCTTTCACTAAAGATTTTAAGTATGAACCTATGTGCTAAATAGGTGTGTTTGATTAAGATCACAAACTAAAAATTGTAGTAGATAGATTTATTTCATTTGGACATAATATTAATAGCTAATATGTTACATTTCTAACTCTACAAATTATAAAAAGTGTTTACACAAAATAGCCCATTCTCTGGAATGATTATTTATAAAATCATCCCATCATTCTATACGAAACTGAAAGCTCTGCACTTTGCCTGCCATTAAGAGCAGCAGTGAGAAGGTACTCACTGTGTTGGCCCCAAGGTAACTATTAGAATAGCATCTCTTAATAACAACATTAATCGAATTTGTCAATAGTTCTGTTGTAACTTTCATTATTTTGGAAAATAAGCCTATGTTTTAGATCTCTCCATGTGAATGATTTCCTCAACAACTGCAGAATCTCAAGATAACTGCTAAGAATCACTAAATACAAGCCTAAATATTTGTCTGTGTATGCATTTTAGCAGAAAATAATTCCTTTTCCTGAATATCAACACCTTCCTTTCAAAAACAGAAGGTATTTTAGATTTAAGTTTCCATTTCATAAAGATATGTTACATATGTGATTCTTATTTACAAGAGGTTCCCCCTACAGTTCAACGTGTACTCTTCTCCTGGCTAAACTGAATAGATGTTGATGATTAAGAATCCAAAGATATTGGCTTCAGGGTAACTGAGATCAATCTCATTACACAATATTGTTAAGAAATTGTTAGTTTTATACAGGGCAACCATTATATGTGACATACAGTGGGCAAAAGGTTAAATACATATTGTAAATTTTTAAAAAATAAAATTGTGTCAAATTAAAATAGAATCATGAAAGAATATGTGCTTTCATGAATAAAAAAAAGAAAGAAAGAAATGTTACAGGCATTTAGTACTTTAGTTGAATTCATTTCACCGTTTTGAACTCCCAAGATGGAATAAATGGTATTTTTAGCAAATTTAAAGTGAAAACATTAACTCTATCGTGGCATTCTTGGTGTAGATTGTTTCATTTCTCCCATTGTGTATATGGTTCTGAAGGACATGAAATTATCACAGCTTTATTACAACATGATTATAATAGAATACAATAATTTTTTTGAAAAATCAGAAGCAATTTTAAAGAAGCTTTAAAAACATTGACTTTTTATTATTATTGATATAGTCTAATATTAGTTTCAAGTATAAAACACAGTGGTTGAACAGTTACCCATATTATTAAATCCTCATTCCCAATAGAACAGCTACTTTGTTTCAACATCTCTATCTTCACTAAGTTGTCAAGCTGGGAAATGAGGTATTATGTATTGGAGATCAAGAAAATTTTCTCACCAAATTATTTGGATTTCCCATTTATATTGATCAGATTTATATTGATGAGATACAATAGAAATAAGTATGACTTTGATTTTAATTTTATTGACAGAGTTAAAATATGTAACTAAATCTCATAAAAATAGAATGTATTCTGAACACAAATGCAATGTGTTACATGTTGTATGATATGCTAAAATATATTAATATTGATGTGGATAATATTTTTAAAAGATAATGAATTACTATGCATTGCATATTATTGTAGGAACATATAATACTAAGGGTACCTTAATTTTGACATTGATGTTTTAGATAAAATGAAGGCATTTGCACATAAAAAAATCTTGCACAGGATGGGAATTTTGAATCTACTTATCTTAGGTTGCATTTAAATCACTGTATCACACCTGTTTTTGGCAACTGGCATCAGTTTCTTTGTAAAATAAAACTACCAATCTTTTTTTAGTTATTTTTTTATTAAGGAATAATTGATATACACTTTTATGAAGGTTTCACATGAAAAAACAATGTGGTTACTACATTTACCCATATTATCAGGTCCCCACCTATACCCCAATGCAGTCACTGTCCTTGAGTGTACTAAGATGCCACAGATTCACTATTTGCCTTCCTGTGCCACACTGATTTCTCCATGATTCCCCACACCATGTGTACTAAACAAAATACCCATCAATTCCCTTCTCCCACCCTCCACACCCGCAATCCCACACCCCTCCCATTTGGTAACCACTAGTTGCTTCTTGGAGTCTCTGAGTCTGCTGCTTTTTTATTCCTTCAGTTTTCTTTGTTGTTATACTCCACAAATGAGGGAAATCATTTGGCACTTGTCTTTCTCCGCCTAGCTTATTTCACTGAGCATAATATCCTCCAGCTCCATCCATGTTGTTGCAAATGGTTGGATTTGTTTGTTTCTTATGGCTGAATAGTATTCTATTGTGTATATGTACCACCTCTTCTTTATGCATTCATCTACTGCTGGACACTTAGACTGCTTCAATTTCTTGGCTATTGTAAAAAGTGCTGCAATAAACATAGTGGTGCATATGTCTTTTTGAAGCTGAGAAGTTGTATTATTTGGATAAATTCCAAGGAGTGGGATTTCCAGGTCAAATGGTATTTCTATTTTTAGTTCTTTGAGTTTATTTCCACAATGGTTGAACAAGCTTACATTCCCACCAGCAGTGTAGGAGGGTTGCCCTTTCTCCACATCCTCACCAGCATTTGTTGTTCTTAGTCTTTTGGATGTTGGCCATCCCTACTGGTGTAAGGTGATATCTCATTGTAGTTTTAATTTGCATTTCCCTGATGATTAGTGATGTGAAGCATCTTTTCATGTATCTGTTGGCCATCTGAATTTCTTCTTTGGAGAATTGTCTCTTCATATATTCTGCCCATTTTTTATTCAGGTTATTTGATTTTTGGGTGTTGAGGCATGTAAGTTCTTTATATATTTTGGATGTTAACCCCTTGTTGGGTATGTCATTTACAAATATATTCTCCCATACTGTAGGATGCATTTTTGTTCTGTTGATGGTGTCCTTTGCCTTACAGAAACTTTTTAGTTTGATGTAGTCCCATGAGTTCATTTTTGCTTTTGTTTCCCTTGCTTGAGGAGATGCGTTCAGGAAGAAGTCACTCATGCTTACATTCAGGAGATTTTTGCCTGTGTTGTCTTCTAAGAGTTTTATGGTTTCATGACTTACATTCAGGTCCTTGATCCATTTGAAGTTTGCTTTTGTGTATGTGGTTAAACAATAATCCAGTTTCAATCTCTTACATGTATCTGTTCAGTTTTGCCAACACCAGCTGTTGAAGAAGCTGTCATTTCCCCATTGTATGTCCATGGCTCCTTTATCATATATTAATTGACCACATATAGTTGGGTTTATATCAGGGCTCTCTAGTCTGTTCTATTGGTCTATGGGTCTGTTCTTGGGCCAGTACCAAATTGTCTTTAGTACTGCAGCTTTGTAGTAGAACTTGAAGTTGGGGATCATAATCCCCAGCTTTATTCTTCCTTCTCAAGATTGCTTTGGCTTTTTGGGTCTTTTTTGGTTCCATATGAATTTTAGAACAATTTTCTCTAGTTTGTTGAAGAACGCTGTTGGTATTTTGATAGAAATTGCATTGAATCTGTAGATTGCTGTAGGCAGGATGGCCATTTTGACAATATTAATTCTTCCTATCCATGAGCATGGGATGTTTCCATTTAGTGGTATCTTCTTTAATTTCTCTCATGAGTGTCTTGTAGTTTTCAGAATACAGGTCTTTCACTTCTTTGGTTAGGTTTATTCCTAAGTATTTTATTCTTTTTTATGCAACTTTGAATGGAATTGTTTTCCTGATTTCTCTCTCTTCTAGGTCATTGTTAGTGTATAGGAATGCCACACATTTCTGCATATCAGTTTTGTATCCTGCAACTTGCTGAATTCAGATATTAGATCTAGTAGATTTGGAGTGAATTCTTTAGGGTTTTTTATGTAGAATATCATGTCATCTGCAAACAGGGACAGTTTAACATCTTCCTTGCCAATCTGGATGCTTTTTATTTCTTTGTGGTGTCTGATTGCCGAGTCTTGGACCTCTAGTAGTATGTTGAATAGAAGTGGGGAGAGTGGGCATCCTTGTCGTATTCCTGATCTTAAAGGAAAATCTTTCAGCTTCTCGCTGTTAAGTATAATGTTGGCTGTCGTTTTGTCATATATGGCCTTTATTATGTTGAGGTACTTGCCTTCTATACCCATTTTGTTGAGAGTTTTTATCATGAATGGATGTTGAATTTTGTCAAATGCTTTTTCAGCTTCTATGGAGATGATCATGACGTTTTTGTCCTTTTTGTTGATGTGGAGGATGAGGTGGATGGATTCATCCTTGCATCCCTGGACTAAATCCTACTTGAACATGATGGATGATCTTTTTGAAGTATTTTCGAATTCAGTTTGCTAGTATTTTGTTGAGGACTTTTACATCTATGTTCATCAGGGATATTGGTCTGTAATTTTCTTTTTTTGTAGTGCCTTTGCCTGTTTTTGGTCTTAGAGTGATGCTGCCCTCATAGAAAGAGTTTGCAAGTTTTCCCTCTTCTTCTACACTTTGGAAAACTTTAAGGAGAATGGGTTTTAGGTATTCACCAAATGTTTGATAAAATTCAGCAGTGAAGCAATCTGGTTTAGGAATTTTGTTCTTAGGTAGGTTTTTTATTACCAGCTCAATTTTGTTGCTGGTAATTTGTCTGTTCTGATTTTCTGTTCTTTCTGTGTCAGCCTTGGAAAGTTGTATTTTTCTAGAAAGCTGTCCATTTCTTCTAGGTTATCCAGTTTGTTATCATATAATTTTTCATAGTATTCTCTCATAATTTTTTGTATTTCTGTAGTATCTGTCATGAATTTTCTTTTCTCATTTCTTTTTCTGTTTATGTGTGTAGACTCTCTTTTTTTATTGATAAGTCTGGCTAGGGGTTTATGTATTTTGTTTATTTTCTCAAAGAACCAGCTCATGCTTTCATTGATTCTTTCTATTGTTTTATTCTTCTTGATTTTATTTATTTCTGCTCTAACCTTTATTATGTCCTCCTTCTACTGACTTTGGGCCTCATTTGTTCTTCTTTTTCTAGTTTTGTTAATTGTGAGTTTAGACTGCCCATATGGGATTGTTCTTCTTTCCTGAGGTAGGCCTGTATTCCAATATAGTTTCCTCTTAACACGGCCTTTGCTGCGTCCCACAGATTTTGTGGTGTTGAATTATTGTTGTCATTTGTCTCCATATATTGCTTGATCTCTGTTTTTATTTGGTCATTGATCCATTGGTTATTTAGGATCATGTTGTGAAATCTCCATGTGTTTGTTGGATTTTTCATTTTCTCTGCATAATTTATTTTAGTCCCATGCTGTTGTGGTCTGAGAAACTGTTTGGTACAATTTCAATCCTTTTGAATTTACCAAGGCTCTTTTTGTGACCTAGCATTATGATCTATTCTTGAAAATGTTCCATGTGCATTTGAGAAGAATGTGTATTCTGCTACATTTGGGTGTAGAGTTCTGTAGATGTTTGTTAGTTCCATCTGTTCTAATGTGTTGTTCAGTACTTCTGTCTCCTTACTTATTTTCTGTCTGGTTGATCTGTCCTTTGGAGTAAGTGGAGTGTTGAAGTTGACTTGAATTAATGCATTGCATTCTATTTCCCCCTTTAATTCTGTTAGTATTTGTTTCACATATATAGGTGCTACTCTGTTGGATGCATAGATATTTATAATGGTTATATCTTCTTGTTGGACTGACCCCTTTATCATTATGTACTGTCCTTTGTCTCTTGTTTCTTTCTTTGTTTTGAAGTCTATTTTGTCTGATACAAGTACTGCAACTCCTGCTTTGTTCTCCCTATTAGTTGCATGAAATATTTTTTTCCATCCCTTCACTTTTAGTCTGTGTATGTCTTTGGTTTTAAAGTGAGTCTCTTGTATGCTGCATATAGATGGGTCTTGTTTTTTTATCCATTCAGTGACTCTATGTCTTTTGATTGGTGCATTCAGTCCATTTACATTTAGTGTGATTATCGATAGGTATGTACTTATTGGCATTGTAGGCTTTAGATTTGCGGTTACCAAAGTTTCAAGGTCAGCTTCCTTACTATCTATGAGTCTAACTCAACTCACTTAATATGCTATTACAAACACAATCTAAAGGTTCTTTTTTTTTCTTTCTCATTTTTCTTTCTCCTCCATTCTTTATATATTAGGGATCATATTCTGTACTCTTTGTCTATCTCTGGATTGACTTTGGAGATAGTTATTTTAATTTTTGCATCTGCTTAGTAATTAGCTGTTCTACTTTCTTTACTATTGTTTTATTACCTCTGGTGATAGCTATTAAACCTTAGGAACACTTTCAACTATAGCAGTCCCTCAAAATACATTGTAGAGATAGTTTATGGGAGGTAAATTCTCTCAGCTTTTGCTTCTCTGGGAATTGTTTAATCCCTCCTTCAAATTTAAATGAAAATATAGCCAGATAAAGTATTCTTGGCTCAAGGCCCTTCTGCTTCTTTGCATTAAATACATCATGCCACTCACTTCTGGCCTGTAAGGCTTCTGTTGAGAAGTCTGATGATAGCCTGATGGGCTTTCTTTTGTATGTGAACTTATTTCTCTCTCTGGCTGCTTTTAATAGTCTGTCCTGTTCCTTGATCTTTGCCATTTTAATTATTATATGTCTTGGTGTTGTCTTCCTTGGGTCTCTTGTGTTGGGAGATCTGCGCACCTCCATGGCCTTAGAGACTATCTCCTTCCCCAGATTGGGGAAGTTTTCAGCAATCACCTCCTCAAAGACACTTTCTATCCCTTTTTCTCTCTCTTCTTCTTCTGGTACCCCTATAATGCGAATATTGTTCCGTTTGGATTGGTCACACAGTTCTCTCTATATTTTTTCCAGAAGCTCTACTCCCTGGAGCTTCTCAGCCCCTGAAGCCATATTGGGGGTCACAGGGGGGTGGTATTGGTGCCTGTGGGGAGGAAAGAGCTGTTTCCTGCTACCCGGCTGCTATGCATGTCTCCACTGCCTGAACCAGTGGGCCAAGCACACAGGTATAAGCCCCTATGCTTTGTGTTTTTAGTTGCTATAGACATATCTTCCCTCTGGCTGGCCGAACACCAGGGTAGGGTTTGCCAGTTTGTGAGCCAGGTGGGGCTGGCCGGGAGAAAGGCGCAGTAGGCTGCGTATCACGGAGGGGGTCCTTGGAGCTGTGTAGCCAGCCAGAGAGCTGGAGCACCTGAAGATCATCTAAGGAGGAAGATTTATTTTTCCTCCTTAAATATGAGAGTTTATATGGCAAATCTCCCAACCTACTGGGCAGAGTGCACCTGGACAATTTTGTCTGCCTGCCGTCTCTCCTGAGCAGTAAGCTCTGTGCAATCCTTGACCCTTTAGCAGCCCTCTTGCTAAGGGCTTCCTTGTTAGGAAGTCTCTTATTCTGCCTGCCTTTCTTTTGTTCCAGAGTAGCCAGATATGGATACCTACTTTCCACAAGCGGCTGGAATCTTAGTCTCTCCAGGAATTCTGCCTGTCTTAGCTTTCCAACCCTGTAATCATGAGAGTATCATACAAGCACCATGAATTGTAGGTTTGTGCTTCCGAGCAGATCTCTGGAGTTAGGCATTCCGCAGTCCCAGGCCTCCACTCCCTCCCTGCTTGGTTTCTCTTCCTCCCACCAGTGAGCTGTGGTGGGGGAAGGACTTGGATCCTGCCAGGCCACAGTTTTGGTATGTATTCCTGTTCTGTGAGGTCTGCTCTTTTCTCCAGATGTATGAAGTCTGGTGCAGTCCTCTTTCCTCTTGCTCTTTCAGGAATAGTTGTATTAATTATATTTTTGTATTATATGCAGTTTTAGGAGGAAGCCTGTGTCTCACCTCTCATGCCGCCATCTTTAATCCTTCCCAATCATTTTTAAACAAGCAAAAAGGAATGACTTATTAAGCATGATGAAATTTTATTCTGTGTCTAGATTCATCATAAATTATAGGTATGTCAATACAAATTTGATATTGTAAGCTTAAAGGTTTAAATGCCATAAGCTATTTTCTTGATGTTAAGAAACAATAGCCATCCAGGTATGGTGATATTTTCAGTTAATGTTTCTGCAGAGGCAATTAAAAACTTATCAAATTATGAAAAAGATTTAATCATATGTTAGGTCACAGAAAACCAATCTAAATCTTTCAATGAAGTTTGATAAAGTCAGTTTGAATGTGATCTAGTATTCAAAACTAAGGTTTGCCATTTGGATTATATCTCTCATCATTTTTTCTTAAGTTCACCAAGCTATTCTCCATCTATTCTGGCATTTGATTGATGTGTGTCATATATGCTAATGTAATGTACAAGTTAATGCATTTAAACCACCAAGCAGCTACTTTCATGTGATAGTTTATTTCCAGTTTAAATATATATATTTTGCTCTTATTGATTGCATAGTGAAAATGAAAAATTCTGTTGTAGCTTGACACTTCCAATGGAAGTTCTTATAAAAGGAACACATTACTGAAGGTTAAAAAGGATTAGATTCATTGGAGATATAATTTGATATTAATGTATGTATTTAGAGTACATTTTTAAAATGTTGGTCTTATGTTAGACTGCTAAAAAATAGGAGACAGTCGATTGGACTCAATTCTGTGAAAGCTTTCTGTGGACCGGATTTGTCACATTATCAGGTAGCAGATATTTAAATAATTTCTGCTGAATAAAGGTACTAGGCATACTGAGATTTAATAAAGTTTTAAAGATGTCTATGTGATGACAAAGACCTGATTATTCAGAGTAATACTAATGCAAGCTCAATTTATCAGAATGTTTTATAACATGGTATAAAAATACATGTTTTTGGAAACAGTTTATTTTACTGAATTTTCAGTTTGGATTTAAGTGTTTAACATCATGTGTCTGTACTAGATTAACATTATAATTATACATTACAGTTTTATGTAACATGAGGCTCTGGAATTAAAGAGGAGATAAAAATCAAGGATAATTTCTGTTGGGCGATTTATTAATGGTTGGAAATTTTAGTTATATCTTCCATTCTAGAGAGTGTAATTGGGGACTGCAATAAGTGCCTAAAAGCAAATTATCATGAGAGAGATTCTCAACTTGGATTCTAACTCCAGTCAGAGCTCTACTTTCAACATATGTCAGAGAGGGGTAAGTGAGTGGACTTTGCTTCTTTCATTTTTATTTGAAAGAAGTTGTTTTGCATGAGTTCTCAAATGATAGGATGGAGAGAGTGTTCCTAAAAGTCTTATTGCATTAATGTAAGTCCTGAGAGATGCTCTATTAAAAAAAAAAAGTTTGTCCTCAAAGAGTGGAGAAGATACCATATGCTAGTCCACTAGAAGATTTAAATACACATTAGCATATTAAGGGCCCATTGAAGTCATAAAATAAATTGTTGAAATGCACTTGGGAAGTACTGATGTACATAAATACACTAAAAATGCAGTCTTTTGGTCAATATTAACTTATGGTATTTATTAAGAAATCATTAGTATTCTAATCTTAAAGTAGATGCCCCATAAACAGCTACCAATTTATAACTGTTCAGATAGCAAAGTACCGCCTTGAGGCTATATCTTAAATAAAGCCTCCAATGGGGAGTAACACTTGATTTATCTGAATTACACCTGAACAGCTTGGAGACCTCCCATAGTTAAGCAACTGTAACAGCTTGCAGACCTCCTGCATAAAATAAAATAAAATATCCAGAGTGTTGTAAAAAAAGCAAAATGCTGTAAGTCTGTGAGCTTCCTCCTTTTTCTGTTTTATTTATACTGTTTATAAAGTAAATTACTTGTTTGAAGTACTACTCTTGAAGTTGCCTGTATCTCTATGGGGAAGTATTCCTGTGAATCCTCTTTTACTGGTACTGGTTGATCTTAGTTTCAGGGATGCAAGGTTAAAAAGCTCTGCTTTCTAAGGGCAGAGCCAATCTGATTTGAGAATAGAGGGAGACCATCTAGTAAGAACCAAACCGGATGGAAATTAGCTCTTTTAAAAAGAACTCCAAATAGAATACCCAGGGCAGCTGCATTTCTGTAAATAGTTGGATAATGCTGTCCTTTATGTTTCAGCTCTGAGGAACAATTACAAAGATAACATCTAATAGGAGCTTGGAACCATTTTGACATCAGAGAGAATGTTTACTTCTTTCCTTTTTTTTTCCACTTTCAATTTTGGTTAAGAAACAGAAACATTGTTTATTCTGATAAGTTATTTTAATTCAGGAGAATCATTAATTTTAAATTTGCAGAGAGTTTTCCTGAATCAGTTTTTCTTCTATGATGGCAATCTATGCCTTCTTTTCTAGTTAGCATTTTAGTTGGGTCATCAGAAACAAAATGGTATATTTTCTCCTAGCTAATATAACTGAATTTTATGTGTTTAATAACACTGAAACAGTAATTTTTAGCCTTGTTGGAAAATCCTTTTGAGGGTAGAATGAAAGCTATGGTTATTCTTCTCAAGTTAAAAAATACACTTGAAACCCAATTTAATGAGTTACCAAGACCTCATATTAAGTAATGAAGAGGGGAAAGGATAGGGAGTTACATTAATTGTATTCACTCTATTCTCTTTCTTTCTCTGATGGAAGAGGGTAAGACAGGTAGATGATCAAAGCACAGATACATACAGTCTACATTCACAAATTTTCTAATAATTAATATTTACAATGACAATTATAAATACATAGCAGAAAATGCCCCAGGCATCTTAGTGTTTAGAATTTAAATGATAGAATTCAACACCCTCAGCCAATCATCAGTATGAGTTTGGTGAATATGATCTGCTTTAATGGCAAAATTCTTTTCCATATGACCAAATTTCTTAGTGTTTTCATTTATTTAAGTATGTCCTGTTTTATCCTACAGATTCAGTGTAGAATGTACCAGATTGGAGGTAAAGAGGAAAGATATCTTGAAAGATTTAATTAAAATACACAGATTCTCAGACATTATTCCTGGAAAAAAAATTACCAATTAAATCTTTGCCTTTTTATACTTTTTTCAGGGAAATTACTTGTTGAAGTACTACTCTTGGAGCTACCTGGATTTCTATGGGAAGTATTCCTGTGATCCTCTTTGGAAGTAGTTGATCTTCAACTAGAACTCGTTTAGAGGTGGCCTTACAGATAGACACAGGACAGGTCAAACCTTTTTCAAATGAGAAACATGAGGATGTGATAGTGTTATAGATTCTTACTGGCCAAATATTTGCATAGCTGAGAATCATCCTCAGGCGTCATCTGTGAATAGAACCTGTTAGGTTACGTTACTCTCTTCCTGTTTCTATACACATGCTCTTTCTCTTCCTCCTCTTTTTCCAACTCCTAATTTCCACCTAATTAAATTCAGTTTTTATTAATCTCAATTCAACTGTGGACACTCTGTTAAGCCTTTCTTTACCAATCTAAAAACTCAGGTCATAATTTTCGACTTCTCTATATTTCTATAAAATAATTTTAAAATATCATTCTTCACACTTAAGTACATATATTAACATATTTTTAAAACAATTTTCCCAAGTGTAAACTGTGTCTATTCAATGACACTGTAATGTTTAATAGATACCAAGAGCAAACTTTGCTTTATGGCAATGACTTTGGAAATAACAATAAGGGGGTCAAGTCTGATTCTAGAACTCAGCTACTGCTATCAATGATGAAAACCTATGAAATATGGCTTCTTCTTATCATTATAGCTTGTTTTAGAATAGCCAATCACATCTCTTTAATTTAATTTTTTTTATTGAAGTAGAGTTGACATATAATTTTATATTGGTTTCAAGTATACAGCATAGTGTTTCAACAGTTATCCACATTGCCAATCACATCTTAATTGCCAAATCTAATACATCACATCTGATATGACCTTTCTTAAATATGTGACCAAAATTTGGCCAGTTTCTTAATTTTAAAACTCTTGATTTATGTATCACTGGTCTTCCAGTTCTTCAATTTTTCTGCTATTTTTCAGCCTTTATCTACTATTACTATTCCAAATATTCTTATTTTAATTCTAATTGTTGTCTTATCCCTAAGTAGCTTTATATTCTTATAACCATTTGTATTAAACATCCAAGTTATCTCTCTAATTCTATTATTACCACAATCATTCCTTTCTACACTCTCATCAGTTCTTTTACCTAGAATGCACTTACTTATTTCAGTCACCTATAAAAACTTCTGTTGGTAACTTTATGGGGATTAAAAAAAATTGATTAGAGTTATGGATATATTATAAGGTTGGTGTTATATTTCTCCTTTATTGTTCTTTCTTCCTGAGATTGTAACAAATATTCCTTTTCAAAGTTAGTTGAAAATACAATCCCTCCATGAATATTTTCTTGATTTAATTGTGTTAAATAATCATTTTTGTTTTTTGGTTTTAGCATTTACTCTTTGCAGTTGTAAGCTTCAGGTGATGATATAACACAACAATAACTGGTTATATTATACATTACTTCTGGCTAAACCACAGAGGCTATTTGCTGATGATGATTGCACAGAAGTTGATGTTAATCATGGTAAGTCACTGATTAACTCACATTCTTGCATCTTTCAAACTAACATCAGGTATATATATATTCTAGATTAATAAATTAAAAGTTAAGAAAAATTTAAATCATTAAGATTTAACAAATGACCTTCTATAATATTTACATTCTTAATTATTTTCAGAAAATGGCATACTTATTGTAGTGATTTATGTGAAATAAGATATCCCTTTTCAAATTAAAATTCTCAATTAAATTAAATGAAAATTTGAGTAATTTTCTTCAGGAGGGCCAAGAATGGCTCTCTTTCAAGTGCAACTTCGTTGTCTTGACCTGAATCTATGCCTGCACATGTCCCATATTACAGGTCTTCATTTCATCACCTGAAGTGTGTAATGAGAAGGTAACTCACCCTTAGTGAAATGCCAGGAAGTGTATACCAGAAAGTATTATGAAGAAAAAAATGTGTCATTTCAAGTAGTTACACCGACTTTCTAAATGACTAACAGTTAAGGAACTTGTAACTCTTAGGTAAATCAGAAAATATGCAAATTGCCTCTTTAAATTCTTTTCTTGAAAAATGGATAGTAAATGTCAGAATAACCTTGTACTTGGAGAAAAAAATGGTACAGGGATAAAGTGTTAAGTTTCAGAGCAACTCACTGCTAAACATTTAAGAGTACATCTGCATGTGTTGGCTTAAAAAATACCTACTGATATAGATTTAGCTCTTGATACATGGAGTACATTAATAACAAGGGGACAAAATAATACATAGATTAAATGTGATTTCAAGTTTTTCTTTTTGTAAATAGAAGTTAAAATGTTTAAGAGTAGTAATGATCTTTGGAGGCAGACAAATAATACGTGTTGCAATCTTACTTTTATCATTCATTAGTCATGTCATCATGGGTTAAATATTTCAACTCTTGCATACTTGGTTTCCTTAACTAGAAAATATACATAATAAGTCTGCCTTTCAGAAATGTGTGAGAATTAGACATTATATACACAAAATATGTACATGCAGGACCTCAAAAGCTTTCAGTTATTATTATTAATAGAAATTTGAAGAATAAGTATTTGTTAGTGAAAATACTTTTTTAAAAAGAATAATGTGAGAATACCACAAAACTGGCAAAACCCAAGATCATTATTTTAATACACATAGGTATGTGTATGTGGAGCAATGTGTGGTTAAAATAACATTCTTGCTTTAAGGGATCAGGAAAAAATGCAACCATAGTTCCAACATTTCTCTTTGAAACATATTGTGGATTTCAAGGTAACTAGTTGTTTAGATTAAGGAAAAATAAGATGCCTGTTCAATCTATCCATAAATACTTGAAATGAAATAAGGTTTTCAACAGGAAAAGGGTACTTCACAAAGGAAATCTGCATTGTTTACAACATTCTTACAAAAATGGATTAGCCATAAATACAAACCTTGTGGCAGGTCTAGGGAAATACATGGTAGTTCATGGACTAGCAAATGGGGAATCTATATAATTATAAAACTCAGGCTGGCAAAGTATTCTTGTCAGATTCCTGTGAGGCTTTTCTGTATCCCCACCGCCATCTTCCCAGGTATAAATTATGAATATAGGAATTAAAGAATTCTAGTATCCAGGAGGGGCACAACAAATATGTCCTTACTGTATATGTTCATCCACATTCTTCTCCATTATGGTCAGTACAGGATAAAATGTAACACACGTGATTCATATGCTCTGCAAGCATTCAACAACCTGCAGAATGGAAAATGCTGATTTTGAATGCTAAGGGTAAATGCAAGCTTGTGTATGGGTACAGGTGGATGGTATGAAACCGATATATACATATACTAAATAATAATAGAAGCACTTTTTAGACACTTCCTCAGATTATTATGTGTCTTGTAAAGTGGGATCCTGTATCCAGGATCCTGGATTCTACTGGAAGATCAGAAGAGATGGGGGAAGGTTAAGGAAGTGTTGGTTAAATATGCTGGGTGTTGGGTAAGGAGGAAGGAACACTGTCTTCAAAGAGAGATAATCTACTTAAAAACAAATATGTAATTGAAGATTTTAAGGATAGAAAGAGAATGGAAGCCATTAAATGATGCAACTTCTCACATAAAATTTCTGGATAACAAGCAACATCTCCTGAATTGTCTACCAACCAAACTACTTATCCAAAGGAACATATTTCTGGGCTTATAGTCATATAAATAGTAAATAGAAATAGGCATTTTATGAATGAGGTATAACTTAACTATTGGTATGTGAGTATAAATTCACAGGTCTGAAGAACTAACCTGAAGAGGGGGAAAAAAGTCTCTAATTTTTTATTATACCAATATAGTGCTTCCAAATTAATTTTTTACTTTTGAATGATTCAGTATGTTGTGACTGGAAATGAAATTTGAAGAGATAGACAAATTGTGGCTTCAAAAAATAAAATAGGAAGAAATGTTGTGCATAGTACCAGCGGTTTAATAGCTCAGTGCAACTTAGAATAAATTAACCAAAATGGCAGAAGAAATCTAATTTCTGAATTCAGATAATTTTGAAAAATATCTTTGCTTTTACCTATTGTTTATAATGTGGGGATCAACAAAATTATCTTTGGTTTTTTGGATTATTATGGACTGCCACAGGTGAAGAATAATGCAACCCCTACCCAAAGAGGTTACATATGATTATTAGAGCTTTTCCTATGTTGACTTAGAGTGCAGTCTCCATGGAATGCAAAATTTGGAAAAGTGGATATAAATATATCAAATTTGAGAAATTTGGACTTTTGTACTCAAAATGAATTGGTCTAAACAATTTTGCTTTTGGATTTAGATATGAAAAATTATATCACTAATTGGTGTTAATCCATTTGAACAATATTGTGACCACCTTGGTTGTGATATTAATATGTAGTTAGGTTAGATCAACTATAGCTGAATAAAAGTTCTGCAGCTGGAATTTCTGAAGCTGTGGGTCATCATGCTGTTGGAGGAATAGAGAATGAGCTTGGATATATTCTATATGAAAGTTGTCCATTGGGATGCAGATTTGTAGTCTTCTATTTTCCGCTCTAGGTTTGACATTGCTGTCACATAAAGAAAACATTTGGGGACAATTGTCACCTAGTTGCTTCTTGCATGCACTATATTTAATTGGAATAGTGCTTTTAGGATTGCTAAATATAATCTATATTTTTTATTGTTAGTTAAAACCATGATGGAAATAGTATGTTGTGTGTGTGGTATGTGGTATGTCATATGAAAGAGAAGTGTGGCTGGAAGCTAAGAAGACAAGGGAAATCTGAAGGGAGATACCTTTAAAAAAAAAAGAGATTATATAAAGCAGGTAGAGGGACAATCTTAGATTTAAGAACACTGGTAGCATAAAGTAAACAATATGAAAGTGTAATAGAATATATGTACAGGAAAATGGGAACAAAATGCATAATGTCTCAAATACTACATCACTTGTATGATGGTCCTAAATAGATCATCTTTGTTGACGATTGGTTCTCCTCTATGTGATGATTCAAGGATAATGTAATCTTTCATCTTGAGTGGCTGTTATCCTTCAGAGCTTTGTTATTGTCCACATTCAGCCCATGGAAAGGAAAAGAATGTGTGAAGGAGCCATACTTGTTTCTTAAAAGACTTGGCCAGAAAGAGCACACCCCTCTCCTCACATTCCATTGGCAGGATCCAGTATATCTAGTATATGTCTACTAGATATATCTAGTATATCTAGGCTGGGAAACGCAATCTAAAGTTGAAGACAACTGGATTGTTTATGAAAATCTAGCAATCAAAGTTACAGTGATGTAGAAACAGTTCCTGTCCTGGTGTTATTACAAAGGTACAACTACATCAGTGATGATCACATGTACCTCTATAAACACAAAGGGGTAACACCTTTCTGATATGAACTGGATAATTTAAAGGATAACACCAGGTAGAAACAGGACTGGATTTGGAGTCTGATCTGAGTTCAAATTCAGACTACTTAAATTTTATTTGATTTTCAAGGTCTCAGTATCTTTATGAAACAAGAAAGTTTTCTACACTTTAGTAATAATCCAAATTAAAACATTCACAAATGCAAGTGCTTGTTTCCTTTGAATAAAAAAGTGATATATAAAAGGAAAGTCTTAATGAAACTGAGGTTTGTGGAAAATTAATCATCAATAATATAAGGGTTTGAAGAATTCTCCCTGTCCTGGAACATTGATATATCTAACAAATGGCCTTGAAATAGTCTTGTTTGAAATGGATAAATCTGAATCAGAGTAAATTTTGCCTTATGGGGACATATTCTCTGAATATCAGCTGTTTAACCAGAAGCATCTGGAATGATATAAGCTTAAGACCTTCTCTTTCCTAATTTCTTCTGTGCTTATAATTCAGGTCTTTATATTATTCCTCACTACAGAAGCCCAGGGCCTCCTGGGGAGTAGCAAGTCCTGGATTTTGGGACAGGGAAGAGGATGTGCCTGGGACATCCTGCTATTACCAGAAGGCAACATTGCTCTAAACAAATATATATTTTTAAAAGAAAGGAATGAGTAAAGTTCAATCTGAGGAATGTGTTTGAAATGGAATGGAATAGGCCAATTCTAAAGTGAAAAATGAGGTTCAATGTCATGGGCATGAAATATAAGACTTGTACAGATCAAACTGAGATACATGGACGTTATAATTCATGCTAATATTTTATGTAAAGCAAGATGTATCAAAATATAGAAGTTGAATGTGAGTGTATGTGTGTGTGTGTGTGTGTGTCTGTGTGTTTAGTAATGAGTAAAATTATTAGAACAATGCCATTTTCTGTAAAAAATAGGCTCCAGAATATGTGTGCTCTTATAAGGTGAGGTCAAGGGAGCAGTGCATTTTCCTCCATGCAACTACTCAGGACCCAGGCTGACTGACTGTCTTCAATACACAGCTTCCAAGATTGCCCTAGAGTTCTTCCATCTTGGTCAGCAAGAAGGCTAAAGAAAGGATGGAAGTGCACATATGGGAAACTTTTGGATCCATTCCAATCAGTAGTAGATATGGCTTCTCTTCCCATCCCATCAAATGTAACACTGCAAGGAAGGCTGGAAAATACAGATTTACTGTGCCCAGGAAGACAAGGGCATCATAAACAGCTAACAGTCTCTACTATGTAATGATTGTGTAACTGTAGGAGTAGTAGTAGTAATAATAACAAATATTTGGTTTATGCTAGATAACAAATTAATATGTCATTTGTAATTATTGGTATTATAGAGAAGTATTGAATAGTATTTCTGGATTTGAGGCAATCAGGAAATAATGCTTATAATTCCAGAGTAAATGTACTATTAGGAGTATGAAATATGAAATAGAGGTGCTCAGACAAAATGACAAAATAAAGGCATTAAATAAATTAAGCTGTAAATATTAGAATATGATAACCCAAGATGAAGCAATTTCTGAAAGCAAGCTATATATTTTTCTTCCAACATAAATAGGTTAATTGTAATTAGGGAACTTCAGATTGATCACCTACTGAAGACTAGATGTCTTGATATGGGAAGATCACAGTGTGACTGGGCAATGTTTGCCATAGGATACGGATAGCTCATTAAAATGTGAAGTCTTAAACTTGCAAGATCCACTTTTTGTAAAAACCCTGAGAAAAATATAATATCCTTTTCTGTTTTGTGTTTTTCTTGTATTATTTTGTTCTATACCATAAAGTTTAGGAAGGAGATGTGCTTCGAATAAATACTTACAGCATCAACATTTAAGCCATGTCTATCACCATTTCTGCTTTTATAGAATTTCTGTATATACAGAATGCCTATAAATGACACTTAAGCATATGCATCTTATCAACTATGAAAATATATTCCAGTTTTCTATTCACTCTTCTTGACATTTCCTGCTTCTTCCTCAATCTGCCAGCATAATCCCTAGATTCCCTTCAACTAACCCTTGTCATAATTTGCTTTTACCTGCACACATTTGTGTTGATTACTGAGCTCTCTTGTATTCCTAACTAAATAATAATCTCCTTTAAGGAAAGAAACACATTTCCATATCAATGAATGGTCCTACTTTTATGTAAAATGCTTTGAATACTCAATGATTCCTCTTTATTATGACTGATTTTTCACGTTTGTACTGTCACATTATTGACTCAGATTTTTGAGTGATATCTCTGGGGCTGTGTCATTTTTATCTGAAGAGAGAGAAAAATATCAAGCCCTTGTCCTAATATTGTTAAGTATCCCTAAAAAGACAAAAAGAAGAAAAAAGCTTATGAAAGAAAGAAGTATGCTAAAGAACCATAATAAAAATTATAACTACCAGTACTTTGTCCTAGATACTGCTAAGGGGTACTCATATTATTCCTTGAAGACCCAATGCCATATTATCTCTGACAAACTTTTATCATTTTATGTCTTTTGATCAGTATATTTGACATAAGTTGATTGACAACGAACACAGCACACTCATTTTAGTCAAAGAGTACTTGGGGATATTTGAAATTCAAAAAACAAGACTGAACCAAAGGAAAAATATTTGAATGCAAAAATGTGTTTTGTAATTTCTAGAACATTGGTTTACTTGCAAAGTGCTTCTCCAAATGTTCAAATTTTGTCAGGGAATGACAGATAAAATAGGATTTATAATGTGCATGTGTGTGACAATTCCATGCCTGTTTTTGTATGTAAGTTTCTATATTTAATTTTATATTATCAAGCTTGACTATAAAGTTTTAAATTATTAATTACTTTTGCATCAATTCTTAGTCTTTATCCAGAGTCTTAAATTATTGATTACTCTTGGAAAATCCTCCTATAATACCTTAAAAATTCACATGTGTATCAGTTAAGTGTCCAGCCAGGAGACCAAAGTATGCTAGTAGTTTAAGCATGTAAAATTTAGTATAAAAAATGGTTAATTATACAAGGCAGCTAACTATTAAAGGAATAAAAGAGTACTCCTAGCAACAGATAAAGAGCAAATACACATAGGAACTTCTGCCTCAAGAGCTACAGATGAGTAAATATAGAAAGTACCAAGACTGAGATTCAGACATCATTTTAGTGGGCACAGATAACCCAGGAACATAAATGATGAACAAATTTGCCAGAGGATGTGGTCCAAGGGTCTTCAGTAAGTGTCCCACAAGAGGCAGAGAAACTCATGGGAGTTAGCTAACCAGGCATAGATTATTGGCTATTTTGTTTCTGAGGTAAGTACCCTTTGCTGAAATAAATTCTACTTTGTTTCCAGTACATCCTTCTGCTGAAAACTGCACCACAGGAAAAAGGGTAAAACAACCCACGGTTGCTCTGGCCTTGTAATGTCCTCCCAGCTCTCTTTATTGACACAGGCTGACACTGCACAAGAGGGCAAAGTGTAGCGGGACTTGGAGCTGTGAGGAAATAAATTGAAAGTTTTCACAGATCATTCCTTTGGCCGTTGAGTTACTGTATGCACCCTTCTATACCCATTTAAGTTCCATTTAACAAGATTCTGTCATCCTTCATACAGGTGAAGATGCTTTCATACTTCTTTCCCCCAAATGTGGAGACAAAGCCCTGATAATCTTTGAATCTACCTATGCTAATTACTCTTCAAATCCATTCACAGTTCCACTGAAATTTTAAAGTTAACCCCCAATAACTTGTTTGTAAAATAATAAGGGGAAGAAAGAGAAAGAAAATAAAATAGTGAATTTACAAATATATACACATAACAACAAAAGAGAAAATGAACAAAATAATTATAGTCACTGTTTCCTACTTTTTCTATTATCCATGCCATGTTTGCCTCACCCTCAGTCAGAATCTCATATGGGCTCAGCTCAAACTTTAATTCCCAAAGGGTTTGAATTGTTTGCCACCCTGCATTTGGAATGCTGTGGATTTCCATTAATTGTAATTATTGGGCACTGAAGCACTGAGAGGAAGTCCATGAAATTCCCTATGTTGCAGACATTGTCTTCCTAGTCTTTGTTTTTTAAGAGACAACTCAATTTTCTTCGGTAATTATGGTCAATGACTTCAGCCAGTAGAGCACTCCCTTTTTTGCCCGTTAGTAATATAAGCATCCTAAAATAGCCAGGTGGCAGTCTCATTTTAAAAATTGTTGGAATTACTCTTAGAACCCTAAGAGAAGAATTCCCCCACTTGGAAACTAATACCACCGAACCAAGTGAGTGTGTGGAGGATGTGCTTAGTAGTTAGAGAAACCACTTCTGCTTTCATTCTCTGATGTACAGACTTGTTTAGTTGGCTATACGTGAGACAGCACCATGTCTCTGATCAACTTATGTAATGCACCCATGAAAAAGAACCCTGTTTTTCAAGGTCTTATCTCCCAACTGGTGCCACGACTGAATTTTAAGTTTTTAAACCATTAAAACTTTGTGTTAATCCAGCATATTCTTGATTAAGGAATCTGAAGAAAAACTAGCTCATCCCAAGGACATGATTCCATATTGTACTTTCTCTGTTGTGAAATAGATTATTGATCAGAACCAGTTACACATATACCATAACAGTGGAAAAGCATTCTATGAGCCCATGGAAGAAGTTACAGGAAGAAGTGGACGTTAGCTTTCTATTACCACTATAAAATACTGCTATAAATTTAGTGGCTTAAAGCAATGAGATGTATTACTTTTAGTCTGTAGGTGAGAAGACCGATATGGATTTCACTGGGTTAAAAATCAAGATGTTAGCAGGTTGTGTTCCATTCTAGAGGCTCTAGAGAAGAATCCATTTAGTTCATTCAAGTTGGCGGAATTTTGTTCTTCATGGTTCTTGGATCAAGATCCTTGTAAAATATTAAAAAATGCATATACATATCTCTTCCTACAGTTTCCTGATACAGGGTTCTTAAAAGCTCTTGCAAATAACTAAGTAATAAGAGCACTAGGAACTTATTTGTTCTAAGGAGGCAATAATAGGTGGGCTCCTGTATGGCTCCTGAATCGGGGCTGGCAACCAAGAAGATTAAGCCACATTAGAAGCTTGGAATTTTCAGTATCTTCCCCCACCACTTCTCCAGAAAGGGAAGAGGGGCAGGCTGAAAATGAGTTAATAATTGTTCATATCTATGTGTGAAAGCATCCATAAAATAATACTTTAGGATTTGGAGAACTTCCAGGTTTATGAACATATTAACTCTGGGCAAATAATGCACCCCAGCTCCATGGGGATGGAAGATCCTGTGCTCAGACCTTGGAGGTCATACCCTGTAGATCTCTACATCCAGCTGTTCATCTCTATTCTTTATATTCTTCAATAAACTGGTAAAAACAAGTGTTTCCTTGAGTTCTCTGAACCGCTCTAGAAAGTTAACCAAAGCTAAGGAGAGAACCTCTGATTTGTACCCAAACTGGATAGAAGTTATGGGTAACGTGGGGACCTACTATTGTAACTGGCATCTGAAGTAGGTGGGAGCAGTCTTGTGGGACTGAACTCTTAACCCTGTGGGATCTGATAGTATCTCCAGGAAGACAATGTTAGAATTGAGTTAAACTGTAGGACACCCAGATGATGTCACAGAGCATTGTTTGCTGTGATGAAAAACCTCCACATATTTTGTGATCAGAAGTGAAGTGTTTTTTGTGAGTAGTAAAGGAAACATACAAGAGAAAGAGTCACTGGGGGGAATAGATTTTTCCCTTTACAATCCCCATTTTCCTTCTAGTTGTAAATTGAAGGTCATTTCCAGTTTCCAGGAGCTGCTTCATTCCATGACTTATCATCATCTATTTTTAATGCCAGCAATGGTCCAATCCTCTTCAAATTATATCTTTCTGTCTCTTCTTCCATAGTTTAATAAAAATTTCTCTCTAACCAGCTAGGAAGGTTCAGTTTTTAAGGACTCTTATGATTAGATTGAGCCCATTTAGATATGCAGGAAACTCTCCATCCAAAGAACTGTAATTCCAATCACATCTGGACATTCATTTATGACTGAGAATTCTACCAGGATCTGGCAGAAAGTTGACATTTTTGCAATTTCTGTGGTAAATATTGTATGTTTTCTCCCCTTTCATTAAAGCTACTATTCTTTCTTTCACTCTATTCACTATTATCTAATGAACTTTTATATTACTGAGAAAATAGAAGGCATCAATGAGTGTTCTCTCATTTTATCACTCACAAGTCTACAAAACCAGTGATTTTTTTTGAACATATAATTCATTATTTTTTTCCAAGAATAATGAAGAACATAATCTCCTAGCAAGACATAACCTCCTACTTATGCCCTTTATTCAGAAGACCAGCATAAATCTCAGGTGGTTCAAATGATGAGAATTTATTAATCTATTTTGAGAATAGTTGTTTAAGAAACTATTAGGGAATAGTTATGTATGTACCCCTAAGGAACTGTTAGTAAGTTTCATATAGACTTATGGAACAAATAATGAATGCTGAGTCCTTCTGTGAATAGTAACAATGGAAAGCCATGATCACCCTAGAGCCAAAGAGGAAGAAATCATGTCACTAATACTCACTAGAACTCAGTGGAGGAAGGACCACACTGCAGGGACTATCATCATGGAGCATTAAAGCCACTGCCAGATCAATAAAACAGGGAGAAGAATGGGACAGTAATATTCTACCTTTTCTCTTCTTCTATTCTTGATGTCTTAACATGCTTCTCATTGGCTGAATCCTGTTGAAGCCCACTGGAAAGGGAGCCCAGGTGGTATACTCTGTGAAGGTCCGTGCCTCGGGCACAGAACAACACATTCCTGTTGGCCACTCAGAATCCATTATTTCCCTTTCAAAAGATAAAGACGTGCTTATCACTAATACAAGATAAAAACAAATTCCTATCAAGCACTAAATGTCCCTTTGTCATAGCTATTATTTTAAGTGCTGTTCTGGTGAACAACCTTGGAAGACATAGGATCTTCCTCCAAAATAAATGGCAAGTTTGCTACTGTCTTGTATAATAAAAATAATTTATCCTTCTAGGCAAATGTTGTAGATAATTTGCTTATAGACTATTATAAAAGTCTTAGTTTCCTTAAACTCTGGGTTCCTCAGCTGTGATGGAAAAACACCACATTAAGTACAACACCCCCATAGGTTCCACTGTTTTGTAACCAAGTGTCCCAAATCACTTCTCTGTCCCTTATATTTCTTTAGTTTCTGTTTTCTGCATCCAGTTTGTCATATGTATTTCCCTGTTGAACCATAGGAATCGATCATCTTGTCCCCAAAATGCTGTTTGTCCATCTTCCTAACAGATATGCGGCTCACCCCATTTCTCTTTGTTGGTTAATATGTAATCCCATGACCAAGTCAGAGACCTTAGTGTCATCCTGTACAATGTTCTTTCACTTACCACATTCCGTCACTCTCCCTCCTCCCCTACCACCTCCAATACTAATTCTCCTTCCAAAATATCTCCTGAGTTTATCCCTTTCCAACCATTAATATTAAAATCGGCTGACATTTTGTCTCTGGACTGTTGCTATTACCCTTTTCCCTTTGTTCAGTACTGACACCCACAACTCTCTTTCCCATTTGTGAGACTGATTGTTTTTTGCTTCCTACTACATAAGGTTTATTGCAAGTTTATCATGGAATTCTATGCTGTGCCATTATTTGTTTGAGTTCCTCGCGCCAAGAAAACACTGTTTCCCCTATTGAACATTCTTTAAGACTCAGTTCTGGTATCATTTTATAGGTTAGGTTCCACCTGTCTCTCAGATTGGGTGATTTTCCCAAACTGTGAACAACAAGTAAAGCATTTCTCTCTACATTTTATTGAAATTTAATGTTTAGCTAGAAGTCCCAATACTTTACACTAGATTATAAGCAATTTATAATTCAGGAATATGTCTTTTCATTGGACTGCAGCTCTCACGCCACCCAAAAATATATAGTAATCTTTGCTTTGTTAGTCATTAAATACAAAGTTAAAACAAATTGTTCATAAGCTAAACCAAGCAGTATTTTTCATGATTTAAAGAAACTCAAAACCTGAGACTTTCCTTAAAGATCTGCAGATTATTTGGCTTGTTTTTCTAGCTCCATATCTCGATAGCATATTTTAAAAAGAAGCAGACATATAAACAAAATATACATAGTGGGAGGCTATGCATGTCTGGTGGCAAGAAGTACGTGAGAAATTTCTGTATCTTCCTCTTGATTTTGCTATGAACATAAAACTGCTCTAAAAAAGTTCTTTTTTTAAAAAAGAAGTGAAGGTACAAATTATCAAGAACTCTTAAAACTCAATAGTAAAATAACAAATAACCCAATTCAAAAATAAGTATAGGTCTAAACAGCCATTTCTGTAAAGACATACAAATTATCACATGAAAAAATACTCTACAGCATTAGTCATGAGGGAAATAGAAATCAAAACCACAGTGAGCTACCACTTCATACCCAGTAGTACAGCTGTAATCAAAAGGACAGTAACAAATATCTGGGAGGATACAGAGACATTGAATCCATTACAAATTACTGTTGAAAATATGAGTGCAGCCACCTTTGAAAACAGTTTGGTAATTCCCCAAATTGTTAAACATAAATTACCATATGACCCAGCAATTCCATTCATAGGTATAAACCCAAGAGAAATAAAAATGTATGTCCACACTAAAATGTATACATTAATGTTCTTGGTAGCATTATTCAGACTAGCCAAAGGGTAGAAATAACCCAAATGTCCATCAATAGATGAATAGATAAATAAAATGTCTATACAATGGAAAATCATTTGGCAATAAAGAAAAATGAAATATGATAGATGCTATAACATGGATGAACTTGACAACAATAGGCTAAATAAAAGAAGCCAGACACAAAAGACCACATTTGTATGATACCATTTTTATAAAATGTGCAATATAGGTAAATTTATAGGAGACAGAAAGTAGGTCAGCAGTTTCCTAAGGTTGGAGAAGGTTTTGGGGGGAAAACAGGGAGTGATTGTTAATGGTGATGGTTACAAAACTCAGTGACTGCACTAAACATCACTGAATTGTCAAATGGGAGAATTGTGCGGTATGTTAATGTTACACCTTATTTTAAAAAACAAAGCAAGGGTTTCCCTGGTTTCATGTCTTCCACTGCTTTTATTTTATTTTTCTAAGTCATGAAGTATGTATGACTAGTTCACTTTAGTTTTCATATCAATTTAAGGTTTGGAAACTGCATATATTCATAGTAATTTGAATTTTTTACCCTCATTCAGACTGATCCATAATTGTCATCCACATGTGTGTCTGCCTCTGAGTTTCCTTCTATATCATATTTCAAGTGTTCCTTAAATATGTTTCAGAGCTCTGTATATTTGACAATGTTCAGATCTTCCACTTGGCAGGTATTCTCAGTCTAGCCAACCCTTCAAAAACTAGGAAGCTCCTATCACATACAGCAATGATTCCCCCAGATGTCAGCCTCTTAAGAAATCTTAAACTCCTACAACCTCTCAGCTGGTCTTACTTGACTGACTTACCTGTTCAATTATAACTTTATTAAGTAATGATAGGACCCGCCCTTTCTTCTAGCCCTGATTGTATAATGTATATGCCATTGTATGTACTGGAACTATTTCTGAGCTTTAAAAATAGAAACAGTTTGCACAAAATTGTCTACCAGATTTTTTCTCATAAGAATTTGACATATGCTATCATAATAAAAACAAGATGAGAACAAAGAAAAAGGTCTGTATAGGTTGGAAAACAAAACACAAGAACATCTCACTGGAGACTGACATTTAGCTAACAAGTTCCTCCAAGTCTGTAAATACCCCTGTCTTTTGGCTTGCTGATTAAGAATAAGTAAAACTGTGCTCAGTCACTGTATCTTTTAACAAAATTATTTTGAGAAAAGTACCCAAAGGAGTCAGAGGAACAATAAGGTTATTCTCATAACAACATTGATTATCAAACCTGAAAGTAAAGTTAAAACTCTCTGAGTTAATACTGCAAAGACTCTTTCCACAAGCATCTGTAATCTCTGTTGTCCCCTGTATGTCTGCACTTCCCAACATTATTTTTTTTCTTAATAGCAGGATTGTTGGCCATTATCCTCTCAGCCCCTGAAACCCTAACTTTGCTCTTCTGTGTACTCTGTGCTTTTATCAAGGAAAATGACAGCAATATAAAAACAAATGTAAGTGCTTGAATTTAACCTGTTCTTTCTATTTATACTACTTCAAATATCATCCAGGTGAATGTCATCTTTTTGTGACTATTAAAATTGCTCCTCAGAAAATTTACAACAGGCCCACTCTCTTTCTTTACTTGTTTACTGTAACAATGTGCATGCACATGATGTACACACAGTCACACACTTGAAAATTAAAACGAACTGGAAGTAGTGCCTCTTCTATGTATAATACTAATTCTCCAGCCACCAATATAAAGCTATGCCAATATTCATTGAAAAAGATGAAAGAATACATCTTCAGGTGGTTTGTTTGAAATAATTTTGTTGCCTGGCGGATCATTACAAACAATAGTTTAGTCAACATCTTCACTTAGCTAATAATTATCTAAGTTTTCAAATGTTTGTATTCATCTGATTGGATTATTTTAATAAAATACCATAGATTATGTAGCTTCAATGACAGAAATTTATTTCTCACAGTTTAGGAGAGCGGAAGTCGCCGATCAATGGTGGGCGGGGTTTGCTGATAAGGCCTCTCTTCCTGGACTTCAGATGTCATCCTGCTTGCTGTATCCTCAGCATGACCTCTCCTCAGTGCAAGAGCATGGACTCTTTTCCTTTGCCTCTATTTGTTTTCTTATAAACCCACCAGTCCTATCAGATTGGACCCCACACTTATGAAATTATTTAACCATAATTACATCATATAAGTTCTATCTCCAAATACACTCACCCTTGGGGTTAGGGCTTCAACATATGAATTTGGGGGGGTACCCAATTCAGTATATAGCAATGATCAAAAACGAACTTCTGGTCTACCCACAAAAATCAAGGCACTCGCAACTTCTCACAAATCAGTTAATGGAACATTAGCCTTCCGTATTCTAAGGCTAAAACTTTGACCCACTGTGACTCTGTCTCTCACAGCTTGCAATGCCCTCTGTCCTGCTCTCATACACCCTTCCCCCAGTTCACTCTGGGGAAATGTTTTCCAACCACATTGGCCTTCTTGCTGTTTCCTGGACATGTAAGGCAGACTGTTTCCTTAGGTCACTGCTCTGAGCTATGACCTCTGCTGGAAAATATTAGCCCAAATCCTCAAATATATGCTCAAGGGAACTGATCCTAATCACAGTATTTAACAATGCAATTCCATTTATATTAGCATACAAAAAATATGTAATAGGTATAAATTTAACAAACAATGTATAAAAGCTTTATGAGGAAAATTACAAAACTGATGGATAAAATCACAGAACTCATATATCTCATGGATGTATATCCCATGTTTAATGATAGGAATACTCAACAATGTCAAGATGTCAGTTTTTCACAAACTGATCTATAGAATTAGTGAAATGCCAACCAAAATCCCAGTAAGTTATTTTTGAAATATTGCAAACTGATTCAGAGTTTATAAGGAAAGGCAGAAGAACAAAAATCACCAAAAACATTGTTGAAGAAGGACAGAATTGGAGGACTGACACTACCAAACTTCAAAATTTACTGTAAAACTATAGTAATAGAGGCATGATTGTATTGGAAAAATAATAGACAAAAAGATAAATGGAAAAGAATAGAGATCCCAGAAATAGACATGCAAAAATATAGTCAGCTTAACTCTGAAAAAGAAGTAAAGGCAATACAGTAGAGCAAGTATAACCTCTTTAAAAATTGTACAAGGGGACATTTATATGCAAACATAAATTACTGTAGACATAGACTTTATACCCTTCACAAAAAAACTCACAATGGATCATAGATCTGAATATAAAACTCAAAATTAAGAACTAGAATATAACATAAGAGAAAACCTAGATGACTTTGGGTATGGTGATGACTTTTTAGATACAATAAAGTGATCCTCGAGAGAAACAATTGCTAAGTTGGACTTTGTTAATATTAAAACTTATGCTCTATAAAAGAAATTTCAAGAGGAGGAAAAGGCAAGCTACAGATTTAAAAAAAAATGTAAAGATACCTCTGATAAAGGACTGTGATCCAAAATACACAAAGAACTCTTAAAATACAACAATAAGAAAACAAACAACCGATTTAAAAAAGGGTCAAAGTGGTGTCTTTGTCTGGTTTTGGTATTAGAGTGATGCTAACCTCATAGAATGAGTTTGGGAGTGCTCCCTCCTCTTCTACTTTTTGGAAAACTTTAAGGATGATGGGTATTATGTCTTCACTAAATGTTTGATAAAATTGAGCAGTGAAGTCATCTGGTTCAGGATTTTGTTCTTAGGTAGGTTTTTGATTACCAGTTCAATTTCATTGCTGGTAAAGGGTATATTCATATTTTCTGTTTCTTCCTGGGTCAGCCATGGAAGGTTGTATTTTTCTATAAAGTTGTCCATTTCTTCTAGGTTATCCAGTTTGTTACCATATAAATTTTCATAGTATTCTCTCATAATTCTTTGTATTTCTGTGGTGTCTGTAGTGATTTTTTTCTTTCTCATTTATGATTCTGTTTATGTGTGTAGACTCTCTTTTTTTCTTGATAAGTCTGGCTAGGGGTTTATCTATTTTGTTTATTTTCTCAAAGAACCAGCTCTTGCTTTCATTGATTCTTTCTATTATTTTATTCTTCTCAATTTTATTTATTTCTGCTCTAATCTTTATTATGTTCCTCCTTCTACTGACTTCGGGCCTCATTTGTTCTTCTTTTTCTGATTTATTGATTGTGGGTTTAGACTGTTCATATGGGACTGTTCTTTCCTGAAATAGGGCTGTATTTCAATATACTTCCCTTTTAGCACGGCCTTCGCTGTGCCCCACACATGTTGCGGTGTTGAAATATTGTTGTCTTTTGTCTCCATATATTGCTTGATCTTTGTTTTTATTTGGTCATTGATCCATTGATTATTTAGGAGTATGTTGTTAACCCTTCATGTGTATGTGAGCTTTTCCATTTCCTTTGCATAATTTATTTCTAGTTTCATAACTCTGTGGTCTGAGAAACTGGTTGAAAAAAATTTTTCAATCTTTTTAATTTATTGAGGCTCTTTTTGTGGCCTAGTATATGATCTATTCTTGAAAATGTTCTATATGCCCTTGAGAAGACTGTGTGTCCTGCTGTTTTTGGGTGGAGTGTTCTGTAGATGTCTGTTAGGTCCATCTGTTCTAATGTGTTGTTCAGTGCCTCTGTCTCCTTACTTATTTTCTCTCTGGTTTATATGTCCTTTGGAGCAAGTGGAGTGTTGAAGTCTCCTAGAATGAATGCATTGAATTCAATTTCCGCTTTTAGTATTTGTTTCACATATGTAGGTGATCCTGTGTTGGTTGCATAGATATTTAAAATAGTTATATCTTCTTGTTGTACTGACCCCTTTATCATTATGTAATGTCTTTTGTGGTCTTTTGCTACTTTGTTTTGAAATCTATTTGGCTGATACAAGTACTGCAACTCCTGCTTTTTTCTCCCTATTTGCGGCATGAAATATCTTTTTCCATCCCTTCACTTTTAGTCTGTATATATTTTTGGGTTTGAAGTGAGTCTCTTGTAGGCAGCATAGAGACAGGTCTAGGTTTTTATCCATTCAGTGACTCTTTGTCTTTTGATTGGCGCATTCACTCCATTTACATTTAGGGTGATTATCGATAGGTATGTACTTATTGCCATTGTAGGCTTTAGATTTGTGGTTACCAAAGGTTCAAGGGTAATTCCTTTAGTATCTAACTCTCTAATTTAACTCACTTAGTATGCTATTACAAACACAACCTAAAGGTTCTATCTTTTTTCCTCCTTTTTCTTCCTCTTCCATTCTTTATAAATTAGGTATCATATTCTGTTCTCTTTGTCTATCCCTTGATTGACTTTGGGGGTAGTTGCTTTGATTTTGCATTTTCTTAGTAACTAATTGTTCTTCTTTCTTTACTGTGGTTTTATTTACCCTGGTGACAGCTATTTAGCCTTAGGAACACTTCCATCTATAGCAGTCCCTCCAAAATACACTGTTGATGTGGTTTATGGGAGGTTAATTCTCTCAGCTGTTGCTTATCTTGAAATTGTTTAATCCCTCCTTCAAATTTAAATGATAGTCTTGCTGGATAAAGTATTCTTGGTTCAAGGCCCTTCTGTTTCATTGCATTAAATATATCATGCCACTCCCTTTTGGCCTGTAAGGTTTCTTCTGAGAAGTATGATGATAGCCTGATGGGCTTTTCTTTGTATGTGGTCTTTTATCTCTCTCTACCTTCTTTTAAAAGTCTGTCTTTTTCCTTGATCTTTGCCATTTTAATTATTATATGTCACAGTGTTCTTCCTTGGGTCCCTTGTGTTGGGAGATCTGTAGACCTCCATGGCTTGAGAGACTATCTCCTTCCCCAGATTGGGGAATTTTGCAGCAATTACCTCCTCAAAGGCACTTTCTATCTCTTTTTCTCTCTCTTCTTCTTCTGGTACCCCTATAATGTGAATATTGTTCCATTTGGACTGGTTACACAGTTCTCTCAATATTCTTTCATTCCTAGAGATCTTTTTTTCTCTCTGTGCCTCAGCTTCTTTGTATTCCTCTTCTCTAATTTATATTCCATTTACTGTCTCTTCTACTGTATCTAATCTGCTTTTAAATCCCTCCATTGTATGTTTCATTTCAGATATGGATTTTCTTAATGATTGAATCTCTGTCCTAACTTCTTCCCTTAGTTCTTGAATATTTTTCTTTACGTCCATGAGCATGTTTATTATTTTTATTTTGAACTCTCTTTCAGGAAGATTGGTAAGTTCTGTTTCACTTAAGCCTTTTTCTGGTGTTTGTGAGATTTTTATTTGAACCATGTTCCTTTGATATTTCATATTTGTATGTGCCGCCCTCTAGTGCCCAGAAGCTCTAGTCTCTGGAGCTGCTCAGCCCCTGGAGTGATGTCGGGGTCACAGGGGGAGCAGTGCTGGTGCCTGTGCGGGAGGAAAGAGCTCTTTCCTGCTTCCCAGCTGCTAATGCCTGTCTCCAGTGTCAGAACCAGTGGGCCAAGCACACAGGTGTAAGTCTCTGTGCTTTGTGTCTGTAGCTGCTGTATGTGGGGCCTCCCTCTGGCTGGCCTGACACCAGGGCAGGACCTGCTGGTTTGCTAGCTGGTGCTGGAAAACCAGGAGGAAGGTGCAGCAGGCTGAGTATCACAGTGGGGAGCCTCGGAGCTGAGTACTAACCATGGGGTTGGAGCACCTGAAGCTCCTGAAAGTTCCCAATCTGCTGGGCAGAGCATGCCCAGACAACCTTGTCCACCTATCCTTTCTCCCGAGCAGCAAGCTCCACGCAGTCACTGCCCCTTCATCAGCCCTCTATCTGCTAGGACGCCTCTCAGATCACCCAACTTTCCCTTGTCCCAGAGCAGCCAGATGTGGATCTCTGTCCTCCACAATAAGCTGGTATCTCAGTCTCTTTAAGTGTTGTGCCTTTCTTAGCTTTCCAACCCCACTAATCTCCAGAGCACCATGCAATGTAGGTTTGTGCTCCCAAAGCAGATCTCCAGGGCTGGATGTTCAGTAGTCCTAGGCTCCCACCCCCTCTCCACTCTGTTTCTCTTCCTCCCTGGTGAGCTGGGGTAGGGGATGGAGTGGGTCCGACTAGATCAAGGCTTTGGTATGTTATCCTGTTTTGTGAGGTCGGCTTTGTTCTCCAGGTGCATGCAGTCTGGCACAGCCTTCTTTCCTGTTGCTCTTTTAGGATTAGTTGCATTGACAATGTTTTTGTATTATATGTGGTTTTTGGGAGGAGTTCTCTTTCTCACCTCTCAAGCCACCATCTTTAATCTCTCAGCTTCTTCATATTCTTCTTTTCTAATTTCTATTTCATTTACTGTCTCTTCTACCTCATCTAATATGATTTTAAATCCCTCTTTTTTTGTTTCATTTCAAATACTGTATTTTTCAAAGTTTCTACCTCTTTCTTTAAGTCATCTCTGAGGTCTTGAACATTTTTCTGTAGCTCTGTGAGCATGTTGATGACTTTTATTTTTAAATCTTTATGAGGAAAATTGGTGATTTCAGTTTCAATTAGCCCTCTTTCTTGTGTGTGTGTGATTTTGGTTTGTACCAGGTTCTTTTGTCATTTCATATTTGTATTGATTATTCTGGAATAGTAACTTTGTGTAGGAAGTGTCCTCTAATGTCCAGAAGCTCTACTCTCTGGATCTTTCCAGTACCTGCATTAATAGCAGGGGTCACATGTAAGCTGTACCAGTGCCTGTCAGGAGGAAAAGAGCTCTTTCCTGCTTCCCAGCTGCAGTGCCTCTCTTCACTGCCAGGGCCAGTGCTCTGAGCATGCAGGGAGGAGCCTCTGCATTACACCCCTGTAGCTTCTGTATTCAGAGTTGCCCTCTGGCTGGCCTGGCACAATGATGGGTGCAGCAGGTTTGCAAAATGGTCATGGCTGGTCAGAATTAGCAGCAGGCTGCATATTGCTGTGGTGGGGCCTTGGTGCATGCTGCCAGCCATGGGGGTGAAGTGCCTAAAACTCTTGAGAGTTTCCAACCTGCTGGGCTGATTGTGCTGGGATGATTTTGTCCACCTGTCCTTTATCCTGAGCAGGAAGCTCTGTGTAATCCTTGCCCCTTGAGTAGCCCTCTCGCTACTAAAGTCTTCCAAAGTATCCACCTTTCTTTTGTCTCGAGTGACCAGTTGTGGGTACCTGTTTTCCACAAGTGGCTGGAATCTTAGTCTCTCCAAGTGTTCTGCCTGTCTTTGCTTTCCAACCCAACTGATCTCCAGAGCACCATGTAATGTGGGTTTGTGCTCCTGGGGCAGATCTCCAGGGCTGGGTGCTCAGCAGTCCTAGGCATCTACTCCCCCCACTCCCATTTCTCTTCCTCCTGTCAGTTAGCTGGGGCCAGGAATGGCTTGGGTCCCACCAGATTGCAGCTTTGTTTCTTTACACTTTGCCGTGAGGTTTTCTCTTTTCCCCAGGTGTAGGCAGTCTGTCACAATCTTCTTTCCAGGTGTTCTTTTGGGATTCATTGTATTTGCTATATTTTCTCATTATATGTGGTTTTAGGAGGAAATTTCTGTCTCACTTCTCATACTGCCATCTTTTCTCATTAATTTTCTTATTAGTTATTGCATTTTCTGCCTTAAAAAACTTTCATATCCATTCTTTTCCTTAATTTGGAAAGATATTCCTGGTTATTTTAATGTTTCAAAGATCTGTTTTGACACTTTATTTTTCTATACTTGAATTGTGTATTGTGAGCTACACGTTTGTTTTTACTTTATTGTACATAATCCGTTTTTACAGCTTAATTTCTTGAAAGGTTCCTATTTTGCCAATGATCTGCAATAGTACTTCATGTCATATATCAAAGTACCATATATATTTGGGGCCACTTCTGGGTTCTCTATTTGTTCTACTTGGCCTCTGCTGTCCTATCACCATGTTACTTTAATTACTACAGCCTTATAATAAATTTTTATATCTGCTAGGGAAATTTTGCATCCTTATTTTTTATTCTTCATAATATCTTGACCACACTTGACAATTAAAATTTGTTATATATATTTTAATGCAACTTTCAACAGCAATAAACAAAAATAACAGCATATACCCTGATGGGTACATTATATATTCTGTTTTTACTACAAATTATATAGCTTTCATTATTTTTTCAAATTATTAAATTGTGGTTTATAAGTTGAAATTGACTGTATAGTCTTAACTTAAGTCCCTCTTTAAACTTTCCTGTTTGTTGGCATTTATATTATAAATACTCCTTTAAGGAAAATAAATTTTATAATAGCAATTACTAATATCTGAAAGTAATTGGTATTTAATTTTATTATGTCCTAGATGGGATAGAATTTTCAAAAAACATTTAAGATACAAAAAGTAAGATCACAAAAATGTCAAATATTGAGAAAAATATAGATCTTCTGAATTTCCTAAATTTTGATGCTAGGATTTTCATTAGTACAGGTTTCTTGAACACAGTATTCTATTATCTTAAAAAGTTATATTCATATATCAAGAGATTCCACAATTGACTATATTCCCAAAAGAAATTTTAAGAGATGAGTTTGAAGACATGTATAAGAAGACCTATACTGTTCATAATAGCAATAGAATTAAAAAAAAACAAACCTGAATTGCCATCAACTATATGGAAAACAACTTGTGTTATAATCACACAATAGGTTATAGAGCAATAAAATGAAGAGCCAAAGACAGATGCAGCAACATGGGTATACTTCAGAAACACAATATTGTAAGGGAAAAAAATAAACTTACAAAAATATCAATATATAGTATGATAACCATTTAAAAATTTTGTAACCATAATTTTGCAATCATGCAGGAATAAACAAAATACAGGTGAGAACACTTGAGAGGGAAAGAGAAAGCAACAGTGTAAAAACATGTGAAGATGTGACATTTAGCTACCACTTTCAGTAATAACTGACTGATTTGTTGATTTCTGTTCCTTCTATCATGAATATAAGCTGACATAGCTAACCTTTGGTGGCCTAGCAATGGAAAAGAACTAGCACATTTTTGTCCTATTCTCTTGCCAAAAGGAATTTTATCACAGCAATAATAATAGATTCCTAAGTAAGCATATTATTAATGGAATTGACTCTCCTGTCATAAGTTACGTTTTTAAGGATCCAGGTAGCTTAACTAATAAAGGCTATGCCAGATTGGTGCATCCTATAAATTAAGAAAGCATATCTTTAACATATTATTTATTTGTTTTTGTAATTAAAGAGAAAGCCTGAGTCAATAAAGCTTATTTAAAGAATCAATTTAATTCACTTCTGTCCAAAATATATAAAATGAACATTTTTATGTGCCTAGCGCTGTTCTTGACACCCTGAGTGAGGCACTGCTGTTTGAACCTCTGTCCACTTCTCCAGGAAACTACAACTTATTTGGCGACAACAAAACATCAATTTATAAACCAGTTTGAGTTGAGCATGGAGCTGCTTTTAATCAGCCAAACACAGTTGCTGGAAGCATCTACTGAATTAGTTTTGTTCAGCCACAAGTTCAATCCTAAACTTAACATCATTGCCCTTGCTGATATGGTTCCGGGCCAGGGTAGGCAAGAGACTAACAAAATTTGTCCAATTTACCCTAGCAATTTGATTTAACTGGCAGTTGTTACCTTTGTGCCCTATCTCCTGACAGGCAGATTTAAAGCCCTGCAATATCCAGTCGGGCTGCATGCCAGGGTGTCAGGACTGAACTGTAAGTGCCCTGGCTCTCCCTTCTGTAATCTCCTTCAACAGCAAACAGATTAACATTTCACAGTCAAAGCACAGGGCAGCGGCTAAAACTCCCAGTACTGTTTTATGTATGTAACAGCAGCTCTTTGCTCACTGGGACAATAAAGTAAAAGATCTTGCTTGTGTCCCAGCTCTAGCACAAGGCAGCAGACATCTCATTGAATTCAAGAGATGTATGCAATTTATTAATCTAAATTATTTTTAATTTTAAATGGGTGATATACATGTATCTATATAAAAATCTAAACCTCAAATCACCAATTGTAATGGCATTAAAGTGGATTATGCTTATTCAGAAGGCATTTGGCTTGGCTATGAAGCACATGCATCAAAATGCTCTGGAGAACATTCGATGAAATGGGGCATGGCTGGTCACTCTTTCACCTATATGTGTGCGGCTGATTTATGTTCGACTGTGTTTGTGGTAGGGAAAATTTTGTTGTATTGTAAAAGATGTATCTTTTTAAAGGAATATCTCTGTTCCACATGCACAACTCACTGACAAAATGATGATAAACCAATATATGCTCTGTGGAACCATCCTTCTTTCCAAAAATTAGAATTAGCTTTCTCATTTCATCTGACTATCATAAGAATTTGGTAATAAAGTTCAATGGACCAAAAACATAGTTACTCAATATATAATTCCGAATAAATCGCTGAATAAAGATTTTTGCAAGGATTGCATTAAAGATGGCAGCATGATAGGTGAGACATAGGCTTCCTCCTAAAACCACATATAATACGAAAACATAATTAATACAACTAATCCTGAAAGAGCAACAGGAAAGAGGACTGCGCCAGACTGCATACACCTGGAGAAAAGAACAGACCTCACAGAACAGGGTAACATACCAAAGCTGTGGCCCAGTGGGACCCAAGCCCATCCCCCACACAAGCTCACAGGAGGGAGGAAGAGAAACCAAGCAGGGAGGGAGTGGAGGCCTGGGATGGCTGAATATTTAACTCCAGAGATCTGCTCTGGGAGCATAAACCTACATTTCATGGTGCTTGCATGATACTCTCACAATTATGGGCTGGGAAAGCTAAGACAGGCAGAATTTCTGGAGAGAATGAGATTACAGCCACTGTGGAAAGCAGGGATCCATATCCAGCTGCTCTGGGACATAAGAAAGGTGGGCAGTCTGAGAGACTTCGAACAAGGAAGCCCTTAACAACAAGGCCACTAAGGGGCAAGGATTGCACAGAGCTTACAGCTCAGGAGAGAGGACAGGTAGACAAAATTGTCTGGGTGCAATCTTCCCAGAAGGTTGGGGCATTTGCCATATACACTCTCATTAAGGAGGAAAAGAAATCTTCCTCCTTAGATGATCTTCAGGTGTTCCAGCTCCCTGGATGGCTACACAGTTCCAAGGACCACCTCTGTGATACGCAGCTTACTGCACCTTTCTCCAAGCCAGCCCCACCTGGCTAGCAAACTGGCAAACGCTACTCTGGTGTTAGCCCAGCCAGAGGGAAGATCTGTCTACAGCAACTACAAACGCAAAGCATACAGGCTTATACCTGTGTGCTTGGCCCACTGGATCAGGAAGTGGAGACAGGCAGAGCAGCCGGGTAGCAGGAAACAGCTCTTTCCTTCCCCCAGGCACAAATACCACTCCCCTGTAACCCCTGACATTGGTTCAGGGGCAGAGTATCTCCAGAGAGCAAAGCTTCTGGGCACTAGAGAGCCCCATATACAAATATGAAATGCCAAAGGAACCCGGTTCAGAGTAAAATTATTAATACAACTCCTGAGAAAGATTTAAATGACATCAACCTCATGACTCTTCCTGAAAGGAAGTTCAAAATAAAAATCAGTAACATGCTCATGGAGGTACAGAAAGATATTCAAAAACTCAGGAATGAATTCCAGTCAGAGACCCAATCACTGAAGAGCATAATGGAGGTTATTAAAAGCATATTGGATATGGTGGAGGAGATAATAAATGAAACAGAAACTAGAGAAGAGGAATACAAAGAAGCTGAGGCACAGAGAGAAAAAAGGATCTCTAAGAATGAAAGAATATTGAGAGAATTGTGTGACCAATCCAAACGGAACAATATTCGCATTATAGGGGTACCAGAAGAAGAAGAGAGAGAAAAACGGATAGAAAGTGTCTTTGAGGAGGTAATTGCTGAAAAATTCCCCAATCTGGGGATGGAGATAGGCTCTCAGGCCATGGAGGTGCACATATCTCCCAACACAAGAGACCCAAGGAAGACAACATCAAGACGTATAGTAATTAAAATGGCAAAGATCAAGGATAAGGACAGACTATTAAAAGCAGCCAGAGAGAGAAATAAGATCACATACAAAGGAAAGCCCTTCAGGCTCTCATCAGACTTCTCAACAGAAGCCTTACAGGCCAGAAGGGAGTGGCATGATGTATTTAATGCAATGAAGCAGAAGGGCCTCATTCCAAGATAACGTTATCCAGCAAGATTATCATTTAATCTTGATGACAGGATCAAACATTTCCCAGATAAGCAAAAGCTGAGAGAATTTACATCCCACAAATCATCTCTACAGTGTATTTTGGAGGGACGGCTATAGATGGACATGTTCTGAAGGCTTAACAGCTGTCACCAGAGGTAATAAAACTACAGTAAAGAAAGGAGAACAGCTAATTACTAGGCAAATGCAAAAACTAAAATACCTATCTCCAAAGTTAATCAAGGGATAGACAAAGAGTGTACAATATGATGCCTAATATATAAAGAATGGAGGAGGAAGAAAAAGGAGGAAGAAAAAAAACCTTTAGATTGTGTTTGTATTAGCATATTAAGTGAGTTAAGTTAGACTCTTAGATAGTGAGGAAGTTAACCTTGAACATTTGGTAACCACAAATCTGAAGCCTGCAATGCCAGTAAGTACATACCTATTGATAATCACACTAAATGTAAATGAACTTAATGTACCAATCAAAAGACATAGAGTCACTGAATGGATAAAAAAGCAAGACCCATCTATATGCTGCCTACAAGAGACTCACTTTAAACCCAAAGACATACACAGACTAAAAGTGAAGTGATGGAAAAGATATTTCATACAACAAATAGGGATAAAAAAGCAGGAGTTGCAGTACTTGTATCAGACAAAATAGACTTCAAAACAAAGAAAGTCACAAAAGACAAAGAAGGACATTACATAATGATAAAGGGTCAATCCAACAAGAAGATATAATCATAAATATCTATGTGCCCAACACAGGAGCACCTACATATGTGAAAGAAATATTAAAAGAATTAAAAGGAGAAATATAATGCAATGCATTCATTCTAGGAGACTTCAACACTGCACTCACTCTGAAGGACAGATCAACCAGACAGAAAATAAGTCAGGAGACAGAGGCACTGAACAACACAATAGAACAGATGGACATGAGACATCAACAGAACTCTACACCCAAAGGCAGCAGAATACACATTCTTCTCAAGTTCACATGGAACATTTTCAAGAATAGATCACATACTAGGCCACAGAAAGAGCCTCAGTAAATTTAAAAAGATTGAAATTGTACCAACCAGTTTCTCAGAAAATGAAGGTATGAAACTAGAAATAAATTATGCAAAGAAAATAAAAAATCTCACAAACATGGAGGCTTCACAACATGCTCCTAAATAACCAATGGATCAATGACCAAATAAAAACAGAGATCAAGCAATATATGGAGAAAATGACAACAATAATTCAACACTGCAAAATCTGTGGGACGCAGTGAAGGCCGTGTTAAGAGGAAAGTATATGACAATACAGGCCTACCTCAGGAAAGAAGAACAATTCCATACGAACAGTCTAAATTCACAATTAATGAAACTAGAAAAATAAGCACAAATGAGGCCCAAAGTCAGTAGATGAAGGGACATAATAAATATTAGAGCAGATATAAATAAAATCAAGAAGAATAAAACAATAGAAAGAATCAATGAGAGCAGGAGCTTGTTCTTCAAGAAAATATGCAAAATATATAAACCTCTAGCCAGACTTATCAAGAAAAAAAGAGAGTCTACTCACACACACAGAATCAGAAATGAGAAAGGAAAAATCACTATGGACACCACAGAAATACAAAGAATTATGAGAGAATACTATAAAAAATTATATGCTAACAAACTGGATAACCTAGAAGAAATGGACAACTTTCTAGAAAAATACAACCTTTCAAGGCTGACCCAGAAAGAAACAGAAAATCTCAGACTAATTACCAGCAACAAAATTGAACTGGTAATCAAAAACTAACCTAAGAACAAAATGCCTTGACCAGATGCTTCACAGCTGAATTTTATCAAACATTTAGTGAAGACCTAATACCCATTCTCCTTAATGTTTTCCAAAGAGTATAAGAAGAGGGAAAACTTCCAAACTCATTCTATGAGGCCAGCATCAATCTAATGCAAAAACCAAGCAAAGACACTATAAAAAAAGAAAATTACAGAACAATACCCCTGATGAACATAGATGCAAAAATACTCAACAAAGTATTATAAAACCGAAATAAAAAATACATCAAAAAGGTCATCCATCAGGATCAAGTAGGATTTGTTCCAGGGATGCTAGGTTCGTACAACATTTGAAAATCCTTCAATATCATTCACCACATAAACAAAAAGGACAAAACCACATCATCATCTCCATAGATGCTGAAAAAGCATTTGAAAAAATTCAACATCCATTCATGAGAAAAACTCTCAACAAAATGGGTATAGAGGGAAAGTACCTCAACATAATAAAGGCCATATATGACAAACCTACAGCCAACATTATACTTAACAGCAAGAAGCTGAAAGCTTTTCCTTTAAGTTTGGGAACAAGACAAGGAGGCCCACTCTCCCCATTTGTACTTAACATAGTTCTGGAGGTCCTAGCCACAGCAATCAGACAACACAAAGAAATAAAAGGCATCCAGATTGGCAAGGAAGAAGTTAAACTGTCCCCGTTTGCATATGACATGATATTGTATGGAAAAAACCCTGTAGAATCCACTCGAAAACTACTAGATCTAATATTTGATTTCAGTAAAGTTGCAGGATACAAAATTGATACGCAGAAATCTGTGGCATTCCTATACACTAACACTGAACTATTAGAAAGAGAAATCAGGAAAACAATTCTATTCAAAGTTGCATCAAAAAGAATAAAATATCTAGGAATAAACCTAACAAAGGAAGTGAAAGACCTATACTCTGAAAACTACAAGACACTCATGAGACAAATTAAAGAAGATTCCAATATATGGAAACACATTCCGTGCTCATGGATAGGAAGAATTAATATTGTCAAAATGGCCATTCTGCCTAAAGCAATCTACAGATTCAATGCAATTCCTATCAAAACAGCATCAGCATTATTCAATGAACTAGAGAAATCGTTCTAAAATTCATATGGAACCAAAAAAGACCCGAATAGCCAAAGCAGTCCTGAGAAGGAAGAATAAAGCTAGGGGGATTATTCCCCCCAACTTCAAGCTCTACTACAAAGCCACAGTAATCAAGACAATTTGGTACTGGCACAAGAACAGACCCACAGACCAATGGAACAGACTAGACAGCTGGGATATAAACCTAACCATACATGGTTAATTAATATATGATAAAGGAGCCGTAGACATACAATGGGGAAATGACAGCCTCTTCAACAGCTGGTATTGGCAAAACTGGACAGCTACATGCAAGAAAATGAAACTGGATTATTGTTTAATCACATACACAAAAGTAAATTTGAAATGGATCAAGGACCTGAAGGTAAGTCATGAAACCATAAAACTCTTAGAAGACAACATAGGCAAAAATTCTCCTGAATATAAGCATGAGTAATTTCTTCCTGAACGCATCTCCTCGAGCAAGGGAAACAAAAGCAAAAATGAACTCAAGGGACTGCATCAAACTAAAAAGTTTCTCTATGGCAAAGGAGACCATCAACAGAACAAAAAGGCATCCTACAGTATGGGAAAATATAATTGTAAATGACATATCCAACAAGAGGTTAACATCCAAAATATATAAATAACTTACATGCCTCAACACCCAAAAAGCAAATAACCCTATTAAAAATGAGCAGATTATATGAAGAGACAATTCTCCAAAGAAGAAATTCAGATGGCCAACAGACACATGAAAAGATGCTGCACTTCACTAATCATCAGGGAAATGCAAATTAAAACCGCAATGAGATATCACCTCACACCAGTAAGGATGGCCAGCATCCAAAAGACTAAGAACAACAAATGCTGGTAGGGAGGTGGGAAAGGGTAACCCTCCTACACTGCTGGTGGGAATGTAAGCTAGTTCAACCATTGTGGAGAGCAATATGGAGGTTCCTTAAAAAACTAAAAATACAAATACCATTTGACCTGGGAATCCTACTCCTTGGAATTTACCCAAAGAATACAACTTCTCAGCTTCAAAAAGACATATGCACCCCTATGTTTATTGCAGCACTTTTTACAATAGCCAAGATATGGAAGCAACCTAAGTATCTAGCAATAGATGAATGGATAAAGAAGAGGTGGTACATATACACAATGGAATACTATTCAGCCATAAGAAACAAACAAATCCTACCTTTTGCAACAACATGGATGGAGTTGGAGGATATTATGCTCAGTGAAATAATCCAGGTGGAGAAAGACAAATGCCAAATGATTTCCCTCATTTGTGGAGTAAACATCGAAGCAAAACTGAAGGAACAAAATAGCAGCAGATTCAGAGACTCCAAGAAGGAACTAGTGGTTATCAAAGGGGAGGGGTGTGGGAGGGTGGGTGAGGAGGGTGGGAGAAGGTGATTGAGGGGTATTATGTTTAGCACACATGGTGTGGGGGGTCATGGGGAAAACAGTGTAGCACAGAGAAGGCAAACAGTGAATCTGTGTCATCTTACTACACTGAAGGACAGTGACCGCATTGGGGTATGGATGGGGACTTGGTAATATGGGTAAATGTAGCAACCATATTGTTTCTTCATGTGAAACCTTCCTACAAATATATATCAATGATACCTTTTAAAAAATAATAATAAAAAAATAAAAATATTTTTGCAACTGCATTTTCAACAAGTGTTATAGCCTGAACTGTAAGAGCCTCGTTTGTTCTAATTTCCTCTTTTCTGGCTTCTGTGAATTTTTCTGGCCCCATCCAGAATAAATATAATTTTTAAATTTCTAAGAAAAGTGATTCAACAAATATGTAGGTACACATATTTTTTACTTTCTTTGCCAAGAATCATGGTCTCAGTTTGGGTCATTATTTTCTTTATTATCTTTAGCATATGTATTCAATCATTCAAGGAATCTTCACACTGAATGGCAGTATATCAGCCTCCTAGGGGTGCTGTTACATCACCACAAATTTGGTGGCCTAAAACAATACAACATTAATCTCTTACAGTTCCAATGGAGACCAAAAGCAAGGTGTTGTCAGGACCACAGTTCCTTCAAAGGTTATGGAAAAGGATCCTTCCTTGCCTCTTCTGGCTTCTGGTAGCTTCATGTGTTCCTTGGCTTGTGCTAGAAGATGACTAATACTTCTGTCTTCATGTGATTTTTCTCCCCTGTGTCTTTGAGTCTCAAGTCTCCCTCTGCCTTTCTCTTAAAAAGATACCTATCATTGGATTTAGGGCCCATGTGAGCATAGCTTTTGGGGTGGAGGGTTCCACTCAATCCACTACAGGAAATAAAAATCATAAAGAGACATCTATTTTTATTGCAGGAAGAATTTCAGTTAGTTGCAAAAAATGAGCTGTGTAGTAAATTTAGGAAATATCTATAGGGCCGTCAAATTACGAGGAGAAATGAGGGGAGAAAGCACAATGTAGAGGGCGACAGAACATTTATATTTGTGCAACTACAAGTATGAGGTAAGCCATGAATACAGTTAAAGTTTGGACAGACACAAAGTTTCCAACACTAGGTGCAACAAGAACCATTTCTGATTATGTAAGTTACAAAAAGCCCTCTCTCCTGATCATGATTATATAATGAGAAAAAGCATATATAATTAATTATAATTATAGAGAAAGCAACATGTGTTTTATCTATATGAAATATGGAAGAAAATCTAGAGATGAATTTCAGAGGCATGTGTATAGCAAAATATGAGATTATGAGAAAGGTTTTGAATAACGAATTTGCTATCAAATTATGAAACTGATGAATCTCCCACTGATCTGGTTTATATTTATTAGAAATAAATGGAATCTTGTAGATCTATATTGCCTCTGTCTTATCTGATAATGGACAAAAGAAAAAATCTACAGTAAGATGATTAACTAAACACCTAAAAAGAAGTTACAAACCTAGACCACGTTTACATCTCAAGAGGATTAGCAGTGTTTAGAGAAATAAGGAGGCTTATGTAACATTCTTGCACTTTCCTATACATCTTGATTCATTTGAGATAAGACTCATTTTGCTGAAATGTTTGCTCTTTTCAGAAAGAATTGGAACATCAGATATATTTGTATATTTAACTTTAAGCTTGTACTAATAGCTACAGCCCTGCTCCTCCACCACTGACTGACACAGGTATAAAAGTTTCTTTTGTTCTTTTTTTTGCACATCAACAACACTGGTTCAACATTCACCTGTATTATCAAGTCCTTACTGCCCCCATTGCAGTCACTGTCCATCAGTGTAGTAAGATGCTTTAGAGTCATTATTTGTCCTCTCTGTGCTATACTGCCTACCCCATGACCTACTTATACTGTGTGTGCTAATTATAATGCCCCTTAATCCCCTTCTCCCTCCCTGCCACCCACCCTTCTCAATCCCTCCCTTTTGGTAACACAAGTCTCTTCTCGGTGTCTGTGAGCCTAAAAGTTTCTTAACATAATCCTAGCTCCTAGTTCTAGCTAAAGGCCCATAGACCTTAGAGGAAAGTGCTGCAAGAAAGAAAAAAATGAACTAGTTTTGAGGTTCTGGACTAGGTCAGAAAAAGTCAAGGAAGTACAAAAAGAGATAGAGCTACAACAGTGTTGTTCATTATAAGTAATGATATAACATCTGTTGAGAATTCAGTGCCTCAGTGTTTGCACAATAACTTACTGAACATTCTGTATAGTTAGTTACTATGTTTCTGACCTACGGAGACTAAAAAAGTTTTTGTAATAGATAAAATGAGAAAGCCAATATAAGTACTTTGTTAAGGCTATAACCATAGATTAGGTCATACTAATATTATATAGAAGACCTAGAATCAATAATATTATTAGTAAGTTTAAAAAGAAAGAAAGAAAAGAGAAACAGGAAAATAAATATTAGTGAATGCCTATAAAGTGCTTTGTCATATCATGTTAAATATATTTTGTTATGTCATGTTAAAAGAATTTAAGATACAAAATTACAAAGAGTGAAAATTCATTAAAATAGAGCAGGGTAAAATCATGACTTAACTTTTCAGCAGCTTAAATAATTTTACATTGCTTGATTTGGAAATTTGGGTTAAATTCATTTTTCTATGTGTAATTCCATTAATCAATTTATTTGAGGTAGGAAATGGTTCATTAGGAATTTTCCTTGCTGAAAATCTCTTTTTAAAAAATGAGAACAAAATATTGTCTTGGTATTGTTTTGTATTATTAAGATAAATGCATTCATTTATTCATATAATTTCATTCAAAATCTTAATTATAGGTAGGATTTCAGAATCTACTACATCAAAGACATTGCATTAATAAGTAGGGAAGATGGATATCAGAATTTGGATAAATCATCTCCTACATGAATATTCTGGTATCTGGACTGCTCAAGACACAGAATAATTGATTATTGGCAAATGAGTACCATACATAGTTAGATAGGTAAAATGTAATGGCTGCCTAAGGAAATGGAATAAAACATGTTACTAGAATAAGACATGCATGTACATTTTTGGAAAAAAATTCTCTTATATCTGTGAGAAAAAAAAGTGATTCCTATCATATAATTAGCATGATGGTACATATCAAATGCAATATGTGATGGTTGATTTTCAAATATTTTTCCAAAAATTATTAACTCACCTTGCCAGATGTTATTCTGTTTTTCCATGCCAACATATTGCTCATAAAAACTCTATGAAGTAAAATGATTTTCCTTATTTCACACCTGAGGCTAATGAAACACAAAAACAACTAATTTGTCCAAGGTTGTACGGATAGCATGTGGAACAAAGAGAGAATGACATGGAAAGAAAAAGAGAACACGTGATAAAGTGTAGTGGGATAGGAGGGAAAATAGGATTCTTTTTGTTTTTCAAAGCTTTTGTAGACATTCATGAAAAATCAGATTCACTTATAAGGGTATGTTTCTTGTAGATAGTTGTGTTTTACATGTCCTTTATTTTTAAAATGAGACCAGCTGAATCAAATGAAATACATAATACTTACATGAAAGTTTTATAGTCATATCTTATAATTTTATATATACCAGACACCTTTTAGAAACTGAAATAAAAATAATTTTCCTGTACTGATATTTATTAAAATATATGCTGTTCAAAACACATAAAATAAAATTATGAAAATTCAGGAATATTTATAATAAGGCATTATTTTTAAGATTTTTAAGACATTTTCTACATTTATTGGATCTTTGCTCCCATACACCCAGCAGGTCTTTTGTATTCATTTAAAAATGATAAAACATAAACAGAGAAGATAAGTGGCTTCCCGAAATCACTCAGAACAAAACAAAAGAAAACAAACAATAGAAGGACCCAAATATGAAATTCTTGATTCAATACTTAATCCACAATCTTTTACACTTAGTTCTTCTGAGAGAAAATTGTCTGGCTTCAGTCATGAAAGCTGATATAAGAATTGCTTTCATTGACTAAATAAACATTTGGAAAATGTATCATGTAACAAGTAGTTACTATAAAAGGGACCAATGAAAGGTATATTTTATGCTGAATTGTAAACCAGGATTTCAAAAAAAACATTTGTGGACACTAGAGAAGAAAATTTCCTCAAGGAGAAAGTTAAATGAAAGAATTTAGTAATGTTTGAATAATATGTAAAAATAATAAAAAATATACCACCTACTTCCCAAATTTTTAGTTAATTTTGGAAAGGTAAACCTTTACACATGACTTATGAAATATGTATAAATTTATATGCTGAGAGAAGACACTATCAGAAAACACCCACAGACCTATGTACACACGCACACACATTCACACTCTCCCTCTAGATGTTATTATATTGCACAGATGTAAAAAAATATATTAAATCAGAACAGATTTATTATTGTTCTAGGACTCTGGGTCTTTAAATTTTCTAATATGCTTCTGCTTAAATCATTTACCAGGCAGTTTAAAAATCCAAGATTTTATCTCAGAACCAATAGATGTGAATCTCTTCCCATCCATTTGTAATGAAGAACAGATTAAAGATTTCACTAATGAAAATGATTGAGATTAATCTAGAAAAGCTAGGACAGACCTTCCCAATAAATAAGCCGGCTTTAAACATTTAATCTGATGAGGCTAAGGAAAGTTTAATTAAAATTCTATCTCAAATTTATCTAATATTCAAGAGTAAAATGTCTGCTCAAACTGCTTTCTCTTTAACATTTTTTTTTTCCTCTTTGGTGCTGACTGGAGAAATTATTTAAATTGGAACAGATGAAAATCGTTCCATCAACATTATTTTCTTTGGTAGGAATCACAGCTGTGAATGAGTAATGAAGACAAGTCTGCTCTGTGACTTTGTAGAGTCTCCCATGTAAGATTAAAAGTAATGTAATACGAGCATTCTATATGTGTTCATCCTCGGGATGACTATTCAATCTAATACATACTTTAAAGGCTATAAATTTTAAGTAACAATATCAACTTGTTACTTGATTTTTCAACTCAGTCATGCCAGCAAGCGACATGTAATAATTAAGCAAAGAAACCTGGTTACTATGTGTATATTCCACATTATCAAACTAGAAAGATGAGAAATACAGAAATATTTCATAACTAACCCAATTCTATGAAGATAGTAAATTCTAGTTACAAGAACAAAACTCAAGTTTTTCCTATCTAAACTGTCTAGCTGCTCAATATTATACTACCCACTGAACCGCACATATATTTATAACACATATATACACACAGATATTTACATTATAATTATGAATGAATATACATAATATTTATATACACATGCACATATTACTTAATTTTCTCTTCATGAAATTCCGTTTTACTCTTGTTAGTCAAATAACAAGCACAAAAATAAAAATAAAGACATGAAAGTACTCAGTCTTCACCTTTAAATCTATGTGATGAAATAAGTCCTTTAAATGTGTAGGCTAATGACTCTACCTTGATTTTTATCAATTTCTCTAGCCTCCTATAGGACAATGTTCCATCGAATAACACTAAATTTTTTTCTCAAATTGTATTACATTGTACTTCAAAAATGAAAATATTTTTTAATGGCACCATCAATCTGAAATTTTGGGCTATATAGTAAATCTTACAATGTAAATTGGCTAGTACTAATAGATGCTATGCTAAGGACATTGTATTTGAGCAATAAAAACAGTGTATTTTCAGTGCTTTCAAACATTTGCTTCCCTCTTTATTTTATATCGCAGAAATGAATTGATTACTCTTTAAACATTTACTGAAAGCCAACTCAAGAGAAATAAAATTGTAAATAACTTTAATACAAAGGCTGGTACTCTCAGTAAGTTTACATTTTATGAAACTAAGCAGATTTCTGCCACTGTATTTTTTATTTAATATGTACAATCAAAACTCTCATTAGTGATGCTGTATCTAATTTTGGCTTAAAGCTTTTGCAAGAAAATTTCTGTTTAAATATTGATCCTCCAGGATGGCCTATGAGGTATAAGAAAAAAGGAAGGAATTTTGAATCATAGGAGATTCTCTGAATACCATACACTGATGCAAATATTGAAGGATATGAGCCATTAAAACCATAAGCCCACTAGTTATTATCTCCTGTAGTGCTGAGAGATTCATTTTAGGGAATCAGCCACATGGGTGGCAACTAAATAGAACTCAGTGATATTCTGTTTACTATACTTTCTCAGTTATTTAGAGAGGAATATATCACCTTTAGCCAGATTTTCCTCCATTCTATCATTCATTGATAATGGATAGAAAAGTTGGTTCTCTTTAAAATACACAGTACCTCCTGACTCATCAAAAACTGTATACACTTTGATTGTAGATTTAAAGTAGACCTTTAGATAGGTATATTACATCACCTTTTATTTCTTAAAATGGATAACATTCGTCAGAAAATACCTTCTTCCTGAATTTTCTATGCCCTGAATATTTTGAGTAAATAGATATCGAATATGCATGTGTGCACAAAATGCTTTATCCTAATGTTTTTTCCTATAAGAAGAATAATAAATGATAAAGTATTACCAACTCCCACTTATCAGATAATTTTAATTTTTTTTTAGTGTTCCAAATATGAAAGTTATTGAATGAATCAATCTCAGTGGAATGCACTGGGTGAAATCTATTTTCCCTTTTTTGTTATTATAATTATGTAAAACCCACAATATTAGATACAAGAAATATTTGATAAATCTCTAGGTTGGGCCCTATGCAGCTGTAAGTAGTACACTGCACTGCCTCCAGGAAATTAGATTAGTCTATGCAGAAAGAGTCTCTCCTTAAATTTATGATGTTTAAGATACTGGTCTTCACAAAGCTATTGATTGCTCTTTGCCAAGATGATATTTATTTCTCAAATAATATGAAACACTTCATTATGAGCTGGTAGGAGTCCAAAGATAATCCTTTCTAAAGTCCTTATTTTAGAATTGAAGAAACAGAGTTAAGAGGTCAAGTTGTTTGGTCACGTACAAGTGTCAAGACTGGAATCTTTATCATTTAACTCCCACTCCAATGATTATCCTAACAGTCTACGGAAATAACATTGTATAATAAATCCATTTAAAATAGAGTATGAATTTTCACTGTAAAACTTAAGAAAACTTGGAAAAATATAGTCAGAAATTCATGAGGGGCTGGAAATGTGTCTGTGTTCTTTCAATCCCTTTAATAGAATCATAAAAAGTAGATGTTGCTTCCATTCTAAACTATTATTTTCTTCACTCATATTTAAGTTCTTAGATATAAACTATCTAATGTCTTCTTCCTTAATCTCCTTTTATAAGGATTCCAGATTTGCTAAATAACAATTATAACAACCACCATTCATTCAAATTTTTTCAAGATCCCTAAGGTGCAAATAATAGTATGCCCATTTTACAATTGATATGTATCAGAGAGACTGAGTAACTAGTGTAATGACATTCACCTAATAAGTGCTAGACTCAAGATATTAAACTGAAATTTTTTAAAGACATTTTTAATTTTATTTTTTAAAGTTTTATTGAGATCTAATTGACATATAACATTGTATGAGTTCAAGGTGTACAACATAATGATTTGATCTCTCTTTATATATATATAGGGAAATGATATCAAATCATTTTGTCTTTAACTGTAAAATTTGTCTAAAGTTCTTTTAAAACATTGTTCCTTGTGTTTTATTACATTATCCCTGTCCCCATAATTTTTATACCCACTTTCATGGGGGGTCATGGGAATACAAGATTTACAGAACCAATAAAAGCATTTGTCTTTACTTTGGCACATAATAGTTTTACAAATATTTGAGCAGGCCTAAGTCTTTGGATATATTTGAGTCACACATACTTTTCCTAGATAAGTTAATGAAAATTCAAACCCTCCAGTGCTAGGCAAAAAATGTATACTTGTCCTTAATTTGTACTTTATTTTTACCATCCACATCCACTTCATCAGGAAGTCTTCTTGACAACATCCTCAATATGCATCTAGCACCCAGCCACTTCTTATCTCTGTCACTGCTTACAGTAATCCCACACCCCCTCATCTCTCACTGACTCATTTCAATCTTCACTGGAGTCCCTGCCTCAGATCTTGACCATATGGAGTCTATTTCTAAAACATTCAACAGGTTATCCTTTTAAAAGTAAGTCATATCTTTCCTCACTTCAATCCCTCTAGTATCTTTCTTCTCACATAGAATAAAAAATGCAAAACCTTAGCATGGCCTTCAAAGACCTGGAAGGGTTCTTTAGCTACCCGGCTCACTCACAAGGAAAGATGAAAACTCCATCAGCATGATTTTATTGCCTGCAAGATAAATGGCTGCCTCGAAAAGAAGAGAGCAGTAGCGGCGGCAGCAGGGAGGGTGGTGCTTATATGAGGGGTTGGGGTTCTGGTGAGCAGGATGTTGGTCTCATGACTTCTGAGAAACAGAAACTAAGCACTGCTGCAGGCGATAAGGGACTCTGCTACACCCAGATGCAGCTGCTGCAAGTGATAAGGGGTTTGCTACACCTGGATGCGGTTTAGGGCTGTGTGATAATAGAGACCTAACAAGACCTGCATTTTGTTTTATTTCTTATGCGGGGTGTAGGGGATGGGGTTGAAGCGTTGGATCATCTGTCTGCTTTGTGCGGGAAGAGGGGAGAAGTACGACTGATGGCTCGGGCTTCTGTCAGCACTGTGTTGTCTGCTGGCAGGATCTTTATTCTGTTGGTAGGTGGTGGTACTCCTGCATGATTAACTGATTGATTGTTTGGTTAGTGATTCTTGAAATCTGAATTTGAATGAGGTTTTTTTTAGAAGACTAATTAGGTAGGGAGCGAAGAGTAGGAAAAGGCAGAAAATGATGAGAGGCATGAGGAGAGGAAGTAGGATGTGTCTCAGGGTTGAAGAGAAGGGCCACCAGGAAGGGCTGTTGTCTCTCTTTGCTAAAAGTTCTTCAGGTAATTTCCTAAGTTTGTGAACATTTTCTTCAACTACGCCTGATTCATTGATGTAATAACAGCATTGTTCTTGCAGGAAGAGGCAGGTGCTTCCTTTTTCGGCTGTGAGGAGGTCTAGTGCTCTGCGATTTTGCAAGGCTACTTGTGCTACTGAGGTTACTTGCCTCTGAAGTGATGCTAATGATTGTGCAATTGAATCTGGGGCTGTCTGGAGCTTTGTGTTCAGATCTTCAATACCCCATAGGGGATGTTCTAGGGCTCCTCCAGAGAGTCCAATTCCTAGAGTGGAGGCTGATAGAGATAATCTGACTAAAATTGGGAGGAAGGCTGCCCCTTTTTTGCGGTACTGTGGCAGAGCCACTCCATTTCTGCTTTACTATACAGTTAACTGAGGGACTACAGTGACTATGAGACAGGGAACGGAAGTGTTTGGGAAGATGCTGGTAGTCAAGGAGCCGTTGCACTAGAAGAATTCTCCCTGCTTGGAGAATGATGTTTGAGAGTATGTGATGCTGTGGGTGCAATTCTGATGGTTCTGGGAAGCTCATGGTGAAAGAAGACACAGATGAGTGATGGTTATATTTTCTTCAGTGGATTCCCAGAGTGGGATGTTGGTGATTGGGGATATGGGGGGTTCTGTGGGGGTATTACTGGGGGTATATGTGGATATGTTAAGGGGTACTGCAGCTAGGAGAGGTCGCATGAGGGATGCACAAAGGAAGCATGTGTGAGGGTTAAGGTTTGGAGAAGTTACATTCAAAAGGATGAGGCCTTTTTGTATGAGATGTAGCCAGGAGAAGGGAGGAGCAGCGGGGTACATACTCGTGAGAGATTGAGAACTGACCTGATTGGCAGTTATGCCAGCGACTTGAATAGGATGTTCCTGTCTCGCCTCCTGCCCATCAGTCATCCTATGGGTCTGTGATGACTAAAATGTGTTGTTGTATAGTGACTCAGTTGATCCTAAGGATATCTCGATCGCTTTCAGGAGTATGTATTTTACAAGACCAATAGGGGCATCCTCCATACTCTGGGTATCTTTTGCAGTAAGAGTGTTTTTGGTCAAAAGTGAAGCACATATAGGGTGAAGGGGCAGAGGGATCATTAATAAGTTTTGAGTTGCAGAGGTCAAGGGTGATGGGGTCTTGGCATCCTTTTATAGGGCAATTAGCACTGGTGGCAGGATGAGTTTGTTTGACATTATTTTGAGTGTATGTTTATCTAACTTTAAACTGCCAGACGTAGGTGAGGTGCATGGGGGAAATAAGGTTTACACAAAGGATAAGGGCAAAGGGACGTGACTGTGAGCTTGTGAGGATACAGTGGGGGAGGAACAAAAGGAGGGGGAGGACAGACTGGAAGAAGGGAATTGATTGCATGGCTTTAATTTGTATCTTTGCTGATCTGTGGAAGGCTAGGCTTTTGTACTTTCTTGAGGTGCAGAGTGAGAGGCTTTATCTGTTCCACTTCATAGGAATCTGCAGAATGTGGGGAAAAGGGGAGGGTAGGGGTATATGGTTTAATGTGCAAATGGTGTATCCAATAAGGAATGTTAGTTAGTTTGGCTGCAGTGGGGGTTGTAAGTATGACTCAGTGTGGGCCTTGCCACTTGGGGGTTAGAGGGTTGTGCTTGCCATAGGGAGGGGAGAAAAGGACTAGATCTCCTGGCTGATAGGGAATAGAGGTGTTTGTCTCTGCAGGGACTGGGGCGGTCTGGTTGGCGGTCACCCATACTAAGGAGCGTATTTACAGCAGGAGGAGAGTGAGTAAGTATGGGGGGAGTGTTGGTGGCTGAGGGCTTATTCCAGGGGGAATAAGAGGTTGGCCACACATGAGCTCAAAAGGGGATAGGTTGGTGGGTTTTTTTGGTAGCCCTCTGCTTCTGAGGAGAGTGAGGGGTAAAAGCTTGACCCAGTCAAGATGAAATTCTAAAGACAGCTTAGTGAGGATATTTTTAAAGGTTTTATTGGTTCTTTCCACTTTGCCTGAAGATTGAGGATTGTAAGGGATATGGATGTGCCATGGGATAGAAAGTGTTTTGGTTATGGCTTGGGTTACTGCAGAAGTGAGTTCGGGCCTGCTGTCTGACTGCAAGGAAGTGGGGAGCCCGAATCGGGGAATGATGCTGGGAAGGATGATATCAGCTACAGTAGAGGCTGTTTTGTTGCTTGTTGGAAAGGCGTCTACCCACCCACTAAAAGTGTCTACCAAAACAAGGAGGTACTTGTACTTTCTTATGGTAGGCATGGATGTGAAATCTACTAGCCAGTTGGCACCTGAAATCCGCGTGCTTGGTGGCTGGGAGAGGTGGGTTTATGAGTAGGTGTGTGAGGGTTGACTCTCTGACAAATGTTACAAGTGGAAGAGATATGTTTGAGGAGAAGATCATCTGATGACAAGGGATAAAAAGGTTTTAGAAACTGCACAAGAGCTTGACTGTTAGAGTGGAAGATGGTGTGTAGGTAAGTGAGTAGGTCTGCCATGGGAGGGATGGAAGGAGTAGGTGTGGGAAGCAGGGGCCATAGGGGTCCGATAAACGGTGCTGCAGCAGCTGCTTTGGCTGCAGCATCTGCTCTGTTATTCCCGTTGGATATGAATGATTGATCTGTTTGGTGGGATTTACAGTGCACAAGGCCAACCGACTGTGGGAATTGTGAGGCTTCTAACAAGGCTGTAATGAGTTTCCTGTTAGTGATGGAGGTCCCTTTTGTGGTAAGGAATCCCCTTTCTTTCCAGATCACTGCATGGGAGAGTAAGATATGGAAAGCGTATTTGGAGTCTGTGTAGACGGTGAGGGCTTCTCCCTTTGCTAGGGTAAATGCACGGGTGAGTTCTGCTTGTTGCTTAGTGGTGTGTGGGGGCAAGGGGGCTGCTTCTATAGTCTGAGTGGGGGAGACTATGGCATACCCGGCTCTTCTGGTGCCATTAGGGGTGATGAAAGAACTTCCATCAGTAAACCATACATGTGTGGCTTGTTGGAGTGCTCCTTCTTGTAGGTTAATAGGGTGAGGAAGAAGGTTTTCTAGGGTTTGGATGCAATTGTGTTCAGGTTTTGGATTTGTTGAGGTGTTGGCCGGGGAAGGGAGTAGGGAGGCAATGTTGCTGAGGTGCATGTAGCAAAAGATATGGAGGGATCTTCTAGGAAGGTGACTTGCAGGGCTAGGATTCAGCTAGGGGGAAGGGTTTTCAGACTTTTGTATGTTAAGAGTTCTGGCAAGCGGTGGGGTGAAAGAAAGATGGTGGCTGTGCCAGAGATGAACTTTCTTGCCTCTTGGAGAAGAATAGCTGCAGCTGCTAAGGCACGGAGGCATGGTGCCCATCCGTGGGTGGTGGTGTCTAATTGCTTTGAGAGATATGCTACAGGGGTGGGTGTGGAGAGTGTGGTCTGGCAAAGGACTCCAAGGGCGAACCCGTGGGTTTCGTTAACATATAGGAGGAAGGGTTTAGAGAGATCTGGCAGGTGTAGGGCTGGGGCTCATAGGAGAGCTTTCTGCAGGGAAGAGAAGGAGCATGTTACTGACTGAAAAAGGGGCTCGGAGAGGGAGCCCTTTGCTGCAGCATAGAGGGGAGCTGTGAGTAATGAGAAGTTGGGGATCCGGCTATGGAGAAAATTTGCTAAGCCTAAGAAGGAAAGGATCTCTTCTTTTGTAGACGGGACAGGGATATTGTGGATTAGTTTTTTTCTGCATAGAATTATGGCTTTTCGGCCAGGGGTCAGAAGGACACCTAAGTATGAAACTTGAGATGTGGATAACTGCACTTTTTCTGGGGAGACGCGGTAGCCGCAGTGGGAGAGGTGGTTTAGTAGGGTGATTGTATCTTGTTGTGGGATTGCTAGGGAAGGGCTGCATAGAAGAAGGTCATCGACATATTGTAAGAGGGTAGAGTGAGGGAAAGAAATATGTTGGAGGTCGTGTGCTAGCACTTGACCAAATAGGTGGGGACTGTCTCTAAAGCCTTGGGGAAGGACAGTCCATGTCAATTGGGTAGAGACATGGGATGTGGGGTCTGTCCATGTGAAGGCAAAGATTTTGGGAATTGGGGTGGAGAGGTATGGTAAAGAAAGCATCTTTTAAGTCTATTACTGAAAAATAGGTGGTGGAGCTTGGGATGGATGAAAGGAGAGTATGTGGGTTGGGTACTACGGGATGGATGGGGATAACTGCTTCATTTATGATTCGGAGATCTTGAACTAATCTGAAAGTGCCATTAAGCTTTTTAACTGCAAGTATCGGGGTGTTAAAGGAGGAGTGGGTTGGCTTCAAGAAGCCTTTGTTTAACAGATTTTGTATGATTGGCTGGAGGTCGAGCTGGCTGCGCAAGGGTAGCAGGTATTGGGATTGTGATGGGAAGGAGTTTGGGTTTTTAAGACTGATCTGAACTGGGTTGCACTTAGTTAGGGATGGGTTGTTCGTGTCTCACACAGAGGGATTCACAAGGTGTGGCGGTAAGGGTGGAGTCGCGATGGGGGAGGGGGTGCTCCAAAAACAAAGGAGGAGATGGACCGTTGGCTAGTCTGAGTGGAGGTGGTATGAGGGGCTAAAGGAAATGGAGGCCCCCAATTTGTGTAAAATATCTCTGCCAATGAGGGAGGCAGGGGACAATGAGAAGTGAGTGTGTGAAAGTTGTTTGAGTTATAGTGCAAGTGAGGGGGGCGGTTGAAAAGGGCTGGTAAGGGGTGCCACAAACTCCAATGATAGATATGCAAGAACAGGAGATGGGGCCCTTATATGAACACAGAACAGAGTAAGTAGTTCCGGTGTCAATAAGGAAGGAGAATGGGATTCCTGCCACCATGACTGTCACCTGGGGCTCTTCAGTGGTGATGGTGGTGATGATTCGAGAGAGCCCTGGGCCCCGCTAATCTTCATCTACTAGGTTGAAGATGATGGCTGGGGATGGCGTGGAGTCAACTGGCCATGTGCTTCTCTAAGCACTAGGACAATCAACTGCCCAATGTCCAAGGAGGTGGCACTTGGGACAGGGCCCAGGGGGATTTCTTGGGTTGGGGCAAGCTCTTGCCCAATGGCCTGCTTGGCTGCCTTGAAGCATGGTCTTGGTGGGGCTTTCTTCTCAGGCCCTTGGGAGTTGACAGTCACAGGAGGAAAGGCTTTAGCCATCATTTGGTATTTTTGCTGATATTTATGTTTTAGGGCTTTCTCATCTCTCCCATTGTACACTTTGAAGGCTACAGCTAAACTTCGGACTGTGGCCTAAGGGGCCTCCACTCGAGCCTTTTTAATTTTGCCCTTATGTTGGGAAAACTTTGAGCAAACAACTAAGTCATTAGGAGTTGCTGCGCATCAGGGGTTTCTGGATTTAAGTTGGTATACTGTAAGACGGCCTGTGTGAGCCTGTCTATGAAGGATGAAGGGTTTTTGTCTTTATCTTGGAGGACATTTTGTAATTTTTCATAATTAATGGCTTTATTGGCCGCTTTTTGGAGGGCTGCTACGAGACAAGTAGTAAACTGGTCTCAGCGAATGATGTCTCAGGGATGGTTGTAGTCCCATTCTGGGTCTCTGTCTGGCACAGCCTCTGGTCCCATGGGGTGAGTGGGGTTGGTGAGGTGCATATCATCTGCATGGGTTCTAGTCTGTTCTCAGACTCTCCTGGGCTCTTCAGGCAGGAGGGTATTGGACATGATGACATGGAGGTCATGGAAGGTGAGATTGTAGGATTGGGTGAGGTACTGGAATTCTTTGATATAGGTTGTAGGGTTGGAAGTGTAGGAGCCGAGGCACTTTTCGATTTGTGAGAGGTCAGAAAGGGAAAAGGGGACATGTACTTTAATGACACCTTCGGCTCCTGCTACTTCCCTCAGTGGGGGTAAGAGGTGAGCTTTTGTGTGTCTGCGAATGGCGGGTGGACTTGGAGGCAAGGGGACTGAACAGGGGTCAGGGCAGGGAGAAAGCGGGGGAGGTGATATGGAGGCTGTGGAAGGAGAAGAAGAGAGGGTTGGAGGGGTGGATACAGAAGGTAGGGGTGGAGGGGTGGAGACAGGGGCACACAGGGTGACTGAGCAATAAGTGGGGTTCATCTGCAGGATCTGGGTCTAGGGAAGAAGAGGGATCACTCGGAGGGTTTGAAAGGATGGCAAGGACATGTTTGGGGTGACAAGAGCTATATAGAGATGGCTTGTTTTGAAGACAGAAGAAAGCTTGAACATAAGGAATCTCCTTCCATTTGCCTGAATGCTCACAGAAATTGTGAAGGTCTCAAAGGACATTAGGGTCTAAGGATCCATTCTGAAGCTAAACTGTTTGTCAAAGGGTATTGGGGTCAAATCTGGTTGCAGAACTGAATTAACTTGAAGGGTTTTAGATCTGGATGTAGATGAAGAGTTTTGAAACTGTCTAGGAGGCAGCCAAGAGGGGATTCGGCAGGGATGGAGGGGAACGCTCCCACTGCGACTCTTTTGTGGAGATTCTGCAGCACACCCGGGTGTCCCTTGGGGGGCTCAGAACTCAGAGAGACCCAACTCCAAGTGAAGGGGCCGTCACCTCTGTCACTGGAGGGGCAAGCAAGCCAGCAGGTGCCTAGTACTAGGACTTTTTGAGGCAAGTACGAATAAGCCTGCCGAAAGTAGGGAGAAGAGTCACAGTGGGGGCATCACTGACCTGCGGGCCTAGTACACGTGTAAGCGGGACAAGAGAAACTGGACGGGAAGTGACTTAGGGGCACAGCCGTAGCCGTGAAGGCCATGGCTGGTGGCAGTCCCCCGCCTGCGGTGAGGCCACGAGGGTGCCGGACACTCAACAGTAAGCCCTCGGGCGCTCAAAGAGGCGTTCCAGTCACTTGCTGGGGGAGGGTGACTCATCACCTCTTTGGCTTGGGTGGCGGATGTTGGAGAGGCATTCAGGGAGATGGAGAGTGCTGAGGAGACCCTGTGTCTGGAGGGGCCGGGCGCTATTGGATTCCCAGTGCAGCTCGAATTCCCAATGGGAAGAGCAGGCGACCGGGGGATCCCAGTCTGAGTCATGGCGCCAATGAAAGGGTTCTTTAGCTACCCGGCTCACTCACAAGGAAAGACATGAGAACTCCTTCAGCATGATTTTATTACCTGCAAGATAAATGGCTGCCTCGAAAAGAAGAGAGCAGTAGCGGCAGCAGGGAGGGTGGTGCTTATATGAGGGGTTGGGGTTTTGGTGAGCAGGATGTTGGTCTCATGACTTCTGAGAAACAGAAACTAAGCACTGCTGCAGGCGATAAGGGACTCTGCTACACCCAGATGCAGCTGCTGCAAGTGATAAGGGGTTTGCTACACCTGGATGCGGTTTAGGGCTGTGTGATAATAGAGACTTAACAAGACCCACATGCGCTGCATCTCTGCCCGCATACACACACACTCACACATTTCTGTAAAATCCCACCTTCCTCTTTAACCTTCTGCTCCAGTCACTACGACTTCCCTTTCGCGCCTGTCCGCCAGATGCATATTTCTTTATCAGGACCTTGATACCTATTACTCCTTTTGCTGGGAGCTCTTCAGTGCATGCATGTTAGTTCCTTCATCTCCTCAGTTCTCTGGAAATACCAATTTATCGGTGTGGTTTTCTTGGAACATCCTATTTCACATTGAAATCGATTATTTAGCTTGGGTCTTCTACTGCAGTGCTTCATGAATTATCTACATTGAAGGACCAAATCTTCTAAATTCCCAATCCTTTGCAGAAAGATACATTTGTAAAATAAAATAGAAATTTCGTGGTAATGTAAAATTGCTATAAAAGTTGCCTTTACTCTCACTTATTATACTTATCTCATTGTGGATTAGTGCAGGAATTCCTGCAAAGGAAAGCCTGCAGCAATGATTAAAAGCCAACACTTTATTTGGGAGCTCTAAGCCTAGGGGACTTTGAAGTAGAAGTAACATAAGCAAAGGAAACAAGGAAAAAAAAACAATGAGAATATAATTCATTACCACATTCACTGCAGAGAGTTGGAAGAGTCAACAGGTTGCTCTGAAATATATTAACAAGTCACCAGTTTTTTTCATAAATGACTACAAGGAGGAAATTAATTTAAAGAGAGTGAGAAGAGGAGGGGTTATCTTCAAAGTTGATGAATTCTCACTCCACGGACAGCTGCCTCATTCACGCTTTTGCATATCAACATCAGGCCTCTTAGCTGCCTTTCAGAAATCCAGGTCCTTTACTCATGATGGGGTATTTCAGGCAAGACAAGACAAAGAAAACGGAATGATATCTAAGAAAGCAGTTAAGGTTGTGACAAAAACACAGCCTAATTAATAAATTCCTACCAAGCTCTATTTTGCTATAGTATGTGCTGCCATCTGATGAGAGATATAGATAGATAGATAGATGATAGATAGATAGATGATAGATGATAGATAGATAGATGATAGATGATAGATAGATAGATAGATGATAGATAAACATTCAGTTTGCTCTTTGATGTTATATTCTATTTTTACAATATATGGTGCTGGAGGTTTCTATCATCTATCCCCAGAATACTGCCCAACACATAGTAGTTGTTGAATATCTCTTGGGCAAATAAATAATTGTGTGCATAAATTTTAAAAACGTGTTATATAGAGATTCAATACAAAATGAAACAGTTAAAATGACCGTTCTGTAATCCCGGCTATATAGTTTTTCCCTATGGTGAGGCATTACTATGCCATTTTTTCACATCAGGGAGTTGCATGGAAATTGGCTTGATAACAGCTTTGGGATTAGCATTTCACTAGCTATTGCAGTTTAACTAACCAAGGCCAAAAATTAGCTGTGGTTTGTGTTTGGGGCAATTTGCAACAGATTCTTGAGATTTTCAGAAAATCGTGCCAACCAGGCTAACAGGAAGTGTAAAATTTTGAAAAAAATGAACACACATATTTTACTGAATTTTGATTATATTTTCCTATGATTTAAAAAGTAATTTCAATCATTTTCAGTATTCTCCTATAAAAATTACTATTATTAATGTATTTATATATGAATATTTGCAAATGAGATATTTTAATTATATTTCAGGTGTAATTTAATATCATTACATACATAACACTACAAATCTTTTCCTATAAGGTAGATAGAAAATGGTTCTAAGATATCTGATTTGGCATTTTAAGTCACCTTGTGACATTTTAAGACTACATTATAAAATTGTATTTATCAGTGTATTAGACATTGTAGCTTCATAACACCTTAATGTATATCCTTTTTACTTTAATATCATATTTAGTTATTTCATTAATATTTTTTTCAGTAGTGACAGAAAAATCAATTAAACTTTGTTCTACGTTCTCAATTTTATACTTACATATTCCTTTTTTTTCAAATTCAGTAAGTGATTCATTTTTTCAGTATTCTAGAACACAGGATAAAATCAAAGATCTTATTTCTACATTGTATATTCCACTTAGTAACAGACAGAATTATTCACTCATTCATTCATTAATTAATTCTTCATTTACTGAGTGACTACCATATAAACATTATTGTATAAATCGTTTCTGGGCAGAGTGAAAATATTTTATCCCCTTATACCTAAACAAGGGATCATTTAGTCTTCAGTAAGTACAACAATATAGCAAGATACAGTGCTTACTACCGACAAATAACAGAGCTGTTTAAAAACATGGAATATTTGTAAAGAAATTTCTTCTAATTTGCTAAGAAACTTCCATAACGTATAATCTGTTGTGTTTTTTTAAGAGACCAATTATTTTAAAATAACTTTATCTTTAGCTGTCTTTAAGTTATCTCTAGATATAAGTAACCTACAAGCATAAAGCACATTGAATGAATATTTGTCTTCATAGTCCATTAATCTGCAGCAAGAATATTTCAGAGATTACATTTTAGCTCTAGGTTTTTATATTTGGATGTCTTAATAGCTTCTATTTTCCGCTGAGATTTCTTATCTCTATTTTTCCCTTTACCTTATTAAGCATAGTTATAATAGGTGCTTTAACATTTTTTTCTGCTAATATCAATACCTGGGTTATCTTTTTATTTTCCTTTTGGCTTTTCTTATAAGAATGAATTACATATTCCTGATTCTTATTAGGCTGAGTACTTTTGTCTTGTACGTAAACGTTTTGAGTGTTATATAGTAGATTCTGTTGTATTTCTTGGAAGAGTGCTAATCATTTTGTTTAAAAGTAGACAATCTATGTGAATAGATTCACACTGTATACTTTCTCTTTTTGCATTTCCAACATCAGTTCAGTTTTTTTACTGTATTTGGTGTCTTTCCTGCAAATGAATGACTCAGTAATTAACAGAGATTTGGACAAAAAATTCACACAGAAATCAGGCTCCATGTTTTTGGCACTCATATTTCCAGTATCCCCACTTTCCAGTGTCTATAAAATGGTTATTTTCTATCAGAGATTTAGCTATCTCATTCCTGCTAAGTGCCTACTTTTTGTTCAATTTCCAATGTTTCCAGAAAGCTGGGTTTTTTGTTTGGGTGTGTATGTGTTTATGTTTGTTTTTGTAATTTGCTTGAGCTGATGATGGTTATCTGTGGGCAGCTTTGTCTAGTAGAAGTTTAATATATTACCCCAGAAAGCAAAATCTATAATTTTAGGGTAAAATTCAATAAATTTTAGAAAGTTTCCAAAAAATCAAAGCAAAGAAGCTTCACATTAGAGGGATATTGTATGCTTATTCAGTTGAGACAGAATGAAACTTTTATTGGTAAATGAAAGCATGAAGAAAATGTATGACAGTATGTCCCAATATGGGGGAAGATATGTAATATGTGAAGAAAGAAAATAGCTTGATAATTATATTTTACATGAAAAGTTCACATTTAGAAATAGAAAATACATTCTAAATTGCATAGTTTGAATGTGTATTTTTTATATTCTCTTAGTACACTTGACCTTTGTTTTGTGATATAGGTTAGTCCTTGGTAACAATAAAACCCTTATGTTTTAATCCTTTAATACCTCTAACTACCCAATTCAAGAAGACTCCTGGGTCTTATTTGGATTGCCCTTTCCTGTTTTGTGGCCTGGAAACTCTCTCTGAGCAATAAAGGTGAAAGTGTAGGGCTCACCTTGTTTGTTGTTCTGTCACAGTCACTGTCCTGTGTTGCCCATTATCCAATGCCTGAATCTCTTTGTTCATACATTTTGTCCATTTGTTGATATGTTTAAGGCAGGAGATTAAATCCAGTCCTTATTACTTTATTTTACCATTGCCAGAGAAAGAATCTAAACAATATATATGACTTATGAAGTACCTATTGAATCACTGTAAAATGTATGTAGGATGTACTTAGAAAACATCCTTACAAATTGGTTTTCCTATTATGACAGTCTTACAAAAGTTATGGAAAATAATGTTGCAACCTATATTATGCAATGGGTCACATGAAGTTGTTTATATTATTTATTTATTATTTATTATTAAGTTATTTAGAAATCATGCATCATACTCTAAAGCATGAAATGAGTCATGTTAGTTGTTTAGGTTTTCCTTACATTATGTTGTTGTGTTCTAGCTACAAAATAAGTATTACAAAATATGTCAGTACATTTTATTTGCAACATGTTCTCAGAACCTAGAAGAAAAGTTACATCATTTTTTTAATCCCTTGAGCTTCTTTGAAGTGACCCTGTCAACACGTCTCAGTGTTTCAGTACTTAAAATTGTTTCTTGGTCTGTTGCCAAATGAAGCACCACAGGGACTTATAGTGGCAACTGCTTTAAAAACATATACAGAACATTTTTTAAAATAAGGTGTACCTTGGAGCAATTCAAGTCAGTGTGTCACTCCTGATGAAAAGGCTATGTGCTCATGTGCCATTATACTTATTCTTAGGTCTGATAATTGGTAAGATTTGACATCCAACTGACTAGTTAACCTCCATAAAGGATGTCAATGGATAACGCAACTGCATGGTCACAAGTATTGTGTTTTTTTGTTCAGTGGATGCAGTTGCTCACAGATATACGACATGAAACCTGCAGCATTGAAAGAGATGAATAGAATGTTTACCAAGAAATATAATGAAGAGGTAATTCTTAACTCTTTTTCCTTAAATCAATTGTGTTTCTATGGTCATTTTTATTTGTACAGGTTTGTAACTATAGCCTTCTTACACACACACACACACACACACACACACACACACACACACACACATTCAGTTTATACTTCATAAAGCAATTAGCTTTGGGATTGTTATAAGAGAATGCGATATATCTCAATGAGATTGTTTAAATTAAACTATCACACACCTGAATTAGCATATATTTAGATGCTTTCCCAAAGAAGTTATGATTCATATGAGAAAAATCAGAAAATGTTGAGCTTTTTGCTGACCCAGAACTTGATGCTATATTATTTTTACATGTAGAGATTGCTTGCAAAGTTTCTTTAAGCTTGAATGTACAATTTTCACTTGAGAATATCTTTCTTAGCACCTAGATAATTCTGTAAAAAATGTGTCGATAATAAGGAAACAGTCAAAATTATGTACAAATTGGTAATCTGGCAAAATATCTCTGGAAAATATATTTTTAGTTAATTGGTTAATTGATTAATGACCTAAGTTATTGGTAAGATTGAAATTTAGTATGCAGAAATTGGGATTAAATGCAAACTTTCACAAAGGAGCAAAAGTCAGAACTAACATGAATGTTATATCTTAGTAATATATGGTATTATTTATACATTTTGAAACTCAATTGGGAAGATACCAATTATAGCCAAAAGAATACATGAAAAATCTATACAATCATTAATTTTATTTCCTGTAAACTCTATAAAGAATGTGGAAGTGTGCCAATTTGGCATAGAAAATAAACAGAGGCTAGCATTATCTAGAATGATTAAATCAAATTTTGAAGTAGCAAATACAAATCAAATAATGTTTATTGAATATCAATTTATTCATGGTGCTCCCTTCCACTGGGTCACATATTTGATGAAATCCTGCCATAGGTATTTGCAGAACACTGGGATTAGAGCAGTCACATGCTGAATTTTTTTGGCCTACATTTAAATGGTTATCAAGATTTTGATGAGCATGAAAAGTCTAAAAATGTGGCTTTGACAAATGCTCTCTCTTCTGGGAAAGAGTATGAAAAGAAACTGAGTTTGTTTTTTATCATCTTTTCTTATATAGAAAAGTTGGATTTTCAGGGAGTTAGAAAAGAACACACTTAAGCAAGCTCTTTTGTGCACTTTGAAAGCTATGAGGTTCTTTAAGCAATACCCTGCCTCATGCAATGTATTCCTTTAGTTAATAATAAATTTCGAAAACATAGCCCCTGGTTACCAAAGACCTTCAAGGAGCTAAGCAGCAGAAACAGAAAGGGAAAAAAAAAAAATCTCTGTCTCAGGTCACAAGAACTGACCTTTCTAAAATATTATTTTCATGTTGCTGAAGTAAATTTGATCTATTAAATTGGTCAAATGTCATCTAATTGCATAGAGTATGTTATATTTAATAAACTGTATTTTTCCTAGATTCTCTAAGTTCTGTGATTTTATTATTTAGTAGTGCAAATAGAACCATGAATATTTAACTTTGCCCATTAAACATCATTACCCACATTTATTAGACTTCCAACTTAATATTTGTAATTGAAATACTTTAGCTAATGTATATTTGTCAGAAGGATCATGTTTTCTCTATTAGGGAAAATAAATTGCATGAGACCATTATTCATGTGTACTTTGGCTATTAACTAATAAGTTGACAGATTTTCCCTCTTTAAACATTTTGCCTCAATGTCTGAATATTTATTTTTCCCAATTCAAATTGTTTCGACATTTGACTGAAAGTAAATGTATGCCTAAAATCTATAGAATAACAAAACATTTAAGCACAAATTAGGGCAAAAATCTAGATACATCCAGTGTCTGAATATTCCACCAATATTCAGTGTGATGTTCACCCTAGGAAATATCCAGGCTTTATCTTTGAATTGATAATAAACATAGGCACAATTTATTAACAAGGTGTTATAGAAAAAAAAAATGCTATTTAATAATAGAGCCTAGTGTTCAAATTTATTATTTGCCCATTTTTGTCTCTAAGATTTGAGAAAATTACTGTTTCTCTCTGAGTTTTTCCTGGTTTACTAAACTAGGTTGATAATGTCACTCACAATGAGAATTTATGAAGATTCAAGAAATACTCAACTGTCTCTAATTGGTGCTCCAATGTGATAACTAGTATTATTGTTAATGCTAATTATTATCCTCATTACATCCAATTTCCTATGAGGTTTGAAGGTAAACAAAGTATGAAGAAAAGTAGTAGGCAAATCTTCAGAGGTAAAAAGAGTAAGAAGAATTAAAATTTTCAGGTTGTTTACTATATGGGATGAGTGATACTGATTAACTTTCATTTGTTAAGTCTAGCAAGTATTTTAAAATCATGGATAACAACTAACAGAATATAAATAGAAAGTATAACCCAACATATAAAAGGAAAAGTGAGGGAATTAAGGATATGGTATTGTATTAAAACACACAGTACAGTGGTTGCCCTTGTCCATGGTTTGAGTTAAGCCACGGCCAGCCACTTTCCCAAAGCAGATGATTCTCACGATGGATTGTCAGAAAATCAATAGTAGCCTAACAGTGTGTCACAATGACTACGTCATTCATCTCACTTAATCTTATGGAGGGATTTTAGTATCTCATTTCATCACTTAAAGAAAAATAATGAGTATATTACAATAAGATATTTCGAGAGAGACCACATACACATAACTTTTATCTTAATATATTGTTATAATTGTTCTATTTTATTATTAGCTATTGTCAATCTCTTCCTGTACCTAGTTTATAAGTTAAACTTTATCATATATATATACACACATATATATCATATATATGCATAGATATATATATTATATATACACACACATATAGAAAAAAATGAGCAATGCAACTCTAATATAATGATATAATGTAATTACTTTTCTGAGCTTGCATTATTTTTCTAAAACATATCTGATGCACTTAAAAAATATGGGATTCATATAAATTCTAATAGTCTGTACAATAAAATGTCAGAGTTTATTTCCAAGGACATAATGACAGTAAAGTTTAAATTAGTTGTCTAATTCAAGATTACTGACTGGTTAAAACATTACCAGATGGTGGAAAATATAAATACATGTAAACATATATATGGAACTAGAAAGAGATTTGCTATAAAGAATTATGGTGGCTGACAAGTCAAATCTGCAGTGTGAGTCAGCAAGCTCAAGACTGAGGAGAGCCCATGGTACAGTTCTACTATACAGAATGACAGCTGGGGGAATTATGAGAGCTGGCGGTGCAGATAGCATCCAACAAAAGTCTGCTGGAGAATTTTTCTTTACATGTGTGAGGGTCAGAGTTTTTGTTCTATTCAAACCTTCGACTGATTGTATGTGGTCCACCCACAGTATGGGGGGCAATATGTTTTCCTCTACTGATTAAAATGTTAATCTCTTACAATAACACCCTCATAGAAACACCCAGAATGATATTTGACCAAATATGTGAGCAACTTTTAGCCTAGACACATTGATACATAAAATTAACCATCAAAGAGGTCTAGAATTTGAAGAAAAAAAAAGAGAGAGTTTAAAGAGGCACTAATTAGGTGTAATGGTAGAAAGGATTAATGGGACTTCAGAATAGGTTTACTCCAGAAATAATAGGGTGACATAGAATTCCTAACCATATAAGTTAAAAGACATTGTGTTCATTTTATAAGATCCCTTGTTAGAATTACATTATTTTTGTTCATCTAAGTGGAAAAGAAATCTTGAAACCAAAGAAATGAGATGTAAGGGGAAGTTTGCACTGGAGACCATTTTTAAAAGTGTTTTATTACATACATTATTGTCACACTATCACGTTTGAATTACCATTTAAAAATCTTTGGTATATTGAGTTCCTTGAACTTTATAATTTCCCATTTAAAATATCACCCCCTAGCTAAACTACAATACATTTGTAGGCATTTTATATGCATTTCTTCCTTCCACATTCTCAGAAATCCAAGCAGATTCCTTTTTGCTAACTTTACAAATGAGGAATTAGATGATAACTAAATTACCAAAGGCCATACAACTTAAGAGTCTAACTCTGGATAAATATATTAAAAGACATGGGAAAATAAAAAAAGGTATTCTTCTGTTTTATATTTGACCTACAAGAATGATCAAAGAATATATGACTTAAAAGAAAGGAGTGTGAGAGTTTCCTTAAGAATAGTTATTCAATGAGAAATTAATAGATGTTAAAGGCAAAGAAACCAATGATCGGCATTTATTATAAGAAGCGGAATATTTTAATGCTAAACTAGCAAAGATGTTTAATGTCCAACATGAAATTGCTGACAATAAGTTTTAGAATCATACTTAATCTCTTGATCATGAAAAACACAGTACATGCAAATAATGAAGAACATTTTCTTGAGAGTTAAAAAACAAAATTGCTCTAATGAGACCCAAATTTGAGGAATGGACATAAAATGGTGGAAAGGATAAAGTCAAGTGTTAATTCAAGTGGTCAAATCTGGGCTGATCAAACAAGATAGGTGTATAGTCTGTACAAATATGAGCAGAATTATACTTGACATCTAGTCAATTTTAACACAACTAATAACTAGGTAAACACAACTAGAAAAGAAAGCAGCACCGTATAAAAGTATCAGAAGATCTGCATTGAAAAATTCAAAGTTAGAAAGACTTCTGGTTTCCAGGCCTGCATGTAAGGGTTTAAAAACCCTTTCTTCATTTGTATCCTTCACTTTTGTCCTGAGGAATTATCAGTTATTTATGGGATATATTTCAGTTCCTTTGCTAAAGATCTATTAAATACTTACTGACCAAAATCCTTTACCTCTCTTAGAAACTAGTTCAAGTGCAATCTCCTCCTCAGGAAACTTTCTCTAAACATTTTTCTTTGCCTTTTTTCTGAACAGTCTTTAAAAAAAAAAATCTGTCTTCTCTAGGTTTGGTGATATAAACAAAATGACCTAACTTCTATGAGTAGAGTTCCTTTATCAGTTAAAAAAATTTAGGGAGACTTATGTCTTCTACTCTCACACATAAAAAGCTTGGAAATTGGCACTTAATCCTAAAGATAACAGAAAACTGAACAGATTGAAAAACCAACGACATAGATGAATCCACTATCATGGTTGGAGAATTCAAATCCCCTCCATCAGAAATGGACAGATCCAGTGGGCAGGAAATCAGTAATAACATAGTTGCACTCAACAACACCATCAATTAACTAGATATAATTGACACCTGCAGATAATTCCATCCAATATCAAACTATATACATTCGTCTCAAGCTTAAACAGAATATTCAGCAAGATGGACCATACTCTGAGCCATAAAATAGGACAGCGACTGTAATGGGGTTGGTGGGGGGGACCTGATGAAGGGGGTAGTTTAATCACCATAATATTGCACATGTAATTGTAGGTTAATGATACCAAAATAAATTGTAAAAAAAAAAATGCACTTTAGTAAATTTAAAAGATTAGAAGTAATACAATGTCTACTTTCAGACATCAAAGACATTAAACTAGGAATCAATCAAGAAATAAAAGTTAGAAAAGCCAAAAATACTTGAAGATTAAACAAACTTCAAAATAATACATAAGAATAAATCTTAAGAGAAATTTTAAAATATTTTGAATTAAAGGAAAATGAAAACACAACTTATCAAATTTTGTGGCATGCAGTGAAAGTAGTGCTTACAGAGAAATTTATATCATTGGAAACATATTAGAAAAGTGGAAAAATCTAAAATTGGTCACTGAAGTTTCCACCTTAGGAAACTGACAAAAGAGGAACAAATTAAATCCAGAGTAAGCAGAAGAAATAATAGTTAGGAAAGAAATCAATGAACTGAGAGTAGGCCATCAATAGAATCAACAAAACTAAAAGTTTGTTCTTTGAAAGGTCAATAAAATTGATAAGTGCCTAGCCAGACTAAGAAAAAAGAGAAAGAGGACATAAATTGCTAATATCAGAAATGAAAGATGGAACATCACTGCAGATCCCAAGGATATTAAAAGAATAATAAATAAGTTGCATAAAAAGCTCTATACCCACAAATTTGATAACCTAGATGAAATGGACAAATTCCTTGAAAGACACAATTTGCAAAAACTTGCACAAGAAAGGATAGGCATCTAAATAGGTCTGTATCTACTAAAAAAATTGAATCAATAATGAATAACCTTTTAAAACATAAAACTCTAGGCTCAGATGAGTTCTGAATCTTATATAACAGTAATTAAATACCATGGTCAAATGGAAATTATCTCAGATACTGAATATATCTCAAGGGTGTTTCAAATTTGAAAATCAATTGATTTTATCCACAACATCAACAGGCTAAAGACTAAAAATCACATTACCATATCCGTAGAAGTGGAGAAAGTGTTTGATAAAATTCAACATCCATTCATGATTAAAAACTCTCAGTGAACTCGGAATAGTTAGCAACTTCCTTAACTTGATAAAGAATACTTATAAAACATCTACAGCTAACATCATAATTAATAATGAGAAACTCAGCTTTCCCACAAAGATCAGGTACAAATCTAGGATGTCCACTCTCACCACTTCTTATCGACATCATAATGGAAGTTCAAGCTAATGCAAAAAAATACAAGAGAAATAAAAGACAAGATTGAAAAGAAAGAAATAAAACTGTCTTTACTTGCAAATGTCATGATCATGTATGTTGAAAATCTGAAAGAAAAGACAATAAAAAAGAAAAAGCCCTGCAAATAATAAGCTATTGGAAAGTTACAGGATGCAAAGTTAGTACACAAAAGTCCATTGCTTTTCTCTATTCCAGAAATGAATAAATGGAATTTGAAATTAAAAATACACTATTCTTTACATTAGTACATAAAAAATAGGTACCTAAATATAAATCTAACAAAATCTGTACAAAATCTGTATGAAATAAACTATAAGGCATTAATCACCAAAATTTAAAAAGTAATTAAATATCGTTCATGGATAGGAAGACTCAATATTGTCAACATGTCAATTCTTACAAACTTTATCTATTGACTCAATGCAACCCCAGTCAAAATTCCAGCATATTTTGTAAATATTGACAAACTGATTCTAAAGTTTATATGAAGAGGCAAATGACCCAGAATAGCCAACACAATATTGTAGGAGAACAAATTAGAGAACTGATATTACCCAGCTTCAATATTTACTATAAAGTAATCAAGACAGTGTGATATCAGCAAAAGAATATGTATATTTCAATGTAACAGACTAGAAAGACCAGAAATAGAATACCAACAAAGGGAAAAATTGAATACGATGGAATAAAGATAGTCTCTTCAGCAAATGGTACTGGAACAACTGACATCCATATGCAAAAAAAAAAAATGAATCTGGGCACAGACTTATATACTTTTCATAAAAATTAACTCTAAATGGGCTGTAGACTTAAATATAAAATTACAAAGCTATAAAACTCTTAGAATATAGCAATAGAAATCCCAGATGACCTTTGATATGGCAATAACTTTTGGATACAACACCAAAGGCACAAACCATAAAAGATGAAACTGATACGCTAGATTTCACTAAAAATAAAAATGTCTGCTCTGTGAAAGACACTGTCAAGAGCCTATAAGGCAAGCCACAGACTAGGAGAAAATATTTGCAAAAGACAGATCGAATACAGAACAGTTATCTAAAATATATACAAAGAACACTTAAAACTCTATAGTACGAAAACAACCTGATGAAAACATAAGCCAGACATTCAGTAACAACATGTATAGATAGCAAATTAGAATATGAAAAGATGTTCCCCATAATATGTCATCAGGGAAATGTGAACTAAAACAACAGTGAAATGCCACTGAACACCTATTATAATGGCATAGATCTGGGACTCTTCCACTATTAAGCAGTGGTGGAAATGGGGAACAACAGTAACTTTCAGTCACTGCTAGTGGAAATGAAAAATGGTTCCTTTACTTTGGAAGACAGTTTGGCAGTTTCTTACAAAACTAAACATACTCTTTCCATATCATCCAACAATCACACTCCTTCATATTTACCAAAGGAGTTGAAAACTTTGCCCACACAAAAACTTGCACTCTCAAGTTTATAGCAGCTCTATTCATAATTTTCAAAACTTGTATATAACCAAGATGTCCTTTAGTTGGTGAAAGGATAAATAAGGTGTGATACATCCAGACAATGGGATGTTATTTAGTGATAAAAAGAATGAGTTATCCAGCCAAGAAAAGATAGGGAGGAAACTTAGATTTATATTTCTAAATGAAAGAAACCAATTCAAAAGTCTATGTATGGTATTTTCTGACTATATGACATTTTGGAAAATGTAAAGCTATGGAGACGGTGAAAAGATCGGTGTTTGCCAGAGGTCAGGGACGGATAAGGAATGAATAGGCAGAGTACAGAGGATTTTTTGGGGCAGCAAAAATACTCTGTGTAATACCATAATGATGGATATATGTCATCATATATTTTTTCAAAGCCATAGAAAGTACACCACCAAGAGTGAACGCTACTGTAAACTGTGGGCTTTAGATGATCATGAAGTGCCAATGTAGATTTACCAGTTGTACAAATATACCACTCTGATAAGAAACATGGATAACTGGAAAGGCTATGCACGTGTGGAGAAGGTGAGTATATACATAGGGGAAATCTGTGTACTTTCCTCTCAATATTGTTGTGAACCTAAAACTGTTCTCAAAAAGTTGTCTTAATGAGAAAACTTAAACAGTTCGCAGTTGGCTGGAATAAGATTGGTAAGACCTTACTACATTGAAATGCAGGATCATGAACAAAAGTCAAAAAACAAAGTCCCAAACTGGACTATGGTCTGGGTATGCCTAAAACGTAACTGTTTAGTTGAGCTTAATATCAGAGACAGACTTAGGACAGAAACTGGGATTTGAGTATGAAATCCACACCACAATCACTCTTGTTTCAGTGTTGTCATTGTTTAATTTCACAAGGATACAGCATTCTATGCCTTTGTGTATCCAGTATACGCTGTCATTTCTGTCTGAGGTCCCTTCTGGTCAACATTGATTCACACTGATAATTTCTAAGGATTCCTGAATGGGTAACTTCACAGAAACTCATTGAGTTGTCCATCTCTCTGGTTCGGTATTAAGTGACTGATACAGGTTCCATTTTTTATAACATACCAAGCAAAATGGTTGGCATGTAACTGCTGAAATGAGAAACAAGTATTAGTACTTAGATGCCTAGTATTTAGACATTATATTTTGGTAGAATATTCATGATCGCACACTTTTGTAAAGAATGTTTACTATGCCCAGGACTACATAAGCAAATATATTTTTTAAAGTATGCTTTACTGTATTATATTTGTTGTTGATTATTATTATTTAGTAGTATCACTTTTTCCTGATCCCCTACACTCAGAAAATACCTATCATCTCAAAATAAAGTTCTTCTGAAAGTATCAAGACTATTATGAGCTAAAAACAAAAACCAAAAAGTACTCCAAGTCTGTACTATAGAGAGACTGAGTTGTTTCCATTGATGACTTCATAGACCTACAATTGCTTTCCAGAGACACAGAGTATGAGCCTTGACCTATTAATCAAAGCATAAAGCCATCCTATCTATTAAGTCTTTTATCTGAATGGCATGAAAGGATCCATCCTTTGTAGAGAAGTGATTAAAGGTGAGTTTCTTTCTGCATATTTTCCTGGAGGCAAAATCAATGAGCATCCCCAGTTAATAACAAAAAGTGATAAACAAATAATCACATATATTTTTGAAGGAAGTTTTGTCTCTGCCTTGAGGTATAGTTGTATCAATTATTGATAAACTGATTTACCACACACGAACATTTGGAAGCATATTTTTAATACTCAACATATACTTTTGAATAAACGACTAACTACCTGTGTCCCAATGTTATCAGTGTAAGAAAGTCCTAAGGAAGGGCAAGGAGACTAGAGCTTATTGAACATGTGAAACAAAATCGCTCAAAACATCACCAATCAAAAGTCTCATTACCATGTTAATCATGTGAAGAGATGAACTCTGCTTCCAAAACTCTGGTCCCTGGTATGTGACTGATTTGAACATGAGCCCAATAAAGTTTTTACTGTAATCAAAATCAAATGTGAGTCATCTCTGCAGGAAAATATCAGGTACATTGTGGCACAGTGGAAAGGTGAAAGTGTGGCAATAGTCTTAGAGGGTTCTGCTTTTGTCCACGTCCATCCGCTGTAAATGGGCCCATTGATATGTTTTGTGTGTTACCCTAATGAACATTAACCCAGGTGCAGATAGAAAATAATTTCCACATTTTACATGTTAAAAGACAGAAATTTAAAACAGATTGCTGACCCTGATTCAGAATATAAAATAATGTTTTGAGATATTGATTTCACAAACAATTCAGACCTGAAATATATTAAAAGTAAAAACACTTAAAAACTCTAACATTGTATCAACATGGGATATTGTTTTGGTATATCATTAAGTCATGTCTCATTTTTCCTGGGTCAAATCATCTGAGGTTTCTATTGATATTATTTTAGGCCAGATTACCCTAAAATGCTTAAATTGTGTAAAATTCATAGACTCCACTGTGAAAAAATTTAATGGATACAAAGATATAGCAGAAATAATTAGGCATGTTCCACTTCAGGAAATTCACTCCCTGGTGGCTTATGGCAAGCCATTATATTGGAAACTAATTGGGGTTGAAATAAATTCTTCAATATCTGCACATTTCTTACAGTCTTCTTAGTCATTGGTATGATTAATGCTTAAGTCATATATGATTTGCAAGGAGATATTATAATGAAATTTCACTCAACATAGCTGTTTTCCTGGAAGAGTACATATTAAAGTCTTCTTTTAAATATTCTCAAAGAAAAGTAATAGATTTTTTTTTAAAGTAACCAGACAAGATCAGACATGTTCAGCATGGTGTGGCTGTACAGTCAATGATTCTGTGTCATCTTTCTGTGTTGACAGATAGTAACCACACTAGGGGTGAGGATATAATAATGTGGGTGACCACTGAACCATTATGTGTATATTTGAAGCCAATATAAGAATGTATATCAATGATACTTCAATAAAAAATAAATTTAAAACAAAAGTGGAACAAGAAAAATTGAGTATGGCATTTTGAAAGTTTAATCTGACATTTATCTATCTAAGAAGAGATACCTCTTGGGATTTGGGAGTTTGCATATGCAGTATCTTAGTGAAATGGGAAACAAAGATTTAAGGCTGAGAGCTTTGTCCTGTGGATGTTAGTTTCATCCATGAAAATATATGTCCTATGACATAAGAACAGGGAATAAACATATTAGGGGGTTCTCATGATGTATAGGCAGAGCAAAGATGGCTATGAAGTTTGCTAATTTGGAGACAAAAAGAGGTAATAGGGAAATAGGTCTATAAGGAATCCAAGAGAAGGCAGAATTTTAAAACATTGGGAAACAAGATGTATGCAGCAAGAGAAAGATCGATGGTGTTAAACATCGCAGAGCTAGAAGTAGGACGGCCACACAGAACAATTTGTATTTTGCCAATGAAGTGACTGGGATTTAAGCAGACAGGTGATATGGGAGTGATTTTGCTTAAATGAGAGATTATGAATGTTAAAAATGAAAATGGTATACTTTCTTCCTTAAGAAGAGGAATGAAGAATATATTCCAGAAGGCAGGTTATAATGCTGCTTTTAGCATGAGAGACTTGAAAATGCTTATAGGCAGAAGGAAGTCAAAGAAGAGAAAAAATTTGAAGAGATAGAAAAACTAATCAGTAATGTGAAGTCCAATGAAAGGCTAAGAGAGAAACAATCTAGCTTACAGGGTATACATGGGGAAACAAACACCATTTGAAGAGAAAAACAAACCTAACATTTTTTTCAGCAACTATTTTGCCAGGGATGGGTTTGGGTACTTAAGAGCCCAGCTTTATTTAGACACATGATCACTTCATTATTCTCCAAGGTAATAAAATGTTATTTCTAAGTGTTTTTTAAAATTAATATTTTATTTAGAAATGATTGGTTGCAGGAAGGAAGTTATTCAATCTCAAAAATTTCTACGGATAACTCACCCAAATCCATTGCTCACTTTTTATGGTTAGTCAACAAATATTTACCCAACACCTGTTATGCGTTAAACACTATTCCTGGTACAGTAAATTACAGGTGAAGAGAAGAGATGATTTTATATCTCAGTGATGTTACATTCCAGATAGTTCAGGTAAATCACAAATACTTGAGAAAAAAAACATAACATTCTGGCTTTAAGAATTCTATGTAACTTGGTTGAGTGTCTGCAGAGAGTGAATTAGAGGGTCTACTAATACTGTAGACAGTACAGGAAATCTGAAGACGTTTTCTCTAAGAAGACATTTGATTTGAGACCTGAATATATGAAATTAAACCATTTGATTTTGCAGATGGTGCATTCTTAGAAGAAAGAGCCATCAAGTATGAATTACCAGAGGAAAAAAAAGAAATGCTTGTTGTATTCAAGAAACAAATCAAAATTCAACATTGCAACAAGGTATACAATGCTAGAGTTAGTTTAGAGGGAAGTGAATTTGCACGTTAGGCTGGGGCCAGCACAGATCAAATATTAGCAATGAGAACCAGTGAGATTCAAGACCTGTTTTGAAGTTAGGTAGATAGATATAGAGGACATAGAGGAATGAAAGATGATACCAGGTTTTAGTCGTATACTTGGACAAATAGTAATTATATTTAATGAGTGGGAGACAACATGGTTAGACTGCAATTTTTTTAATTCAAGTATCGTGGATACATAATCTTATATTGGTTTCAAATATACAACACAATGGTTCAACAGTTCCCCGCACCGTTACATCCTTATCCCCTCTAGTGCAGATCCTGTCTGGATAGACTGCCTTTTTAAAATTTTTTATTTTGGTATCATTAATCTACAATTACATGTGCAATATTATGGTTATTTCATCAGGTTCCCCCCCCACCAACCCCATTACAGTCACTGTCCATAAACGTAGTGAGATACTATAGAATCACTACTTGTCTTCTCTGAGTTGTACAGCTCTCCCATGCCCCCAAAGTTACATCTGCTAATCGTAATGTCCCTTTTTCCTCCTTGTCCCTCCCTTCCCACCCATCCTCCCCAGTCCCTTTCCCTTTGGCAACTGTTAGTCCATTCTTGGGTTCTGTGAGTCTGCTGCTGTTTTGTTCTTCCAGTTTTTTTTTCTTTGCTCTTATGCTCCACAGATGAGTGAAATCATTTGATACTTGTCTTTTTCCACTTGGCTTATTTCACTGAGCATAATACCCTCTACCTCCATCCACGTTGTTGCAAATGGTAGGATTTGTTTTCTTCTTATGGCTGAATAATATTCCATTGTGTATATGTACCACATTTTCTTAATCCATTCATCTACTGATGGACACTTAGGTTGCTTCCATTTCTTGGCTATTGTAAATAGTGCTGTGATAAACATAGGGGTGCATCTGTCTTTTTGAAACTGAGCTGCTGCATTCTTAGGGTAAATTCCTAGGAGTGGAATTCCTGGGTCAAATGGTATTTCTATTTTGAGTTTTTTGAGGAACCTCCATACTGCTTTCCACAATGGTTGTGGAAATCTACTATTGGCTTAAGCATGAGGATGGTGACCATCAACCTATTTTAGTAAAGCTATGTGGAAGACAGTCCACTTGGAACTGGCTTGGGATAGAAGGTGAAAAACTTGACTGCACATATTTAATATAAACATATCTTTTTTTTTTAGTATCATTAACCTACAATTACATGAGCAATATTGTGATGATTAAACTCCCCCCTTCATCAGGTCCCCCCACCAACCCTATTACAGTCACTGTCCATCAGTGTAGTGAGATGAGAATCACTACTTGTCTTCTCTGAGCTGTACAGTCCTCCCCGTGCCCCCCCACCCTATGTCTGCTAATCATAATGCCCCTTTTGCCCTCTTATCCCTCCCTTCCCACCCATCTTCCCCAGTCCCTTTCCCTTTGGTAACTATTAGTCCGTTCTTGGGTTCTGTGAGTCTGCTGCTGTTTTGTTCCTTCAGTTTTTTTTTCTTTGTTCTTATACTCCACATATGAGTGAGATCATTTGATACTTGTCTTTTTCGGCCTGGCTTATTTCACTGAGCATAATACCCTCCAGCTCCATCCATGTTGTTGCAAATGGTAGGATTTGTTTTTTTCTTATGGCTGAATAATATTCCATTGTGTATATGTACCACATCTTCTTAATCCATTCATCTACTGGTGGGCACTTAGGTTGCTTCCATTTCTTGGCTACTATAAATAGTGCTGCGATAAACATAGGGGTGCATCTGTCTTTTTGAAACTGGGCTGCTGCATTCTTGGGGTAAATTCCTAGGAGTGGGATTCCTGGGTCAAATGGTATTTCTATTTTGAGTTTTTTGAGGAACCTCCATACTGCTTTCCACAATGGTTGAACTAATTTGCATTCCCACCAGCAGTGTAGGGTTCCCCTCTCTCCACATCCTCGCCAACATTTGTTGTTGTTTGTGTTTTGGATGTTGGCCATCCTCACTGATGTGAGGTGATATCTCATTATGGTTTTAATCTGCATTTCTCTTGTTTATATTATCTTTTAATTAGAGCTACCCAAGTTGATATGGCCTAGCTGAGAGTAGAAACAGCTTACATTCATCAACAGTTTAGGGTCTGAAATAAGCATACAAGTAAGAGAAGATGGATAGTATCCATTTATTGGATGCAAGGGGTTGAAGAAAATCAAGATGAGAGTGCGTGCTGAGAAGTGTATCTGACCCATTGCTGAGGGCTGTAGAACTAAAGAGCACATCTCAAAGTTTGAGCCATGAATTTAATTGAGGATGACATAGCCAAGCAAGAAGAAAGGATTTTGGAATGATCAATACGAAGATGGTAACACTCATACTGCAACAAGAACAGAAGTATAGAGATGAAGAAGGATATAGTTAAAAAAAGATACAAGAATTCATAGTGTGTCAGGTGACATTTATAAATGGGCACTTTTGAGTGTTATCTTTTTTAATGTTTCTAGGGAAAATTTATGAGTAAGCCAGGTTATTTCAAGGTTAGTGGCCAGGACAGGTTGGACCAAAAACTATGAAGCAAAAAAATACGATTGATGCAAGAAAGCTGTAAAGTGTTATGGAGCTTAATAAAAGTGAAACTGTGTACGAAGGATGAGAAAAGTTTTCACAGAAAAACCACCAGTGAAGATGGGCCTTAAAAAATGGATGAGGGTTTAATTATTAGTGATTAGGCCGAAGTGTATTATAGACAGAGAAAGCATCCCTACCACCTAATAAAGCCACTCATTCATTCATCCATCCATTCACGCAACTTATACTTATTGGCCTGTATGTGTACAACACTTTCAAAGTATTGTAAATTATAGCATGAAAGAATAATTACAACATCAGCATAATTTACTGGCATTACATGAAAGTCAATGCCTTTCAACAGCTATCCAAGTGATTATTTCAGACTTAAAAATCACATCTTAGAAAAGTTGGCACAATAAAATACAAAGCATAATTCATATTGACTAACATAGAACATCATGTATATAGCATGCATATTAGGAATATGTGTATTGTATAAATGTAGTCAATATATCCAATATTTGTATATGTTTTAATATATTTGTAATGAATTCAGTTCTCTGAAAAATATTTATATCTTACCTGTCTTATGCTTCTATATTTATAAATTTAATTAATATGTAGTATAATTTAAAACCATATGATTTAACAAAAAATCTATTTACATAGTAATCACTGTATATAAATGGGTGCCTTTTCTTAGGACTCTCTAGTTACTACATCCTCCCTACAACGTTTGAAATTAATTACAGGTGAGGTTTAGGAGCAAGTTTACTCAGTTATTTTCATTGTATCCAATGTTTAATGACCCTAATAAAAAAATGGATTGTTTACTAATTCACAAATAAGATTCACACTGCATTACAGATTTATTTACTTTTGTTTGCATTTTACTAAATAAGGTATTTTAACCACTTATTCTATTTAATCATGTTTTTGATTACTGGTGTTTTGTCATCTTATAGTTAGGTGAATATATTACATGCTTTCATTTTTCTTCATTAATAAAAGGATTATAACTTATAATGATCAACAGATTTAATTTTTAACTAACTAGATCATTTAACCCCTGCTTTCAGCAAAATATCGGGATTTACATTTAACTGTTTGAAATTGACGTTATATCTATCTAAATTTAGATTTTTATAAAACTGGTTTACTTCAAGAAACAAATTATCTAGCTAGCTGCCATTTTCTCACTTTAGTTTTCTCACTTAGGGCAAATTAATTTCAACCTGTTGAACTCTGACCACTATTCGTGCCCTAAACAGTTATTGTTCAAAACTATAGCTTTTCAAAACTGTTGAATTTCTATTATCATCTGGTCCCTGATATCTCGCCACTGGATAGCAGCCATGATGAGACAACCAGGCCCCTACTTTGTACTCATTTCTAATAAAATAGTCTCTCTGTTATTGCTACATGCCTGAATACTCAGTGGAATATTTTAGTTATGACTCAGTTCCTTCAGCAGGGGATCTTCCTTGTTATTATCAGATGTGCTACATTCTCAGATGGTACACCTGCTCCCCACCTGGAACGTGATCTACATTTGATTGTTGTTATTTCACTGTATCTGTTCCCTGTGTTTAATCTTCTCTTTTGCACAACATATAAAATAGGAATAATGATAGTGCATTCTTTGTTGCAAAGAATATTAACAAGTTACTTAGAAATATTCTCTGATCTTGTAAGTGCTCATGCAATAATAGCAAATATTGCCATAAATGTCATGCATTTATATATCATTCGTGATATCATTAGCATCACTTTAGAGTAGCAACCCCAGAGGCAGGCATAAGATAAAATTAAATGCATATAAACTGTTTTTACAAAGAGTATTAAATTTAGCATTAAAGTTCATGGCTAGAGAAATGTATTTTCTTAAATGATGAAAATTTTCAAAATTGATGAGGCTTCAAAAGTTCTAGTCGAACGGTAGGTATGTCCTGCACATGGATGCAGATGTACTTATGTGAAAAAGTAAGTTAACAAATGTATTTCAAACTAGGGATAGGAACTACAATGATGAAACTTTATCCACATAAAGAGAATAGACTTGCATTCCAGGATGTTGACACTGCCTAAAAACAGCCTGAGTGGATATATTTATTTGTGACTTTACTTATGGAAAGAATCACTGTGAATATATGTAACTCAATTTCTTGAGTCTTTCTTACAAGTCTTTAATGTATATAAAACGTAATGGTTTTAACTTTTCTCCTGCCACGAATAGCAGAGATGACAAAAGAAACTCAATTACTCTGTAATAATATTCTCAACTTGCCCGAAGTAATAAGTAATTTCCCCTAGAGGATAAATGTCTTATAAACACTTGGAATATTTTATATAAGAGAAATTAAGAAGTAAGTCACATCCATACTTTATATTATTACATTTAAACATGCATATATGTCAATGAAAATAGTTTTAAAGATTAAGAAAATTGTCATATTGCATAAGATAGATTTGTATTTGAACCTAGTTTAAACGCAACTGGGTTTAAACGACTGGTAATGGTGCAGTGGTTTGTTGAACTAATCCTTCTGCAGATGGCAGTCATAAACTTTGAACAAAAAGGAAATAACTACTACACTGGAGAAAAATAAAAGGAGAAAAAAGGTAGAGGAAATTTGATTCATGAAAGAAAACTGAACTGGGTGAGATCTGCACATAAACAGGTTCATACTTGAATGGGCACATCCCGTTCCCATCGTGTAGAGTGGCTATGATGCTAGCAGAGACATATATAGTCTTCTTACCTTGAGGAGTGAAAGAATGGAATCTGAGGTGAATAGAGTGCCTGGAAATAAGTAGGGGAAATGGGAAAGAACCCACAGAAAGGTAAATCCTCAAAACTGCATAAAAACTCCACCTTTACAGTGTGCATACATTAAGAACACATCAATATATTCAAATAGAAGAAACAGTTGAAAAGGTGGATGAATGGATTTGTTTCAGGTGTTACCACTGGTAGAGGTAACTGAGTTGAGAATTTGAGTCCAGTGAAATTAACTGACTGCTAGAACAACAAAGAAAAAAAAATCAACAGTCTTCACAGAAAGAAATGGAATACAGAATCTTTCAAATGAATCACATACAATGTCTAATACAAAAAAATATTACTAGGTCTTTGAAGAAATGGAATATATGGCTCATGATAAAGAAAAAAAGAAAAAAGCAGTCAGTGGAAATCAGTTCCACAAAGACCAAGATGGTAATAGAATTCGTGGACAAGCACACTTGCAGCATTTATAAATTTGTTCGAGTCCTTAAAGGTATAGAATCTCAAGAAACAGATACTGTATAAAAAAGGAACAAATAAATGATGGAATTTTCAGAACTGAATGAATGAGAAATTGACTGTCAGTGCTTAAAATAATATTGAAAACAAAAAGGAAAAGAAAAGTCAACTTAAAGATATAGAAATAAAAAAATCTAGTATGAAAAATGGAAATAACAAAGATTGAAATAAAAATTGAACATCAGAGTGATATAATATCAAATGTCCTAATATATATGGAATTCAGATCTAAAAGGAGAGGAAGTAAATTGGCACAAAAGGTATTTATTAAAAAACTGGACAAAATTTGCCATGTTTTTTTGACAAATGTAGACATGCATCTCCAATAAAGTTACAGAACTCTGAACAAGATATTTATAAAGGAAATCAAAGCTAGATACCTTACAATCACTCCGCTAACTCTCAAATATAAAGAAAAATTTCAAAGCTGCCAGAGATAAATGATAAGAGAACAATGACATAAATTAGGCTAACTGCTTATCCAAATTAATTTAGACTAAGGATAAACAATGACTTTAATATACTAAGGAACAATAGAACTGTCATCCCAGAATTGTATGAGAACACAATTTTCTGGAAACACATTCTTCAACTATGAAGATAAAAAATACATTTTTGGATAAATGTACACTTAGAGAATCAGTGACCAGCAGACCTGCATCATACACTATAAGAAATGCTATCAGGATTTGGGGGGGGACATGAAATTTAATAGGTTAGTAAATAACAAAATATATGGAATGACTTAAAACTAATTATAACCAACTTTTCTAATTTGTTAACAAAAACTGACTTTTGAAATCAAAGTCTGTTGCACTAAAAAAAAAAAAGCTCACATTAATTATTTTCATTACCTGGACCATATTCTCTGTGTTCAGATTCACTACAGGGGTGTTATTACTCTAGTGATTTGCAGTTTGCAATTTATTCACTGCTTACCTACTTACCTCAGGGTTTTTTGTTTTTGTTTTTGTTTTCTTTTTTGCTAGTAGGATGACTATGGCTATCTGGACTAACCAAATTCCTATTGTTTCAAGATTAAGTTCAGTGTTTATAAGATCGTGATGGAGAAGATGGTATCATTTGGAGTAGATAATTCAGTGTATGATATGACTGAAAACTGGAAAAAATGATGCAAATAATGTAAACCTTTACTTCTTTCCCTTTAGAAAAGTTGAAGGCACTTGTCAAGCTAACATCCTCTGAGGAAGTTAATCTTGCTTGTATCTGAAGTATGTTTTCATAATTTTTGACATAATTTTTATTTTATCATATCTGACAGAACTTAATAATTAAAAACACCATATTTTACCTGAATTCCTAAGGCAGTTCTATAAAGTGACATGTGTTTGTTTTTGTGGACAGGAAGGATTTGCCTTCATTGCTGATTAAACTTCTATATCATTTGATGTTTTAGACTCTTGACGTATCTGTAAGTTGAAGCAGAGAAATGTGCTGATGTGGAGAAATATACACAAGCAGGGTTGACTTTTCAATTTTTGTTCTCTATCTGAGGCAAAGAGAAAGAGAGACTGAAGTTTTATAGGATAAACTCATACTCCCAGATGTGCTTGTTATACAAAAAAAAAGTTTATTTTCTATTATTTAAATATTTCCTAGCAAATTCTTAACAAATGGATTGATGAAGTTTTAAAATTTATCTAGAAAATAAAGGTTAAGTAAGGGAAAACCATACCCAAATGAACAAAATAAAAGTTTTGCTTGCTTTTCAATAAAGTTTAATTTTTAGAACAGTTTTTGATTTATAGAAAAATAGAATAACTAATATAGACAGTTCCCACATACTCCTCATTCAGTATCCCCTATTATTAACATCTTAAAAAATATGGTACATTTGTTACAATTAGTGAGCAAATATTGACATGTTATTATTAACAAAGTATTTTGTTTTTTCAGATTGTTCAGATTGTTAGTTTTAACCTTACGCCTTTTTTCTTTTCTAGGATCCCATCTAATACACTACATTCCTTTGATTGTGATGTCCCCTTTGGCTCCCCTGGCTGGGACAATTTTTCAAACTGCCCTGGTTTTGACTTCATTGTTTCTTTGCTTTCAACCAGGAATTCTCAAAATTGTAAGGGTGTGAATTATGACTTCCAAGCTGTCATGTTGGAGCTGAAATTGGAAGTCTAAATGACATTTTCAGCTTTTCACTGGCTAATGCCTTCAATGTCCTACTTCTCTTGTGTTTGCAAAAAGAAATTCTGGTTTGCCATATGGCCTTGGCAGTAAATAATTTTTATTAAATATTTTGCATTTAAATATTTTAAATATATTTGAAATAAATAAGCAAGACTTAAAATTCCTCAAGGAACTTCAAAGCACTTAGCAGCAGGTAAATTTGTTTCTGATTAAAAAATAATCAATTTTTAACAGGAGGTTAAAACACTATGATAGTTTCCACATGCTTGTGTAGGAATATATTCCATTCATCTGTTAGTTTACCGATTGATTAGGAATATGTTGTGAGAATTGTGAATTTGAAACCTCTCTCTCTGGTTGCTGGCTTCTACTACAATCTTAGTCCTAAACAAGTGGTAATTAGTGAAAATTTGGTGTTGGGAAAAATAAATACTAACTTTCTGAAGTAGAATATAAAACCATACTCAATTAGGTTTCTTTTCAGTTTTGTTTTGTTTTTAATTGAAAAAGAGCTACTAAATCTAAGAAAAAAAGCTATCATAAAGATGGAAATATATTTCCTAGCTTAAAATGACCTGGAATCAAAGAAATACAAGCTCAAAAACTGGAGAAGCCAAACTTTTAGATGGCAAGAATCATCTCTATGTGAAGCATGATTAATTAAGTTTCTGGAACAATGGGATTCAATACATAACAAATTAATGTTAACATTCTTCTCCAACTATTATTAAGTGCCTACTAAATATCATTAGAAAATAAAAGAGTGATTCAGATCTTTCTCTGAAGGTACTGATGCTTATAGTATCATAGAATGAATGATATATTGAGACCAACACCCACATTCAAAGACCAGGAAACTAAAGACCAGATCATTCATTACAGAATGAGTGCTGGAATCTCCAAATGCTGGTCCCTTGCTATAGTCAAAGAGAAAAGACATGTATTTTTCCAAGAAAGTAGCAACCAAACTATGATACAAGGGATAATGGGTTGTATGTTACTAGGAAATACAGATAAAATGCTATCGTGTATATAGAAATTATTTCACATCAAGTAATTCAAAGCCACTTCCATATTATTTTGAAATTACTACCTCAGTGTACCTTAAGTGATATCCTCAAGGTTAATAGATATAAACCAGAATTTGAACATATATTCAGATAATCTCATTGTTTAAAGAAATAAATCAGCTTCATTTATCACATTAGCTTCCCAATAGAAAAATCCTGCTTTTTGCCTCTACACTTTTCTCCCTATACATAGCTCCTGTCAAAATATTTCACACATAATCACAGAATCTTGGCCAAATATCTTATACCTGTCTTCAATGTTTCTATTCCAAATAGGTACTGGTAACACTTATCAAATGTTGAGTAAACATTATGCTGGAAAAATCACAACTTTAGTAATCACCTGTCCCCCAAATAGCAGTTGGTAGAAAATGTGTAATTTTACAACTAGTGTGTTTGGCAGTAACATGAAATCAACATTTGGTGGTAAAGCCATTTCTGGCAGTATTTGCTATTTTTGTCAAAAACAATACATTTATTATGCTTGAAGAGAGTCTCATAAACCATAAAAATATGTAAGCCTGTTGTAGGCACCTTCTTATATGGTTCCTAAATATGAATCCTCCTCTTGGTATTAAAAGCCTTGTTAGCATGTCCTGGACCTAGTGACTTGCTTGTAGTGAATAGAATATGCCAAATGGGAGATGATGTCATTCTCATAATTAAGCAAAGGGCCATGACTTTTGCTTGCTAGCCTTCTCTGTCTTGACCTCTTGCACACACTGATGCAGCAACGTGTCATGTTGTAAATGGTCTATGGAGAGGCCCATGTGGCAAGGAATTGAAGGAGGGTTCCAGACAAAAGCTTGTGAGGAACTAAGGCCTCAGTTAAAAAACATGGGACGCACTAAGTCCTGCCAAGGGTAAGGTGACTAAGCTGGGAAGTGGACCCAATTTAGCCTTGTGATGACTGAAGCTAAGCTACCTAGATTCTCGGCTCACAGAATCTCTGAGGTAATAAATGTGTATTGTTTCATGTACAATGTGTATTATTTCATGTAAAAAATGTAATGGGAGAGTAATTTATTTCACAAAATAAATAAGAAATAAACTGTTCTAATGAAAAACATGCTAGTGACATTGTTCATCATGATGTGCCATGATAAAACTTGTTTTCCCAATTATTATTTTTCTTTTAATTTTTTCTTAAGGTATTATTGATATACACTCTTATGAAGGTTTCACATGAAAAACCAATGTGGTTACTACATTTACCCATATTATCAAGTCCCCACCCGTACCCCAATGCAGTCACTGTCCATCAGTGTAGTAAGATGACGCAGATTCACCGTTTGCCCTCTCTGTGCTACACTGCTTTCCCCGTGATACCCCACACCATGTATACTAAAAATAATGCCCCTCAATCTCCGTCTCCCACCCTCTTCACCCACCCTCCACACCACTCCCCTTTGGTAACCACTAGTTCCTTCTTGGAGTCTCTGAGTCTGCTACTATTTTGTTCCTTCAGTTTTGCTTTGTTGTTATACTCCAAAATGAGGGAAATCATTTGGCATTTGTCTTTCTCTGCCTGGCTTATTCCACTGAGCATAATATCCTCCAGCTCCATCCATGTTGTTGCAAATGGCAGGATTTGTTTCCTTCTTATGACTGAATAGTATTCCATTGTGTATGTGTACCACATCTTCTTTATCCATTCATCTATTGATGCACACTTAGGTTGCTTCCATATCTTGGCTATTGTAAAAAGTGCTGCAAAAAACATAGGGGTGCACATGTCTTTTTGAAACTGAGAAGTTGTATTCTTTGGGTAAATTCCAAGGAGTGGGATTCCCGGGTCAAATGGTATTTGTATTTTTAGTTTTTTGAGGAACCTCCATATTGCTTTCCACAATGGATGAACTAGCTTACATCCCCACCAGCAGTGTAGGAGGGTTCCCCTTTCTCCACATCCTCGCCAGCATTTGTTGTTCTTAGTCTTTTGGATGCTGGCCATCCTTACTGGTGTGAGGTGATATCTCACTGTGGTTTTAATTTGCATTTCCCTGATGATTAGTGATGTGGAGCATCTTTTCATGTGTCTGTTGGTCATCTGAATTTCTTCTTTGGAGAACTGTCTCTTCATATCCTCTGCCCATTTTTTAATCGGGTTATTTGCTTTTTGGGTGTAGAGGCATGTAAATTCTTTATATATTTGGATGTTAACCCTTTATCGGATATGTCATTTCCAAATATATTCTCCCATACTGTAGGATGCCTTTTTGTTCTGTTCATGGTGTCCTTTGCCGTACAGAAACTTTTTAGTTTGATCTAGTCGCAGGAATCCATTTTTAGTTTTGTTTCCCTTGCTCATGGAGATGCGTTCAGGAAGAAGTCGCTCATGCTTATATTCAGGAGATTTTTGCCTATGTTGTCTTCTAAGAGTTTTGTGGTTTCATGACTTATGTTCAGGTCCTTGATCCATTTTGAGTTTACTTTTGCGTATGTGGTTAAACAATAATCCAGTTTCATTCTCTTGCATGCAGCTGTCCAGTTTTGCCAACACCAGCTGCTGAAGAGGCTGTCATTTCCCCATTGTATGTCCATGGCTCCTTTATCATATATTAATTGACCATATATGGTTGAGTTTATATCTGGGCTCTCTAGTCTGTTCCATTGGTCTATGGGTCTGTTCTTGTGTCAGTACCAAATTGTCTTGAGTACTGTGGCTTTGTAGTAAAGCTTGAAGTTGGGGAGCATAATCCCCCCAGCTTTATTCTTCCTTTTCAGGATTGTTTTCGTTATTTGGGGTCTTTTGTGGTTCCACATGAATTTTAGAATGATTTTCTCCAGTTGGTTGAAAAATACTGTTGGTATTTTGATAGGCATTGCATTGAATCTGTAGATTGCTTCAGGCAGGATGGCCATTTTGACAATATTAATTCTTCCTATCCATGAGCACGGAATGTGTTTCCATATATTGGAATCTTCTTTACTTTCTCTCATGAGTGTCTTGTAGTTGTCAGAGTATAGGTCTTTCCCTTCCTTGATTAGGTTTATTACTAGATATTTTATTCTTTTTGATGCAGCTTTGAATGGAATTGTTTTCCTGATTTCTCTCTCAGCTAGGTCATTGTTAGTGTATAGGAATGCCACAGATTTCGGTGTATTAATTTTGTATCCTGCAACTTTGCTGAATTCAGATATTAGATCTACTAGGTTTGCAGTAGATTCTTTAGGGTTCTATATGTACAATATCATGTCATCTGCAAACAGGGACAGTTTAACTTCTTCACTGCCAATCTCTATGCCTTTTATTTCTTTATGTTGTCTGATTGCCATGGCTAGGACGTCCAGTACTATGTTGAATAGAAGTGGGGAGAGTGGGCATCCTTGTCTTGTTCCCGATCTTAAAGGAAGAGCTTTCAGCTTCCTGCTGTTAAGCATAATGTTGACTGTGGGTTTGTCATATATGGCCTTTATTGTGTTGAGGTACTTGCCTTCTATACCCATTTTGGTGCGAGTTTTTATCATGAATGGATGTTGAATTTTGTTAAATGCTTTTTCAGCATCTATAGAGATGATCATGTGGTTTTTGTCCTTATTTTTCTTGATGTGGTAGATTATGTTGATGGATTTTCGAATGTTGAACCATCCTTGCATCCCTGGAATTAATCCTACTTGATCATGATGGATGATCCTTTTGATGTATTTTTGAATTTGGTTTGCTAATATTTTCTTGAGTATTTTTGCCTCTATGTTCATCAGGGACATTGGTGTGTAGTTTTCTTTTTCTGTGGTGTCTGCCTGGTTCGGTATTAGAGTGATGCTGGCCTCATACAATGAATTTGAAAGTATTGCCTTTTCTTCTACAACTTGGAAAACTTTAAGTAGTATGGGTATTAGGTCTTCACTAAATTTTTTATAAAATTCAGCAGTGAAGCAATCTTGTCCAGCGTTTTGTTCTTAGGTAGGTTTTATTACCAGTTCAATTTCATTGCTGGTAATTGGTCTGTTGAGATTTTCTGTTTCTTTCTGAGTCAGCCTTGGAAGGTTGTATTTTTCTAGAAAGTTGTCCATTTATTCTAGGTTATCCAGTTTGTTATCATATAATTTTTCATAGTATCCTCTAATAATTCTTTGTATTTCTGTGGCATCTGTAGTGATTGTTCCTTTCTCATTTTTGATTCTGTTTATGTGAGTAGACTCTCCTTTTTTCTTGATAATTTTGGCTAGGGGTTTATCTATGTTGTTTATTTTCCAAAAGGACCAACTCTTGCTTTTGTTGATCCTTTCTATTGTTTTATTTTCCTCGATTTTATTTATTTATGTTCTAATCTTTATTATGTCCCTCCTTCTACTGACCTTGGGTCTCATTTGTTCTTCTTTTACTAGTTTTGTTAATTGTGAGTTTAGACTGCTCATATGGGAATGTTCTTCTTTCCTGAGGTAGGCCTGTATTGCAATATGCTTTCCTCTTAGCATGGCCTTCGCTGCATCCCACAGACTTTGCAGTGTTGAATTATTGTTATCATTTGTCTCCATATATTGCTTGATCTCTCTTTTTATTTGGTCATTGATCCATTGATTATTTAGGAGCATGTTATTAAGCCTCCATGTGTTTGTGGGATTTTTCATTTTCTTTGCATTATTAATTTCTAGTTTCATTCCTTTGTGGTCTGAGAAGCTGGTTTGTACAATTTCAAACTTTTTGAATTTACCGAGGCTCTTTTTGTGGTCCAGTATATGATCTATTCTTGAAAATGTTCCATGTGCACTTGAGAAGAATGTGTATTCTTTTTGTGTGTAGAGTTCTGTAGATGTCTGTTAGGTCCATCTGTTCTAATGTGTTGTTCAGTGCGTCTGTCTCCTTACTTATTTTCTGTCTGGTTGATCTGTCCTTCAGAGTGAGTGGAGTGTTGAAGTCTCCTAAAATGAATGCATTACATTCTATTTCCCCCTTTAATTCTGTTAGCATTTGTTTCACATATGTAGGTGATCCTGTGTTGTGTGCATAGATATTATAATGGTTATATCTTCTTGTTGGATTGACCCTTTTAACATTATGTACTGTCCTTCTTTGTCTCTTGTGACTTTCTTTGTTTTGAAGTCTATTTTGTCTAAGTACTGCAACTCCTGATTTTTTCTCCCTTTTAGTTGCAAGAAATGTCTTTTTCCATCCCTTCACTTTTAGTCTGTGTATGTCTTTGGGTTTAAAGTGAGTCTCTCGAGGGCAGCATATAGATGGGTCTTGCTTTTTTATCTATTCAGTGACTCTATGTCTTTTGAGTGGTGCATTCAGTCCATTTACATTTAGGGTGATTATGGACATGTATGTACTTATTGCCATTTCAGGCTTCAGATTCTTGGTTACCAAACGTTCAAGGTTAACTTCCTTACTATCTAAGAGTCTAAACTTAACTCAGTTAATATGCTATACAAACACAATCAAAAGGTTCCTTTTTTTTCTCCTCCTTTTTCTTCCTCCCCCATTCTTTATATATTAGGTATTCTGTACTCTTTGTCCCTTGATTGACTTTGGGGATAGTTTATTTAATTTTGCATTTTCTTAGTAATTAGCTGTTCTACTTTCTTTACTGTGGTTTTATTACCTCTGGTGACAGCTATTAAAACATAGGAACACTTCCATCTATATCAGTCCCTCCAAAATACACTGTAGAGATGGTTTGTGGGAGGTAAATTCTCTCAGCTTTTGCTTATCTAGAAATTGTTTAATCCCTCCTTCAAATTTAAATGATAATCATGCCGTATAAAGTAATCTTGGTTCAAGGCCCTTCTGCTTCATTGCATTAAATACAACATGCCACTCCCTTCTGGCCTGTAAGGTTTCTGATGAGAAGTCTGATGATAGCCTGATGGGCTTTCCTTTGTATGTGATCTTATTTCTCTCTCTGCCTGCTTTTAATAGTCTGTCCTTATCCTTGATCTTTGCCATTTTAATTACTATACGTCTTGATGTTGTCTTCCTTGGGTCCCTTGTGTTGGGAGATCTGCGCACCTCCATGGCCTTAGAGACTATCTCCTTCCCCAGATTGGGGAAGTTTTCATCAATCACCTCCTCAAAGACACTTTCTATCCCTTTTTCTCTCTCATCTTCTTCTGGTACCCCTATAATGCGAATATTGGTGCGTTTGGATTGGTCACACAGAGTTCTCTCAATATTCTTTCATTCTTAGAGATTCTTTTTTCTCTCTGTGCCTCAGCTTCTTTGTATTCCTCTTCTCTAGTTTCTATTTCATTCATTGTCTCCTCCACCATATCCAATCTGCTTTTAATACCGTCCATTGTGCTCTTCAATGATTGGATCTCTGACCATAATTCATTCCTGAGTTCTTGAATATCTTTCTGTACCTCCATGAGCATGTTACTCATTTTTATTTCGAACTCCCTTTCAGGGAGAATCATGAGATCAATATCATTTAAATCTTTCTCAGGAGTTGTATTAATAATTTTACTCTGGACCAGGTTCCTTTGGCGTTTCATAATTGTGTTTCATATTTGTGTATTGTGCCCTCTAGTGCCCAGAAGCTCTACTCTCTGGAGCTGCTCAACCTCTGAAGCAATGTCTGGGATTTTAGGGGAGTGGTAATGGTGCCTGGGGGGAGGAAAGAGCTGTTTCCTGCTTCCCAGCTGCTATGCCTGTCTCCACTGCCTGATCCAGTGGGCTGAGCACACAGGTATAAGCCTCTGTGCTTTGCGTTTTTAGTTGCTGTAGACAGATCTTCCCTCTGGCTGGCCTAATACCAGGGTAGGGTTTCCTGGTTTGCAAACCCGGTTCGACTGGCCAGGATAAAGGTGCAGTAGTCTGCCTGTCACAGAAGAGGTTCTTGGAGCTGTGTAAGCAGCCAGGGAACTGGAGCACCTGAAGATGGTGAAAGTTCCCAATCTGCTGGGCAGAGTGCACCCAGACAATTTTGTCTACCTGTCCTTTCTCCTGAGCAGTAAGCTCTGTGAAATCCTTGTCCCTTTAGCATCCCTCTTGCTAAGGGCTTCTTTGTTAGGAATTCTCTCAGAATGGCCACGTTTCTTTTGTCCCAGAGCAGCTGGATATGGATCTCTGCTTTCCACAAGCAGCTGGAATCTTAGTCTCTCTAGGAATTTTGCCTGTCTTAGCTTTCCAACCCCCTAATTACCAGAGTATAATGCAAGCACCATGAAATGTAGGTTTGTGCTCCCAGAGCAGATCTCCAGAGTTAGGTATTCAGCAGTCTCAGATCTCCACTCCCTCCCTGCTCTGTTCCTCTTCCTCCCATTGGTGAGCTGGGGTGGCGGAAAGGCTTGGATCCCACAGGACCACAGCTTTAGTACATTACCCTTTTCCATGAGGTCTGCTCTTGTCTCCAGGTGTATGCAGTTTGTTGCAGTCCTCTTTCCTGTTGCTCTTTCAAGAGTAGTTGTATTTGTTATATTTTCATATTACGTGCAGTTTTAGGAGGAAGCCTCTGTCTCACCTCTCTCGCTGCCACCTTTCTTCCCAATTATTTTTAATACACAATAAATTGTCTTACTCTATGTCACTACTTTAAGGATAAGGAAAGAAAATAAGGTATAAAAAACTGAGTTGACAAATACCCTCTTTCCAAGAGGTATTTCCATTTTAAAAGTACACATTAATATTTTAAGTTAAATAAATGTCACTGAAAATAAATCACATTGAAAACCAGCCATTCCTCCTTCCAAGAACCAGCCCATGAGCCCTGATTTTGAGACATCAATGTACCTTGAATCTTTACTAAGGACTAAAATGATTCTTGAACAATGACAAAGGTTCACTTTACTAGGACAGTGCCCATCGGCAAGTCATTTCAAGGTTCTGAGTTCTCATCTCAGTGGAAAATTAATTATAAGAGTATCTCCACTTTTAATGGGTTTTAAATGATCTAAAAACCCTTTCTGTATTTTTAATGTATAATTCTTTTATATTAATAACAGAACAGATATAAGGAATAAACTTTATGAAGCATACAGCAAGCACATCAGTAACTCTCCATGTATTTGAAGTCTTCTGCTTACGTTTCTTAATATATGCTCTGAATAAGATTAATTTTCTCATAAGAAGCATTTGCAATCTAGCTGAAAGTCTTAATAAAAATTTGTCATTTCTTTAGAATGAATGCTGACTAATTTTCTTTCTTGCTTGTTTAGCATAACTCTTTTTGTTCAAAATTTATTTGAGTCTTTTTCACAACTGTAATACAAATATTTCCAAGCATAAGAGCATGTTTCATTTGCTCATCTAAATGGCAAAATTGTTCTAATTAGCTATAGTATTGTATACCAAAGTTCCAAATAAGTTACAGAACCCAAGGAAGCATTGTTTTTATAGTTAAGAAGGTAAAAATGTGTTTTGTTGAGTGTTGCAAAACTGCAACCTTATACCAATCATTACAGATTTCACCAAAAGTAGATAAAAGCATCATTCAAAAAATAATCAACTATGCAGTTTGACCATGGGCTGTGTGTACCTCAGTTTTAACATCTATTTAAATGAAATTAATACAATAGTATCTATCTTAAAGGGTTGTTTAAGGAGTAAATGAGTTACTAAAGTAGAGTGTTTCAAAAGTGCCTGGCACATGTAAAGTGTTAATTATATCATCCATTATTATTTTTATCATATTTAGAATTATAATCCTGGCAAGAAAAATACAGTTGTGTTTTTGGTGCAAACAATGCTTTCAGATATATTGACTACAAAAATGATGTAGCACATTGAAACAGTACATGCTGACCCATGTACAACTTGTGGTATAATTATTTACAGTAAGAAATATATATCATTTTATTTAATAAACAAATTAGATGATAGATAGATATGGATAGATGATAGATAGATAGGCTGCCTAACGTACTCCACACAATTGTCTTGACAGAGTAGTATACAAAAAAACACTTTAAAATTTTTCCTCTATTTGAGCTTTGTCAGTGAGGGTGGATACAGAAGATAAATAAATACCTGCATAGTATGCCAGATGATCACAAATGTTGAATGATGTAGGAATAAAGAGAGAGAAGGAACCATATGAGAAAGTTGGGAAGGAAGGCTACACATTTAAATACAGTGGTCCCCAAAGGACTTTTTGAGGGAGAAACATTTGACCAAAGACCAAAGGAGGTGAGGAACACCCGCATGGATAAGGGAAGAGCCCTTCAGATATAGGAAACTCAGTGCAAAGGCCCTAGGGTAGAATGCTACCTGGTATGCTCCAGGAAAATTAAATAAAATATATTAATATCTAATGTCAGATGGTCACAAAAGTTTTAATACCTAAAGGTGACTTTGGACATCATTTTCTCCTCTTGAATACCTAGTTCTTTTTTAACTTGAACCATATTTGTGTTTATATTTATATAAATAATTACAAATATTTATATAAAAAGTTCAGTAAATTCAAGAACTCAAATTAAAGTGCCAGAAGTACATTAGTGGGCTATGATATTTTATAGTTGCTTTAGTAATTACATTGTTATGGAGAAAATAAAGGAAGTTACAATATAAATAAACTTTGGATATTAAATGTTATATAAAGCACAAGAAATAATCACAAAAACAGTTTCACAGCTTATCAAAATGGATAATTATACTAAACTATACTATAGATTGTATGAAATATTCCATTCCTTTGTTGTAAAAGCTTTTCTTTTTTTAACTATGTAACAAAACCTTTATTAACTGGAAAAGCTTTTAAATGTATAGTAGTCTCTCCTTATCCGTGGGGGATATGTTCCTAGACTACCAGTGGAGGCCTAGAACTGAGGATAGTATTGAACACATACTATACTTTTTCCTATACATTCATATCTATAACTGTTAATTTATAAATTAGACACTATGAGAGATTAACAATAATAACAAAATAGAATAATTATAATATACTCTAACAAAATTTATGTCAATATGGCCTCTCTCAAAATATCTTTTTGTATCATAGTCACCCTTCTTGTGATGATGTGAGATGACAAAATGCCTGCATGTTGAGATGAAGTGAGGTGAGTGATGTAGGCATTGTGATGTAGTGTTAAGCTACCACTGACCTCTGATGATATGTCAGAAGGAGGATCTGTGGACTGTGGTTGACTGGAGGTAAAGGGGGACTTCTGCATTCACAAACTCTTCTAAAAGAAACATTTGCTTCATATCAACTCAAATATATGGCTTTGTATTACTATTCTACATGTATACTCTGAATATAAAAAGTATGTACATTTGGTAATAAAAAACTAGTTGAAAGTATTATCATGAATGAACTGTACTATTAAATTACATCCACAAAGTTGGCCTTTCTACTTTGTTAATTTCTTCTCTTGAGCAGATGCATTCATTTATCAATAATCATTTTCATCATTCATTACATATTGACTCACCATTGTAGTAGACGTCTATTACTTTTTGCTAACCACAATACCAGACATATGCTGTTTTGTCTGCTCAGCATATGTATATCTATTTTTCTATTGGAAACACCCTCATTTTCTTTTCCAGAGTCACCAGATCATTACTGAACCCCCATGGTTCAAGAGTAGTTACGAGGCTGGTAAAACTGAATTCAAATTGTTTTCTGCAGTTTTGGGAAAGAGAAAACTTGCTTGCACTTGGAACTGCAAAACAAATAGCAGACAGATTTGGAGATATGACAATGCTCTTGCCAACTTGGTATATAGGAGGCCTCTCTGCCTTCTTGAGGGTGAAACCAATATAGAGAAAAGTAAAATTAAGATCTGAGATAATGCAGGTCCCTGAAGACAAATTTGAACTCCTGGAAACTATCATTCCTGAGGCTAATATCCTAAGTTTTCCTTTCAAATAACCTGTAAATTTGCAGTTTGACTTCTGTTTTTATCACCACAGAGAAAGTCTTGAAATACTGCTTACTAAAGCACCCTTTAAATAGAAATATCTTATAAAAAGAAAAAAATCAAACTCTTCAACATGAATTCTTAGGGAAGAAACTGGATCAATCAAATCTTTATGTATTGTAAGCTTTCTAATTCAACCCTATGATAGATACAAGTGAACTTGGTTTTTTAATTTGTGGATCACAGTGTGGTTATATTTTCATCCACAATACCTTTGAAAATCTAATTGGTTTCATTTAAGATAAGTTAATATAAACCATTTTCAGTGCTTAAATGAAACTGAGAAAAACTGACAAGTTTCTTCAGTCATAACACATTAAAAAATCCATAAAATAGATCAGTACAGTTGTATGTAGCCATATATTATGATTTAGGTTTTATATCAGGTTTTCATAGGAATATTAATGGGGAATGTTCTGGGCAATGCAATTGGAAGACTCAGAAACAAAATATTATAAAATGTATAAATTGGAACAATTCTCTATTCACTCAGAAGCTTCAGGGTTTTTTTTTTCTGTATTGAGATAATGCTTACATAAAAAATCATGGCTGTGATTGATGAGACTGTATATGTGAAAATATTTTGTGGACTGCTAAATGCTATACAAATATTACATGTGTGCATGTGTATATATGTGTATTATGTATAATTCTATGTACACAATTAGGTTTCACAGAATTCTACAAATCCTTCCAGATTGTGTGAGGAATTTATATATTCGAGATTAAGAGCACTCTCTCTCTAGCTTGGGGTAAGGTCAAATATCTGCCACTTACTAGCTATATGACCTCAGGAAAGTTTATCTTCCTGGTACCTCCATTCCCTCATGTGTAAATAATTTTCATTAATAACTTAATACACACGTGGAACTTAGAACACTTAATCCTTTGCTTGGTGTTTGGCTCTCTATTGCTGTTAGCATTTAGTTTGCATGCTCAGGTAATTCTCTGTTGTGGTTTGCTCAGCTCTTGACTCGGATTCAGCTTTCTCAAATGTGACTGTTTGGACAATATTTATATACTTCTTCCATTTCCCAGAATGTTGAAAACATCAGGTGCAACATCAAGACAGAAAGCCCAGAGAAAAGTTGTTTCATTCTCACCCCTGGAAACAATCAGGGTTTTTGCATAGGCTACAACTTCCCCTTTGGGTGACATGAATGGGGAACACATATTACCTTTGCTCGTTAATCACTGGATCTTCTCCAGTAGATGAGGTCCTGAAGGGCAGGAGTCTTTTTAAATTTATACGAGCAAACACAGGGGCTTTTTAGCTACAGAGAGGAATCAGAAGATGAAAGAAAGGAGGGGCGAGGAAGAAAAGAGACATGGAGGAGAAAGTAGGAATTGCAGAAATTTGCACTAGTCTGCAAAACATTGGAGTTGGAGTGTGAAAGAACAGACATGCTGCTCAAAGTGATAATTCTCCAAAAGAATTAAGGCAGAATACGTAAAAAAGATAGTAATATTTCAAAGGCATAGGACATTAACAATGGCAATGCAAACAGTTCGTGTCATTTTTAAAAAGATTGTTTCCTAATCTCTTGGGTCACTGGTGGTCTTGCTAACACTTAGATATGTTTGAAGCAACTGGAGTTTCTCTTCAGTGCTCTGGAAACCAGCAAGGATACTTGAGATCATGAAAGAAAAGTAAAAATGTGTTTATTTTAAGGAAATGTCTTCTATGATGCCAGCAAAGGAAAGAATGTAAAGGGCCACATTTACATTAAGCTATATGAAAAATCACTATCTGTCATCTACCTCTATCTGTCTAACATCTATCTATCATCTATCCTTATGCATCTATTTTTGCATATGTATATAGACACACACAAAATTGACAATCAATCTTTAACTGAGTTTTGGGGTTAGAGTCACCAAGCTAATCACATTGAAGTTTTGACAAGATCTTGTGCAGTAATGTAGGCATGAAAATTAGTGGTTGAGAACATGTCAGAAAAACAGTGAAAAAACTCTTGACTCTCTCAATGATAGATGAAGAAGAGAATCTGGATCAAAACATGAGAGTTATTAACAATTTGGTATTTTTATGATACCAAAGTCTGAAGATCACAGTGTCAAGGTGTCATGACCTAGGAAGTGTGCTCAGTGACCCTCAGTCTCCTCAAAATATTTAATCATATATGTTATTAATCCATACAGGATGCATTCAATTATATGAAAACAGCATAGGAGATTTTTTAAGTGGCCTTTAAGTAGATTCATATGAAGGCATTGAAATGCTTTCAACCTTGATTATTATTAGTATTATTAGTATTATTTTTGGTAAAGAAATACAGTGGCAGAATGCTGGGGATGAGATAAACCTTTTTAGATTGCATCTTTAAACTCTCCCAATTTCAATGGCATCCTTTAAAATATGAAACAGTATTAATGATCACTCTGTGAATTTGATTCTAAACTCTAAAACATGTTGATGCTTACAGATAACAAATTCATGGACTTAAAACAGAAAGGGAAAAACCAGTTGGATATTTGTAGATTAACATATGGTCTTGCATGATATTTGATACTGTTAAAAGAATTGTTCTGGTATTGGAATTCACCAACGTCATTACCATCTTGAAAAGAATGTCATGAAAACAACTTAGAGAAAGAGATGAGTCTAGATACTCAAAAAAAAACAAAAAAGCTACCCATATGTATATACACACACATATACACATTATATATGTAATGTATGTATACATTAAGAATTTTTGAATAACACTTTCTCTAAACATAAAAATCAGGTCCAAACATATTCTGTCTGGCTATATGAAATGTTCTTTTAACACACATCTCTCTTAGAAGCTACTACTTCGCATGCCTGTGTGCCATTTTGGAAGCATTTCCGTCAACCTGCTCCCCTGGATGCAGGATAAGTTAGGTATCTTTTCCCAAACATCATTTGCACAACTTTGCAGTAACATTTCCGTATAACATTGTCATTGTTAATTCACTTAGGATGCCCACCCCACTAGATGCAAATATCCTGGGGTGCAGGGAACATGTGCTCACTTCTTTCCACCATCCTTTTCAGTTAAACTTTAACGTTATCTTTTATGAAAGCCCACTAGATTCCAGGTAAATAAAAATTGAAATAAATCATAGTCCCCAACCTTAAAGATTTTAAAATCTGTAAGTATTCATACAATGTACTAAATGATAGTGATAAATGTAGCCCAAGCATATTGAAGGTACTTAAAAATAATTTGTTGAATGAATGAAAGATTAACAATGAAATGTTCTGACAAAGATAACAAGAATCAATGGTAGTGAAACCTTTTATAATTATACTTGGAGCAATGACCTAAACTTTTCTTCTTTTTTTTACTTTGACCCAAAATAATAAAATTCATTGTCATGAACATTTCTAAGGTATTAAGGATGTCTGGCTTATTAAATAAGCACACAATTCTAAAACTTAAATCTAATTTATTTCTGTGTTCTGCAAGAGAACACCCAAATATTTATTTAAATATTTTATAAATATATTATTTATGCAAAGTAACTTTTAGTGAAAAGCTAGTGATCCCCATGTTAGCTCTTTAGAGGATGAATTAAGAGTAAAAATTTATTGAAGATACACTATAGTCTTCAATTTTATATTAAATAATGCCTTAAACATGAAGTATAGCACAACCTTTTTATCATCATCTCATTATATATATATTCTAAAATATTCACGACTATGATAAACATGTATATATTTGCTATTGGGTAACATGCAAAATGTTATTTGTACAAAATACTACTGATATCCTCTTATTTATATATCATTAATTATTTTCTAAGGGAAAATATTTTACATCAGCAGCAAATGATAACAGCATGTGCTAAACTTACTCCACTGTGCACTGCATCTATTGTATTTTTATTGGAAATTAAAAATAATAATAGCCAGCAGAGAGTTTAGAAGCTTAAATTATTCATTCTGTGACATATAAATATATACATTTAATTATACCAAGTATATTGCCAATTTCACATACACAAAACCATTACATATTAAATGACCTGTAGTACGAGTCATTGTTTAAACAATTTGATTTAATTTTTGGAAGTTAAGTGAGAGTGTATATTGGCTGAGGTTATAATTTAGCAGCAAAAGCACTCAAGTAGCACAAAATGGAAAAACAAACTATAATTTTAAAATAACTACCATATTTTTTCCCCTCATACCCAAGGAACACTATCTCTGTGGGTACTACTATCGTGACCTCTCCCTCTATCCCAGACTGGCTCCTTCACCAAGTTGTTTGAGTGCCTACTATGTGTTAGGGACTATTCTGTCTGCTTGTGAGAGATCATGGAACAAAAGGCACAAAAAGTGCCAACCTAGTGTAACTTTCAGTTATGAGAAAGAGTTGGTGAATAATGGACAAAGTAATTAAGTAAAGTGCAGAGTGTATTTGGAGATGATAAGGTAAAAATAGCAAAGAGTAGAACAGGAAGCAGTCTTGGGAGTGCGGGAGCAGGCCGGGCTGCAGAGTTAAAACAGGGGAATAGGATCTTGGGGTAGGTCTTACTGAGAAGGTGAGGCTTCAGCAAAGATTTGAAGGGCTTGAAGGAGTTATCGAGATGAAGAGAATCCCATCCCAGGTGAAGGAACAAGTCAAGTAAATGTCTTCTGTGTTTGAAGACAAGCAGGAAAGCCAAAATGACTGCAGGAAAGTGAATTGGGAGTGAGCAAGAAAAGGAGATTAAAATAGTCAGGTCTAAGAGAGCTGCCTTGTAAAGGGCTGTGGGCCAGTAGCCACAGTTTGGCTTTTATTCTGGTAGTAGGGAGCAAATGGAGGGTTTGGCAGGAGAAATGACACTATCAGGTCTATTTTCACAAATGTTCATTTGATCAGTGATATCACCTTTATTCCTGATAAAATATTGGACACTGTGGCTCATGTGTAAAGACTTACCTACCAAGCCACTGGTCAAAGTGGACTACAGAGACCTCTCTACTAGAGATCTGTCCCTTACCTGTGCCAGAAGGAAGCATATAGGACTCATGTTCTTCTTGGAAACTGGGCTCCCAGATCATAAAGGAAAAACAAAAAAGAGAATATGGGAATGACAAGGTAGCTTTTCTTTCCAAATGTTCCAGTCATATTCAAGAAATGAATGATGGTACTCTGGAGTATTTTATGGGGAACTTCTCTAAGTAGAATAGAACATCTGGATTGGGGAAGAACTGTTTCTTTTCAACAGGTCTATTCTTATCTGTTCTTCTGCCATGCAATAAGGAGCCTACCACTGTGATGAAGACCTGAGATTATAACTGAGTTAGTCATTCTAATTCAGGTGAGTGCTGCAAGGCCACTTGGCCATGCACTTAATCTAGTTCTAATCAGTAATAGTTGTTTAATCTGCATTAATCTGGCTTCTCATTTCTCATTTGCTTGTAAATTGGGAGAAGGGTATTATCCATTAATCACTTCAATGTGAACAAAATGAAAGCATGAATGATCAAAAGTAGCCAGGGGAGCCAGGAAGTGTCATGTGGAAGACACTACAGAGAGTGCTTAAATCTCTATTAGGGAAACTCTCCAGACAGGATATTATTGTCAACTCATTGATTAGAAGCATTTGGGTTTTATGGATACAACATTTGCATTGAGTTCTTAAGACAGTGGCATAAGAATTTTCCCAACATCAGAGGTTATGTGTGGCTTAAATGACAGCAGCAGTTGCACCAAGTACCCAAATATATTAAGACATCTCTTTTGAATTGGGGAGCATACGGTACTTGAGGTTGAGTCTCTGCAAGAGTTCCTATGAAATTTTGAAAAGAGTGATGGATCTGGGTTGGAACAAACCATGGAATAGTCGTTCATATTTTGGATGCTGTAGGGAAAATGCAAGTTCCCATGGTCAGGATCCTCACCTGACCCTAAACTACTTGCCCACTGTGAATGTGTCATGCTCACAGGCACATGCTTGCACACGTGTGGCCAATGAGCTATTGCTGACTGTTTGCTCTATAAAGAGCTCCACCCGGTGCTCTAGGGACAGCTGTGGGAGAGCAGAGGCTGAAGACAGAGCAGAGCCCTGAGCAGGGACAACTTGCAGACTTGCCAGATTCTAGCACTCTACCTGCCACTGTGAGAATAAAGCTTGCTATAAACCCTTTTATCCCAAGGTTCCACTGTTGTGATTCAGTCATACTGGACCCAGAGTGAACTTGCCCAGAACTCCCACGAGACAGATGCCTGATAAAATTCTTAGCTCTCACCACTTAAGAAATCAAAGAGTAATTTAATGGTTTTATTTGAGATGAACACAGAAACTCGTCATTTGAGACATATTAGGGTAAGTATATTTTAGGTGGAAAAAAAAATGAGCTGATTTGTACAAAGGTGTATGTGAATGAAATGAAGTTTCCTGTGGCCAGGATTCTCACCTGACCGTGGTGGGCTAGCTCACTACACACGTGTGGGCGGTACATTGTTATTGACTTTAAAAACTCTGCCCAGTGCTCTGGGAGACATGGTGGCACCACCACACAGCTGCAGGGCTACAGAAGAGAGGATACTTGAGTGGTGGCAGGACTGAGGACAGAGACTGAGAAAGCTGTGGGGGTAGAGAGGCCCAGAGGCAGAGTATGGCTTGCTGCAGGCAGAATCGCCACCTGGGGAATAAAGTTGGGTATAAACCCTTTCACCCCAAGAACATTCCATTGTCATTTTTCTGTCTTACTGAATCCATAGTGAACTTTTCCTGGGCTGAAACCCGTTGACAAAACAGTGTGAAAGTGTTACACTGATACAGAGAAAGAAACCTCCAGATACATGTCTTGCAGTTTGTGTTTAGAGAATAACATACAAAAAAGTAGGAAAATAATTTAGAACTATATAGAGCAAGTAAAATGTCCTTCCTAAACTCTTAATGTATTCTTAGTTCTATAATACTGCAATAAATGCTCAGATTTTATTCATTTTGGTTTGAGTACTTTGTTACTGGAATAAATCCTTGGACTATTAATGCAAAAGGAGCATCTATGTTCAGTTGATGCAAGAAAGGATGGTGGTTGGGGTAAGGCTTACAAAGTTATTTCAATTTCATGATTCTCAAACTTCAGTGTGCAGAGGAATGAATGTGGAAACTTCCTAAAATGCAGATCCTAAGGCTTCAGCCCCAGGGATTCAGATTCATTTGATCTTGGATAAGGCACAGATAACATTGTAATGAGCTCTGCACATGAATCCAATTTCTGTTGCCCAATACATGTTGAGCAATGCTGTAATGGACTAAATTACAAGTTCAGGTGAAGGCTTGACCTTGCAGGTGGCAGTGGAAATGAAGACAGCAAACTAAGATGACGCTTTGTGTTCAACAATCAAGGTTGACCAATTAAATGTAAATACTGCATGAAAGAAGATTCATGAGTAATTCTAAGTCAAGCCCTGGTAATAAAGAGAATTTTAATGTTCTTAATGCAAATAAAAACTGAAGGAGAAGACATTTTAGATCAGAAGGTAAATCCTGCTATAAGACAACTAGGTTTTAAGGTGGCATAGGAAAGTGAAATAGAGATGCTGTCTTGCAAATGGGCTTCAGCCCCGGGCAAGTCCGCTATGGATTCAATGTGACCAAAGAAATTGACAGCAGAACATTCTTTGGGGGAAAGGGTTTATTACCCGGCTTGTTCTCCCAGCGGTAGGTCGAGGCACTAGCGTCGAGGCACTATACAGAGCACTGGGCCGAGTTCTCTGTATAGCACAATAATAGCTTATTGCCTAAAGGTGTGGAAGTGGTAGCCTAGCAACAGGCCAGTTACATTATCAGGTGGTTTAAGTTCAGTGAGGATCCTGGCCACAGATGCCCACTAAATAATTGCTTTAGGGCCAAGAAGAGTTGGAAAGTGAGATTCAGCAATCGCATATATATAGTTAAAAAGTGAAGCTGTGAAAGGAGATGAATGTGAAGCTTGGTGATCCATAAGGTAGGTGGGGAGAGTCGGGGAGAGCCGAGGTTTGGACCTGGTCATAAAACCATGCTGTCCCTGAGAAGAGACCCTTGAAAAGTTGGAAGGTAGAGCAAAGATTAATTTGGGGAAGAACAAAAGAAAATATAATCCAAGCAGAGATCATAGCCTCTGAGAAAACCCAGGGATAGAGGGGCTGGGAAAGGGATGCCTGAGGAGCATCTCCACAGGAGGGCTAGGACTAGGCCAGGTTCTGAGGGTGCTTGTCTTTGTAGACAGAGTGAAAGGATTTTTTCTTTGCAGTAGGAACAATGCGAAGCCACAGGAGACTTTTTGAGGAAAGAGTGACTGAGAACCAGGTGCTGAGGATCTGCCAAGAGATGCTGTCGTAACCTTGGAGCAGGTATGAACTGCACTATTAATTCCAGCCTGCTGATGCTTCCCCAAATGCACTTTACAGGACAGCTGAATGTTTTATTAAGAGTCCACCCTACTAGGGACCAATCCTGACTCCACATTCATTGTATTACTGTGGTGAAATTACTTAATTTAGAGCTTCTCCATGTTGGTTTCATATTAGAATCACCTAGGATGCTTTAAGAAAATACTAGTGCCTGCCCCTCTGTCCTAGAAATGTCTAAACTTAAGATCTGGTGGTATTTTTGAAATATCTTCAGTTGTTTCTAATGGTTTCTAAGACAGAGATCCACTGACTGTCACTCATTGTCTCCATTTCCTCATCTCTGAAAATGGGCTAATAATAGTACCTAAGTGTTGGAGATGCTTTGAGAGGATGACATGAGCTGGAGCCTGGAAACACTTAGCATAAACCTGGGCATGTGGGATGAGTTAAATGGACACCAGCTATTGTCACAGTCAGTTACTAGCCCTTTCCACTGTTGTACAAATATTCTCCATGTAGTGGATTCATGATCCAGCTTTTTCTTCAGCTTCCAGACTCATGCTTTACCATGCAATGGTTCTTTTCCATTAGCCAGTTATAGGAGACCTCTGATTTGATATATACTAAGGTTTCCCTGCTTTCTGCTTATAGACACAGAAAAATGTGTTGCATCACTTTTCCAGAGGGGTGTCCTCCAAAATTACTTGTGTTGTTCTTTTCTCATTCCTTCCTGAATACAAATCCCTTCTCTCCTCACCCCTCCCCATCCATCAGTCAGCTTTCCTCATTACCATCAGTGTTAAAAAACAAAGCAAACAACACACAAAGCAAACAAAAACTAACAGCAATGAAGAAATGTTATTTGGAAAGAGGATGAATCTTTAAATGCCAGTATAGATGAAATACAGAAATGTTGGCCATAGTTACATTGAGGTAATGCTGCATTTTAAAACATAACACACAAATTGTGCTATGCAGAATAATTGCAGGACCGAAATGTTAAGGGACACCATTGCATTTTCTATAGAAGTCCCTAATAGGAGACAGTGTTCAGTACCATCTTCCTGAATGGTTCCCGGTAACCATTCTTGAGTCCTTAGATGATATATAACTTTGAACTTGGTGGTCTGAGCAAAGAGTGGATCATAGTAGGCTGCATTTTCCCGCCTGACTTTGGCGCCTGTATTGATTCACTGTTGAGAGGTTGTAACTCAGTCCCTAGGTTTCTCATTACAGTTTGTCATATATTACGATTCATCATCTCTTCAGCCCTGGAGAATAATTTGTTTTCTATATTTTGTGCTCCCTCAGATTTTCTCTAGTTAAGTCATACATGTCTACAGAATAAGTTTCTTGAGGTCGCAGAGAATGTTTTTTGGCTGATGTTGGGCTAATCAAGCCTGGTCACAACAGAATCACCACTTTAGAAAACATTCATGGCCTATGTTTAATTTATTATTTTGTTCTTAACAGTTTGGTTTTTTTTTAAACAATGTTGACACATGTCCTCTCCAATGAATAGAAGATACTGGTATGACATGAATTAAAATGATCAAAATGCTGACCAGAGCTTCACTTTGGGTTCCTCACCATCTCGGCTCACTTCAGTCCCCTGAATATGCTGTTATGTTCCTTTCCGTGCACGACCTAGCCTTAAACATAACTGGCTAATCATTTTGTCAGATGCAATCTAAATCAAAATTAAAATGCAAACTGTGTAAAAAATGTATCCAAATAAAAAATACTATGCAAAACAGCTCATTTTATGACTTAATGTACAAAGTTATAAGTGCTCTATGTGTCTATTACTATTAGATATTTTGAATCTCTAATGTATGCTTGTGTGTGCATTAGATTTATCTTATTAAATGAAGAATAGAAAATATAGAAATGGGGGATGGGTGAAAGAAGTTGGAAATCTTGGCAGACACACTTTTCAATACGTCAAGATGTGAACACTAGCACTTCATTAAAAATTATAGAAAAATATACAGTGTATTTAACTGTGACCATTATTTTCCACCCTGCCTAGGAAAAAAAATAGTGCTGCAGTTTTCCCAGTAATGCTACCAGACAGGAACAGCAGAATTAACCGCCTCTAGCTTCCAAAATTATGCCTTATTGTTCCAATGAAAAAAAAATCCTTAGTGTGATTAACATTTACTGTTTTTTGCTAACAGTGTTTAGCTGAGCTGCACTGCAGGCACCAGAGCTTTGCTTTGGGAGCTCTGAAGGAGAAAATGCTCACTTTTTTTTCCCCAAATACAGGGCTGTCTACAGTGCACTCACCTCTGCATTTTTAAATGCAGGGTTTGTCTGCATCTCCTTTGAAATAAAGGGATTAAAATGGGAGAAAAAGTTGTTTTCCCTTTCCAGGTCATTGAAATGTTCCCAACATACAGCTTCTAAATACAAGGGTCAAGCCACAGCAAGAAGAAACACTGAAGCGACTTGGGTAAAAACTACAGCCAAGGGACAGTGAATTAACATTTAACAAATACCTTTTGGTGCCCTGCTTAACAGAAACTTAATAGTTTCTAATTCATGTCAGTCTGAAAATGACTATTTTAGATGCAAGTTTCTCTGCTTTTAAAATAAAGAGAGTTCCCACAAATGTAAGCAGTATGTCCTTCATCACTCAGCTGGCAAGTGGTCACTTCTGAGCCTAAAATTATCCTTCTGACCACAGCAACCTTACTCAGCAGACATTTCTGTGTCAATTGTGGGTTCCCTGCTTTATACGAGGTAAACAGTTTCCAGCTGTTCCCAGCATTTTAAAAATAACACATCTTGACTTGAATTTGTAAAAATTCACTTGGAAAGTACCATGATTTTTTTGTCTCATTCTGTTTGAGGTTTTAAATCTTAATAAGTTTGCAAACTCAGAAAAATAAAACTTCCCACATGGTCTCTCTTTCCACATATTTGGAGGTGCTGAACAAGATGAATGTTCTTTTCTGTAGTTGGAATAATAAGTGTATCCAAAAGTAGTATCACAAAATGCTAGAATGTTGCAGTTGAAAGAGGCCTTGGAGATCACTGGATCTGAAACTCTAAATTTACATGCAAGGAAATTGGAAGCTGCGCCTCACGGAGGAGAAATAACTTCCTCTCAATAGGTCTCCACCTAGTCACAGAGCTAATTAGTATAAGAACCAGAATTAACACCCAGGTCTCCTAGCATTCCACCATATTATGAGTCATCCTACAACTGAAGACTTATTTTACTCATCTCTTTATATTCTTGTACAAGTTTGAAGATATCTGTTCTATTTAATTAAGCTATAACACTCCTTAAAATAATGAGCCAAATTTAACTTGTTTCTAACTCAGGAATTTAAATTGGAGTACTGAATTGGTCCTTGTGTGCTTCTGTACTTCTCAATTAAAGTAACCTGGTTGTTACAGAAGGCTTACTATTTTTACCAGGCTGAAAGTGGACTTGATTTCAATGTTATCCAGTTAAGCAATGTTTTATTCAGTCAAGTGATATTTAATTACTGTCACTTATCAATCTCATTGTTCTAAAGTGCCCAAATATATGTAAAACACATTAAACTAGTAGAATAACTGAAGGTGTTTTCTGTTACAAAAAGGAAAATACACCTTAAATTATCTGTGCAGAAGCTAATTCATGACTATGAGAAATGACTTAATTTTTATGTCCAAACACATTCACCTGCCAGTATTTTTGTTCTTTTAGTAAAGAATACAGTTTTATTCATTTTCTCTGTGGATACCAAACTGCTTTTGAAAAACAAATATTCTCACTGTGCACAATTGAAAATTACTAATGTCTCACTTACATAGATTTCTTAGAACATCTGATAGACTCTTTTTATTTCCTCCATGAGCAGTAACATTGTAAATTGAGCTGTTAAACTGATTCATGCTTAGACCAGCAAAAAAAGTGCCATGAGTGGCTCTGAATCTTTCATAAATACTGCAGAAAAGATTTCGGCCTGCACTTGCCCCTAACCCCTGCTATTTTGTGTCATAATGCATCATTACGTACGGATGTTTGCTCTTGTGCAAGTCAGCAAAAAAAGGATTACATAGTGTATGTTGGCCCCTTTCCTCGAATTAAGTTTGTCACTTTTGATTTGTTATGTTATTGGACCGTATTTCAGGACCTTTTAACATTGGCAGCTGTGACACCAACATACATAGTCATCCCCAGCAGTTTACTGCTTTGTCCACTGCACCCTGAACATTTTATTAAACACATTTATTCAGATAAAATCAGTTTTAAAAGAATATAAAATAATGCTTGAAAGGGAAAGGAATTGATGATGTATAATCTAGTGAGTGTGCGCTGTGTTGTCACCTCTTTGTGGAAAGTGAGAAAATGGAGCCACTGTGTAGACTCAGTTATAAAAGAAAATACACAAAAAGTTTAAGATTGAAATGGTCTCAGTTAATATGTAGTTTATTAATCCTTTCCATTCTTGTTCTCAAATGGTTAGGTCCAGTGATATCAGTTCACATTTGCCCAAATAATTACATTGACTCACTACCATCATGGACAGTTCTGACCACCAGACTAATTCCCATATTGCTCAAATAGTCTACATGTAATTTTACCCTTTGACCCCAAAATATCATCTGGGAATACTAAATAAGCAGTCATATATCTATTAAATGCATTTGCCTAGTTTCCTCTGGGTGGAGAGTATGCTATTTTGTTAGCCTCAATCTGGCAAGAGAAAACCCAATATGACTTTCCTATTTAAATAGACGCATTTACCACATATTTATTGAGATACAACTCTACTCTAGGCTCTAGGAAAAGCCCTGGGTTTGAAGGAGCATAAGCTGTAGTTCTCCTCACTGTGTTCATGGTCTTGAGGGGAGACAAAAATGAGTAAGAGGAGAGTCTACTGTGTAAGAGACTAGATAGACTATGGAGTCAAAGACTTGGCTTCAAGTCCAAGCTCTGGTACATGCTTGCCAAATGATCTGGAATGTGTGCGGTCATGCACATGAATGTGCATATGTGTTAGAGGACATAATGTACTTAAAGTGCTTAGCGAAGCTGAACTTAAAAGGAATTGTGATAAGGAAGCCAGTTAAGAGATTGATGTGAAAATCACCTACATTACAAAATTCAGGAACTAATCTAAAAGAATAGCCATTTTGTGACATTGGGCATGGAGCAAACACAGAAATTAAGTGGTTTTAGGATCTGTGATTATATGTAGAGTGAAATGAAGTTTTCAAATACATTATCTAGTAATGTGAGAAAATTAAGAATGCTTACAGTAGAAAGCATCTACTGTTTCTTGAGGTCAAATTTTGAATTTTAGAAAAAAAGTGTGAGGTTAAAAATCACAGAAACTAAGAGTTTGGATGCATTGATCATGTGTAAACAGTAAATAAGGAAACTATTTCATGAAAAAGAGAATTAATATGTAAATTACTACTAAGACAGTTCTTGGAATAAGTTGTCCTGAAAATACAGATATTTAAGGGTGTATTTATATATCAGTTAAGATTGCTGACCCAAAGCCTGAAATTGTTTAATTTTACAGTCATGTTACAGCTTTTAAAGGAAGAAAAGCTTTGCATTTTTGAAATTAAAAAGCATATAGCTGTGTATCTTCCTCATTGACTGGTATATTGTTAGGTCGTTAGGTAGTAAAAATCCATTCAAATTTAGAATCTCATAGCCTCTACTGGGCATATAGAAAATAATTAGAAAAGATAATAACCTTTTGCGGTCAGATCTAAGATCCAAAAGTTTAATATCTAATTGGTAGATGATTATGAAAAAAAACCCTTCTCTTTACCTCACTCTCTCTGGTGTTTGCATACTCTTGATTTTGGTCTTACTCTTTACCTAAATTTAGTTCCTTTATGTGAAGCTGCAGTAGGTTGTTTTCTGAGTGAAGATGTGGATAATCAATGACACAGAGAACAAAGAAGAAACTAACATGGCTCCTAAGCAATCTCCCAGTTTGCCGAAATTATTTGTACAGGACAGTGACATGGCCTTTCTCTTTTGCTCACAGAGAGGTTTCCTAGTGGAAATTTAAAAGTGAAAAATAAAAGCAGAAATGTCAAACCATTTATGTTCCTAAAAGCTAAAGTGATTTTAACTTACACATCAAGACAAAGTAAGGAAAGGACATCTTTACAAATGTGCTTTTTTCCTCAGTAGTATTCACAGCACTAATGCATTTACAAGATGTTAAATCACATACTTAAAAAAGAAATCAGATTGAAATGGGAAACAATTTTCTAACATATTTGAATCCACTTCCAGGACTAATGTAGACGCTCCCCAGAACCTGTATATATCAATTCAGCTATTAATGGGAGTTGACATGTCATCATTCAGGTCGGTTCATTGTGCTGGCGCTGACTGTGCCAGCTACACCGAGGAAATATGGAGAGAACTAGTGATTTAGGAGTAGTTTTTTCTAAATAACCTTTTCCAGTCCTTTGCAAAATTATGATTCAATGCAAATATATGAATTTGTGATTAAAAATAGCTATCAACAATATGAAACTTGCATGAAATAAGGAAGGAAATATTCCAACCTCATAAATAAAGCCGTCATAGGTGCATGATATCTGGCGTGGAGTACTCAATAAATGTGTGTTGAACAAATGAATGAAGAGGTAGTAGGTGACTAATACTGAAGCAATACTCAGCCACTTGATAAAAATTTACATGCATCCAATTAGACCAAATGCACCTATGTAGTTATTGTGATATGTTTCTAGTAAACCGTTATCCATCTCCAAAAAAAAAAAAAAGAAAAAGTAACCTTGATTAGAGTCACTGAATATATATATGCCGTATTGTTCTATGACCTGCTTGGTTTTACTGCAAAGTATATACCCAGGAACTTCTTTCCTATGTGGTTATAAGTTAGAATGGATGAATACTTGGGGGGCATTCAGCTTGGGACAGGCATGTTGCTTGGAGAGAGACAGCAGTGCAGATGTTTTCCAGTGTGTCCTTGTTCTTGCCTGCCCTGCACCCACCACCAATTGACTGCCAGCCATGCTACCCACTAGCAGCCGCAAGTCCATCCCCAGGTGCTTTGTTGCAGAATTCAGAGAGGAGGTTGCCACTAAGAGCAAAGAGCCAACACCCTTCCACAGACTTTTACACCAGCCCCTTTTATGTTTCTACTCTAGAAGCTGGATGTAACTAGCTTCCATATGTCCTTGAAAATTCTACACATATTTTTCTATTTCTCCAACTCTTATTTTTGTATCATTATTTTCCTGGATCTTATCACACTGTGCACTATTGAGTTACATTAATACATTCCTTAACTAAGAATTCTTACGGCAGTTTTTCTTCACTGATTTCATCCAGCTGAAGATGGTCACAGCGATATCTCTTGCCCCTCATGCTCTTCGGCAATGTGAATTGCAACTCCTCCATCAAGAAGTGGGGACCACTTCTCGACTCTTTTGAATCAAGGCCAGGGAATGTAGTCTGTGGCTACTTTAGCAATAGAATGTGGTGTAAGTGATGTGCCATTTCCAGTCTCAAGGCTTAATTGGCCTGATAGCTTCTGCTTCCTTTCTCTTGTAACACATGCTATTGGGAAACCAGTCTCCACAGGAAAATTCTGACAGTCCTTAAATCTCTGTGCTATGCAGAAGACCAAGCTGGCATATGCAAATGCAATGTTGAGAGCAAAAGATGATTGATCCATGGTGAGGTCCCTGTCAATGAAAAAAACCTAAAACAATTTGTAAAAGGTTTGATGTCCTTTAGTCAAGGGAAAACAATCCATGGACTGGGGGAGCACAGTGCCTCACAAGCGCTGCAGCACTCGTCCCAAGGCAATTTGAGCAAGAGCAAGTTTTATGGAATGTTAGAGGCAGCAAGAGGCAATATGGAAACAGGGCATGACTGGCTTTGAGGTGGGGGATTTGCTCTAAGGATAACAGGTCCCATTTTCCAGGGTAGGTTTAGCTGGCTAGAGACGAACTGGAGGATTGTGACTGGTGTATGCTAGGTTTTCTGGCAGTGAGGAGTTTTCTGAAAGTGCAGGCTGACTTAGATTTAGATTTGTGACCTTGGCTGGGCCACTGGGGCAGCCTTCATTTTGTGGATCCGATATGTGAATTAACTTTATCACCCCAGACATTTGAATTAGTCCAGCCCATTCAAGTTTCAGACCATACCAGACGCAGCGGCTGTTTAACAAAAACTACATGAGTTATTTGGAGTAAGAACTGCTATCTTAACCCAGTCCACACAGACCTATGGGAGATAATAATATATTGCCATTTTAAGATATTCAGGAGTGGGATTGCTTGTTAATGCAATTTTAAATAATAAAAGCAATTAATTACAAGCAGTCTATTTCCTTGATATCCTAAATTCACTTCTGCAGTTCATTGTATAAGGGATTTGGCAATTGCTAAGTGAAGTAACCCATTCAAAGTTCAAGAAATTTTATATAAGGATTGTTTAACTTTTAATAATTCTATTGCTAGGCTTATTTTTATACCATGGGACGATTTACTGTGTGAAATTCTAAACATTACTCAGACCACAGTCCTCAAACAAAAACTGTTTTTAAAGCCATCAGTGACCAAGTCCCATTTTTCCTTCCTTACAGAGGAAAGACATTTTTAGAGAGAATACGTCAAAATTTTTTATAAGAAATTCATTTTATATTATCAAATAACAACACCCCCAGATGTGTTGATTTTGATGTCCTATCTTCATGCATTGTGATCGTTGGGGAAGATTAGACGATTAGGTGGCTCAGAGACTTTGGCAGAAGGATGTTTAAGCTTTCAAAAGTGACTTAAAATTCACTACTGATGGATTATTTGGATTTTGTTCATATGAAAGACAAATGAGAGCCTCCGTGAAATGGTTACTGCCTAAAATTTTGCCTCAATGGTGTTGGGTTTTGAATCAATTACAGAAAAACTGAATTCTTCCTTGCTACTTTTTTTTTTTGCTAATTAGTCTATCTGAGATTTAATACCCACATGGAAAATAAGGAATACAATTTTTATATGGTTCCTTTTATTTTTAAAATTTATGTGCCAAGGAGTTTGGTACCTTGAAAGTTCTCAGTAAAGACTAAGTTCCTTTATCCTTAACTCCCACCATGCCTCCAACTTTGTTTTCCTCTGCCTAATTAAAATTCTGTTTTTTCACCTTTTCTTACTATATTCGATCAGAATTCTGGTCTACTAATTTAATATTATTTTCTAAGTCTATTTCTTTCTGACTGTGAATACATACTATATCCTAATGTTTTCTTGATTTTGACATCTTCTCCTTTCTTCATGTAATAGTAACTAAGATTAATTAAACAATTATGTGTGAAGTATTGTCTTAAGAGTTTTATTTCTTAAGTTGTTTAACGATCAATAATGCAGGTGTTATTACTATCCCCATTTGACAGATGGGGATTTCAAGGATAGAGAGAGTGACTAACTTGACTTAAGTCAGAAAGCTAGTAAGACACAGCTCCATGATTAACTTTATCAGATTTACTTAGACACTTCATAAAATAGATTCTTGGGCCCCATGCCAGCCATGGCAAGGAGACTTTCTGAGATTGGACAGCACAAATTTTAAACTTTAGTAAGATTTCTCAGTGATTCTTGGTATAATAAAGTTTGGGAGGCTTTGTTTTAAACTTCTATAAACATAGTGCTGGTTCACACAGTTTCCCTGACTATTTAATATCTCTCTGCATCTGGCCCAGGCCTGTGGAAATGAATGCATTCGTTAGGGTCTGCCTTGCATTACCTTCCACACTTTCACACTCCCTATAATTCAGGGGTGCTTTCTTCCCTCACACTCACCAGTTTTCTATAATCATTGATGTTCTAAGATGAATTTAAAGCAATAAATTACCTTTCTCAATAATTATTTACTATTTAACAGTATTTAAAAAAGAAAAAAAAAAACTCTCATGGGTTAAATTTTGTTTCGCCTTCAAATTCTTTTGTTGAAGTCCTAACCCCCAGTACCTCAGAATGTAACTGTATTTAGATATAGACTCTTAGAGAAGTAATTAAGATATAGTCAAGTCATATGGATGGGCCCTACTCAAGATGACTAGTGTCCTTATGAGAGCAGTAGATTAAGACACAGCAATAAGGCAGCCATCTCCAAGACAGAGACTGGCCTCTGGAGAAACAAAACCTGCTGATACCTTGACCTTGGACTTCCAGCCTCCATAGGTGTGAGAAAATAAGTTTTTATTGTTAAAACAATCCAGTCTGTGGTATTTGTTATGGCAACCCTAGAAAACTAAAACAGGAACTAATGATTTTTTTTTCTGTTTTGAAGTAATTTTAACCATTAATGAGCACATGGAGACAGTTGACATCTCTTAAATTATCCCTGTAACTACGTATAGACTATCTGGCCCTTGAAACATACATTGCACTTTTTATCAATGCAATCATCCAGTTGTATTTGAATATATATAATATGTTTACATATAATATAAGCATCCTTATATGGTATCTTCAGAGGAGATATTTTTCTCTTTTTAGTAGATATTAGTAGATATCTGAATATTAAAACAACCCATCTCCGCTATATTTATACTAGTCCATAATCTTCCTTAACGCTCCTCTCTACTATCCTCTCCCAACCTTTCTGTTCTTTTTTATGTACCTTTTGGAAAAAATAAGTTTGCCCTAACTTTTCATGGACACTGAATATCAAGATTTCCTTCAAAAAAAAAAAGATGTGCTCCTGAAATAGCAAAATGTGCTAGGATAGATTATTGTTCATAAATATTAATTCCTTCTCCCTAACTATAGAGAGTTTCTGTTGGTCCCTTAATTTTGTTTAATCATGATTTTTTTTTGTTGTTTGTTTTTGCTTTGGTCTCAAAGGGAACAAAAAAAGAACTCCACTCCAGGCACTAGCTTCTGAAATTTCCATTATCTAGTACATCAATCGCTCATGGATTTCAAGGTAGATGTGGGATCAGTTAATATAAGCTGTCTCAGCTGGGGAGCTTGGTTTATTCTTTGCTGGGCTACTTACTATTTAGTCATAATTTTTGTTGCTTTATATTTATTATTAATTCATATTCATATTAATTTTATGCTTAATATTTATAATTAATTCATTCACAATTTTTAATTATAACGTTCTGAAATTCACATATAGTTTTAATTTTTAATATCATTCTACAAGTATTTTATTACATTTTCAAACACTCAGAATTATGAATATGCTAACTTAGTTATTCAAAGAGTCAAGGAGAAGACATGAAATTCATTTCAAGGGGTATTTATATTTCTTTTCAAAGTTACCACATACTTTGTCAAATTTAGAGCTTGAAAATAAAGCTCTGGATTTGAGTTGTGTCTTAAAGAATCAGAGTGGTTGACATCATGAATGACATTGTTTGACCTTAATGCTTGGAAAACATAGGACATGTAAAATGGTCTCATAATTTGCTAAGAATAAATAGGAACAGGATTTGAAGTGAAAGCAGGCAATCATATGGATGTGAATACAGAACTGAAACTTCATTAATAATGATATGCAAAGGCATCTTTTTAATTGAAATTAAGCCCATAATTAGAATTAATATAAACTGATATAATACACAAAAATAGTACCTTTGCATATAAATATTGGAGATTATAAATTTTCATGAGCAAATCATGTTAATTCAATCATTAATTTACAGTTTATCCAGCACATACTTATTTACTCTCATACTTTTCTGAGCATTGTTCTAGGCATATGCAGTCTGTAATAACAACCCAGCTAAGATCTTGGTCTCTTGGAGCATATTTTTAGTGAGGGAAAATAGAGAATAAGTAAGTAGATAAAATAGATAATATCAGCTACTAAAATTGCTTTGAAACATTAAGTCTATGGGGACAAAACCTACAAATGTATTAATACTGACTTACCTTAACAATTTAAAAAACAGATAATTAGTTTCTAACATTTTCATTGTTATAACTAGATTACAAACACATTTTCTAAGTATAGCAATAATGCTTTTGCAACTTGCCATAGTTTAATCGGTGAGAGTCTGTGGGTTTTGTGTATTTCATCTGGGAAATTTAAATATGCCTATTTGTAAAAGAGACAACATTTAATATCAAAATGTTGAATCTTATGGAATATGCAAGAGTATTATCACTCTTATGCTATAAATAATATATTTTTTGGAAATTAGGTACTTTCAAATAGTCTATGTGGTACAGATTATCTATAATATGAGAGAATGGAAAGAGTAGGAATAGAAAAATGAAAATGTCCTTGATTTTTAGTAGCATTTCAGTTTTTGATCTATTTTTATCTCCATTATTCTTGTTAAAATTGATGAGTTCAGACACAGAACAGTTAGTTTCTTGAAGTTGAAAACATCCTACGAAAAATCATTTCATTGCTTATAAGAAATATATTTATGTGTTATGTATTTAAAAAATAGTTTTTTTAATAAGCTAATAGAACATTAAAGAATCATAGAAATGCAATAAATATAATCAGAGTTGAAAAAACTTCAAGAAATACAATTCAGTGAATGCTTATTTACTGTATCAAAATTTTCATGATGTAGGCAAAAATAAGCATCAAATTCATTTCACCAAGTTGACTTTACCCCTAAATCTATGTGGGAAAAAATTACAAATACATCTAAATTTAAATAAAAAAAACACTTTCATATTCCAATAAAGTAAAAGTTTAAAAACAAATGATCTGCTTAGTTAAAAAAGAAAGCATTTATTTTTTCCTCTACATAAAACTTTGATGGAATAATGTCATCTAATGAATTCTTTCATAGATGCCTGCTCCAGGCAAGGAGCAATTTGAAAACAAAGGATAAAATGAAATCTTAATATGTGTCACTAATCAAGGATGTGTACACATGTAGTCTGTTCTTGAGAGGACCTAGTACAGTTTGTTGCCTTAGGAAAACAGCAATGTAACCTAAATGGATATGAATTACTACTATGTCATCAAAAAACTGCCTTGTACTACAAGCATTTTAGCTGGACCCCGAAGGTTCAATTCATCCAGGGATTATGCTGTGCATCTCTAGATTTATTCTCTCTAAATCCATTTAAACAGCAGTAACTGTTCTTTTGATTTGTCAAATTGTCTTGCACATGTGCCTTTTAAGGTTGAGCTGTGGTGATTTAAATACATTTGGGGAGAAGAAAGGGATAGAAAGCAGGAAGAATGTATAGAGGCTTTATCTGAAATTCTATTTAAAATCAGGACTAAATAGGGAAAAGGGTAAAAGTAAACTTTTTTTTAATAATTATGGTCAGCAGGATGCTCTTCCAAAATTGACCTTTTATTCTCTCAAATGCTTTATATGTGTATAATCATAAACTTTCAATGCCCTAAATATCATTCCCATAGATCATCCATTTAGTGGTGAAATTATTTTATATGTTCTTAAAGTTACTTTTGTTTAGATAATAAATGAATTATTGTCAGACTTCTAGAATCTCAGAAGTTTATGGGACATCCAGAATTAATCTAATAATACTTTTTTTTTTACCATATATCTATATGTTTAAAAATTGCAGGAAAAGTAAAAGGAATTCTAATAATATTAAATAAAAATAATGCTTATATATAATATCTCTTAGCTAGTAATTGTTTTGAATAGATTTTAATGAGTTTTAAGAAGATTTTTACAAGTTCTTTCAGTAAACTACATAAGGTCAGCAACTCATGGAATTAGAATGCTTCCTTATTATTAGAAGAAAGAATTATTATTAAGAAATCATCATTCCTTGTTTCCTTAGCTGAAGTGCACAATTCCTGAAGCTGTATCTATCCTGGATTCAAGAACTTTTGTTAGGCTCTGAATGCTCACCCCTTTGCTTTCCCATTCCAGACCAATGTCCTCCTAATCTAACAGGTTATCATACCCTTATCAATTTTATGGTAATTGTGATGAACTATAAATTCCCCAAGTTTCAATATTCTAAAAATATTTTATAATAAATGCTAGCTACTGATGTTTATTTGTGTTCTTTGTATTTAATGTTACTCTGATTTTAATCAAGATCAAATGTCTGCATTTTCTCTTTAGTAATGCAAAAAGTCATCCTACCTAAGGATCGTAATTTATATCTATTAACCTTTCAGTCATACAACCAGTGGATAATATGACCTTATGTTAAAAAATTGCTAAAAAAAGACATATAAATGAATAACTAAATTTATATTAATGAATTAATGCTAATAAAAACAAATAAAGTAGACTATTACCTTTAAAGTTTTATTTAGATATAGAAGTACACTTATAGGAGATACAAACATATACATGTATGCACTTGTGCATTAAAATTATATAAATGCTAACATAAGATTGAGATTCAAATTTACTAAACTTTACCTCAGAACATTTCAACTTTTTCCTTATTGCTTACATTGGATTGGTGAATACTTTGAATCCTGTTAAGATATTCTGTTGTAAATGAGAAAATATGTTGTTTATATGACTATCATCATCAAGAATTTTATTTTCATTATATTATTATGTCCTAAACCTATGGGAGATGTTGAATGAGGATGGACTGCTTACATGATCTATTTTTCCGTCTGTCTATCTGACTCTACATCTTCTACATCTATCTCTTTATCTATCCAACTGTTAATCAACAGATTATATTTTCTCTGCAGAACAATTGAGCTGATTCCTAAAGAAGAATTTTTTGGGAGCTTTCACAACAAACTAGGATGTGTAATTTTTTCTTTTTTTTTTTAATCTCTGGACTCTAGGGAAGATGGATATTAAGTTGACAAGACATGCACTTTAGAGATCAAGATATAACTAAGCTGGATTATATGTATCTAGAGAGAGCTTTGGTTATACAATTTGATTACCTTTTAACTTGAATCTCCTGATCCACATGTTATATAAATTAATCTTTCCTGATGGGTGGTACATTTGACCTCTATCCCACTGTTTGCCCTGCCAAAGTCATCTACTTAAAAAACTTTATTGTTTTAAGTTTCAAATTTTTAATGATAATTTGAAAAATCCTATAGCTATTCTTTTCCTCCAATCAAGAGTCATTATTTGAAATTATCTCATTTTAAAGCTATTAATTAAAAGTTTTTCCACTTTAATACATTCAATAATGAATAGCTCTTATATTCTTTATATGCTCAGACCACATTTAATCTTGAGAACCATAAATTATTCTTTCAACTATTATTTATTGGTCAATAACCACCTTTTATGCACTGTGGTTTCTGACTTTGTTTTCATGTTTAAATTAGATCATAGAATTGTTTAAATAAAATTTCAGGGATTTCTTTGCCATTTCTTTGTCTAAAGGTCATCTGAAATGTCCTGGCATATAAAAATCCACCCAAGAAACTCTTTCTCCTTCTCAGATTTTACAAACATATGTCATTCAGGTAATCTGAGTTCTCAACTGTAGGAATTTTAAACCTCCGAGAACTAGGGAACTGATAAGTTTTTGTCTATATGATTTCCTCAAGTCCACAGATACAAGGTAGGGAACCTAAAGTAAATCTTACTCACCAATTTCCATTTTGTTAGAGGAAGTAGTTCAACAGAAAGAGCCCACTACGCAAGAGACTGGGTGTAAAATACAGACTGTTTTCCTATGCCCCAACTGCTTTAGTCTAAATCTTCATATATTTCATCTAGTTTATGCCCACTTTATTGAGGTTTGAATTTTCTATGGGAGTAACTATGTTTCTATTGAATATGTAATGGATAAGAGATGTATGTATATGAGCATTATTTTTACTTAAGATTATTAAGCTTTCAGTTATGTTTTAAATAAAAAGTGATGTTTATGTCTTGAAATTATAGAAAATTTATCAGAAAGCAAAAACATAGGTAATTCCAAGTCAATGAGATTTTTTTTTACTTATGAAAATTTTACTTAGAAGTTTGCTGAAAAATGAAAATGTCATAGAAATAATTAAGGCTTTAAGATGATTGTACAAGAAAACAGAATTTATATGGAAAAATAAAATAAATAGTGCTATTATAATTGCTTCATCCAAACATTTAAAAAATTTTGAGAGACATGCATTCAGTGTTCTATACAAAGGAGTTTTAAGATACAATATCTCGCTCAAAATACAATATTTTGGGGCCTCTTAACACTGAAAAGTACCTCCTCAGAGTTCCTTCACAGAGCCCACACAATATAATTCTATCTACTTTTCTTTACTCAGCTAATAGCAAGGCTGTTATTAATGTCTGTATCAAATATTTCACTGATAAATAGATGTATCATTTTTTTATCATTACTCTACCCTGGATTTAGAAGGGACTTTCAGAGGATCCCTTCCAGTACTTCCCTATTATAATTGAATGTATTGATTTTGAAGGAAGAGTTTGCTTAGGTAACACTTTTTCTGAATTGTGTTCATACCAATGGCATATTATATTTTCTTACAAACTTGAATATATGTGCATTTACAATAGTAAACAAAGCCAACAACAACAAAAAATCACTCTGGAAAAACTTGAGTCCAGTGACCTTAAAGTATTAAACTTTATTATTTGATACAGCAAATTTGTAGATGAATGGAATTTTGAAGGTACTAGTCTGATAATCAGGTGCCATATGGTTAGGGAACTTAGATGCATGACTGTTAGGCCATGAAGTTGACTGCATCTTGCAAAATCCTAGCCTAAGCAATTACTACAAATGTGGCATTAGGTATATTACTTAACTTTGTACACTTCAGTTTAATCAGCTGAAAAATGAATTGGATGATAATACTTACCTCATAAATTTGTTATAAAGAATAAACACATAAAGCCATAAATTAGTAAAGAGTCAGTAAATGTTAGCTAAGAAAAATATCCATATGTTACTTAAATAGACTGGAAACATTGTGTGTATATACAATAAAACCCATATAAACTTCTATGTTTCTCTTTTTGTCTTGACTAGCAGGAGGTTAAATTATTTTATAGTGACTCAGCTTAAATTTAGATGCAATTCAAAAAAAACTTTTTTTTTTGCCTCCTAGGCTTCATATGATGGCATATGTTTTGATGAAAAAATGTTCCCTGATTGTTCTTAGAGTTTTGGGGTAAGCAGAGCTGTGGCCCTTGGATACCAGGGTTGAAGAGGAGAGGCTGTAACTGAGGCACACTGAGGAAGACCCAAAAGACGGGGAGATATAAAATTTTAGATTGTGCCCCAAGTGAAAGCTGAGGAGGCTGACTTTGGTCATTAAGCTCAAGAAAATAGTACAGGGTCATGAATAATGAAAATACTAAAAGATTCAAAACCCAGTAGACAATGGGATATATCAAGAAGTATCAACAGGTTGTAATATAGAAAATGATTTTAAACATTTACTGTAAATCAGATTTGAGGCTTCAATATATATACTTTGTAGCATATGTGTAGATAATTTTTATTTTAACATTAATGATTGTGTACCTAATGTCAAATTTTATCCTTCCTATGCTCCTTTCCTCTCCATGCCATATTTGAATGTCTAGGTATCACCTTTATGGTAATTTTTGATGCAAGAAAAATTATATTATGGCTAAGCCTTTTATTATATATCATTTATAACCATTTAAATATAGGCATGGTATAAATACTAAAGGGAATTAAAAGTAAGCTAATGGTGTTACATGGCTATAAAAAGGTAAAGACAAATTCTGAGCAAAATAGATGTGCACTATTGATAACAGTAACACTTTATTCTACTTGTTAGACCACAGAGAGATGAATAAACTCATTTATGGACATGTTTTCAGTTAGACAATGCTAAACCAGGTGAGGGGGAATGATAGGCTTAGAAGAGTAGGATGGAGGTCCTCATATAATTGCCATATGCAAGTTGTTGATGGAACTAAGGCAGAAACAACTAAGCAGATGTTTAGAGACCGAGTTGGAAACTACATGAATACACAGGATATGTATTGAAACAGAAAAGCGAAGTAGAATATGCCTAGATATAGTTCTTGTGCAAGGTGAGTATTCTTATACTGTCGTTTTTTCACTGTTCTTGAATAAGTCACTGCCTATGTTAAACTTTGATTTCTTAATCTGTAAAATGAGAATAGTAATGATGCCTAATTACAGTGTCATGCAAGGACTAAATAATTTAGTGTATGATTAATATATCTAAAATGTTTAGACAGTAAATGTGGCAACTCAATACTTAATACTCATTGTTCTTCAAATTTAGTCAATGATATGATTCTGAGTCTCTTATGTAACAGACAATTTAGTTAGATTTTAAGTTGTATCTTTTTAGTAGTTTTGATGAAGGGAAGTTTCAAAACTTGTAGTGAAATTATATAACATAGAAATGGGAATAATCATTTTAATATTTGGTTGAGATCATCTTATTTCCAATGACTAGTCAAGCATAGAAAATGCTAGATGTTTGTGGAATTCTGAAGTTGTACATAGAATTGGCTAGTAGGATGAACTAAGAGTCAGTGTCATGGGCCCTACCAAATATAAAAACTGAGGAAATGATTCAAAACAGAAATTCAGAAAACCTTCAGTAGTTATCAATCCTGATTATCCATGTCATAGATGCTATGTACAAGTCATGTATATATTGACATTTATATACCACATCCACATATAAGTACTACTTCACAAAGGATTGGAGAATTAAGTTCACTGTTTCTGACACCAGAAATTGTTGTCTACCTTGGAATTCAAGGTTCATTTCTGAGAATTTGAGATTGGAGCACAATATCAATAGTTGTGCTTGATTGCTATTAATAGTTTTCACAGTGGTAGAATTTAGTCCAAGATTGTCCTTGTCACTCTTCATTACCTAGTAACAAGGTTGTGGTGGGTACATAAAGCCCCATCTATATCTAATCAGTGTATGCTACTGATATTTTCCAAAAGAACCCGATTATTGTTGAGTAGCAAAATTAGTTTTAACCAATTCATGGTAAAATAATAGAAGAAAAAGAATAATTGACTACATTTATATGGAGCTTATGTAGCTCAGAATAGATGTATGGAATATATTTATACAACTCCGTGTCATCTCCATGTAAGAGGCAGTTGAGCCCATGAGTAAGAATGAGGTATGATGGGAAAGAACTGCGGGAGTATGATTTGCAGAGTGTCAACATTTAAGATCCAGGTAAAAGAGTATGAATTTCCTAGGAATAATAAAAAATAGCAATTAAAATAGAGTGAAAAGACCAGGAGAGTATGTAAAAATGAACAAAGAATAAAAAATGTTGGAAAAAATTAACATGAGGGGTGATTACCATTACTGAATGCTGTTAATCAATCCAATAATATGAAGGATGAAAAATGTCAGTTGAATAGTGATCTTAGTGGGATATAACTTGATGGGATGCTGTTGTTAGAGGACAGTTATTGTAAATAAAAAGTGAGTAGGAGTTGAATTAGCAGAAGCGTATGTAGATAACTAGAGGAGTTTTCTCCCAAGAGGAAAACAGAACAGTTACTTAGAGTGTGATGTGAAATCTGGGGGATTATTTCCTTTAAGTTCCTTTGTTTGTTGTTGACATCATTAATGGGAAAAACTTGAATATAGTGAGAATACATGTGTGATATAGTTTAAATGTATAAGTAAAAGAGAGATGTAAAAGAGGATATGGGGCCAACATGGAAGTTCTGAATTTGGTTAGGAAATGGAAGAGCTCCTCTCTAATTGCCTGAGAGCTCAACTTATTTAAAAAGGTACTTTCTCTGTTGGCTCCTCAAGAATGAATCACAAATATTTTTATTATCTTGTGAAGAAATTAGTCATACTGGGTGACCTGGGGTTCTGGCTTTTTATTATCTTTAGGGGAGGTTTAATAAAAATAAGTTCTCCAGGGTGGATGATAAGAACAGACAATTCTCCAAAGAAGAAATTCAGATGGCCAACAAGCACATGAAAAGATGCTCCACATCACTAGTCATCATAGAAATTCAAATTAAAACCACAATGAGATATCACCTCACACCAGTTAGGGTCAGCATTGAAAAGACTAAGAACAACAAATGTTGGTGAGGATGCAGAGAAAAGGGAACCCTCCTACACTGCTGGAGGGAATGTAAGCTAGTTCAACCACTGTGGAAAGTAATATGGAAGTTCCTCATAAAACTAAAACTAAAAATACCATTTGACCCATGAATTCCACTCCTAGGAATTTACCAAAGAATACAAGTTCTCAGATTCACAAAGACATATATGCACCCCTGTGTTTATTGCAGCACTATTTATGATAACCAAGATATGGAAGCAACCTAAATGTCCATCAGTAGATGAATGGATAAAGAAGTGGTACATACACACAATGGAATACCATTCAGCCATAAGAAAGAAAAAATCCTACCATTTGCAACAACATGGATGGAGCTGAAGGGTATTATGCTCAGTGAAATAAGCCAGGCAGAGAAAGACAAGTACCAAATAATTTCCCTCATTTGTGGAGTATAACAATGAAGCAAAACTGAAGGAATAAAACAGCAGCAGACTCACAGACTCCAAGGAGGGACTAGAGGTTACCAAGGAGAGGGGTTGTGGAGGGGTGTCAGGAGGGAGGGAGAAGGGGCTTGAGAGGTATTATGATTAGAACACATGATGTGAGGATATCATGGGAAAGACAGTGTAGCACAGAGAAGGCAAGTAGGGACTCTGTAACATCTTACTACACTGGTGGACAGTGCCTGCAATGGGGGATGGGGGAGACTCGATAATATGGGTTATTATAGTGACTACATTGTTTTACTTGTGAAGACTTCTTAAGAGTATATGTCAATAATACCTTAATAAAAAGAATTATATAAAATAAATAAATAAAAATTCCCCAGTGTCCAAGCAAATGGAGCAACAGCACAGACTGACACAGCCTTACTTGATGGGTTTGGGGTAAGTGGGAAAAGGTATTGGGAATTTGGTTTACCATCAGATATTTTCATATCTTGGGTATAGAGCTGATATGAGTTTTATAAAACACAGAGACATCTTCTCAAGCACCACCAGCATCCTGGAGGTGGTAAGACTTGGACGCCTTACTGGTCGTATTGCCTGGCTATGGAATCTGGTTAATAAGCTTTGTAGGACTGGGAATTAGTATCAGGTACTGTGTCAGTTCCCATGACTGATCTGGAATAAAGGGTATCAGTTACCAGATGAACTACCCACCTTCAAGGGGTTATCTGGGCCTGACCAAAGGGTTTTTTGGGCAGAAATGTCTTTCCTAATTATGCAGAATTACTAAAGCCCCTGGTTTAACCCTTAATTCCTTAAATCCTATTATGAAGGGAAGAATCCAAAATAAAAAACTGATATTGGACTATTTGTCCTTGTGCTTTCTAGAATCCTGGGGATGGATTTATTTGGATTTAGAAAATATAGACCGTGACATTTCTTATACTCTCTGTTGTGGAGTAATTCATACCATGAACAAAATACGTCTGCAGCATTTCCTTAATAGGAGATTTATGGTTTTAGGTGGAAACAGAGTACATGGAAAAAATAAATAAATTTGACCCATTATTAACAACATCTAGACAGGTTTTTAAAATTCTCCGAAGAAAATTTGAATAGCAATTCACAGTAGTACCATATCCAATGAACATTATTTTTGCCAGTCTTTATAGTACACTATTATAAGAAAAATATAAACAAAATATTATATTTCACATATAAAGCAACATTTCATTATTTTAAATAGGTTATATTAGTAAGTATTCTCCAAAGAAACAGAAACAATAGCAAATATGTATATACATACAAAAATACATACAAATGTATAATGTGTGTGGGGGCATGTATGGGTATATATATATATGTATATATATATATATATATATTCCAGTTATCCTATATCTCTTAGAGGTTTGTTATATATAACTGGATTAGCTCAGATGATTAAAGATGAGAGGTGATACAGAGGCTTCCCCTTAAAACAACATATAATATGAAAATATAATTATTACAACTACTCCTGAAAGAGCAACAGGAAAGAGGACTGAGCTAGACTGCATACTACTGGGAAAAAGAGCAGACCTCACAGAACAGGGTAATGTAACAAAACTTTAGCCCAGAGGGACCCAAGCCTATCCCCCAACCCAGCTCACTGGCATGAGGGAGAGAAATGGAGTGGGGACAGAGTGGAGGCCTGGGACTGCTGAACACCTAACTCTGGAGATCTTCTCTGGGAGCACAAACCTACATTTCATGGTGCTTGCATGGTACTCTTGTGAGTAGGGGGTCAGAAAGCTAAGACAAGCAGAATTCCTGGAGAGACTGAGATTCCAGCTGCTTGTGGAAAGCAGTGATCCATATCCAGCTGCTCTAGGACAAAAGAAAGTCGGGCAGTCTGAGAGACTTCCTAACAAGGAAGCCCTTAGCAAGAGGGCTGCTAAAGGGGCAAGGATTGCACAGAGCTTACTGCTCAGGAGAAAGGACACATAGACAAAATTGTCCAGGTACACACTGCCCAGCAGGTTTTGAGCTTTCACGATCTTCAGGTTCTCCAGCTCCCTGGCTGGCTACACAGCTCCAAGGACTCCCTCCGTGATACGCAACATACTGCACCTTTCTCCCAGCCAGCCCACCAGGCTCACAAACTGGCAAACCCGATCCTGGCATTAGCCCAGCTGGAGGGAAGATCTGTCTACAGCAACTACAAATGCAAAGCATAGAGGCTTATACCAGTGTGCTCACTCCACTGGTTCAGGCAGTGAAGTCAGGCATAGCAGCCAGGAAGCAGGAAACAACTCTTTCCTCCCCTCAGGTACCAATACCACTCCCCTGTGACCCCCGACATTGCTTCAAGGGTTTAGCAGCTCCAGGGGGTAGAGCTTCTGGGCACTAGAGGGCGCCACATACAAATATGAAACACCAAAGGAACCTGGTTCAAAGTAAAATTATTAATACAAATCCCGAGGAAGATTTAAATGACATCAACCTTGGGAACCTTCCTGAGAGGGAGGTCAAAACAAAAATCACTAACATGCTTACAGAGGTACAGAAACATATTCAAGAACTCAGGAATGAATTCTGGTCAGAGGTCCAACCTGTGAAGAGCACAATGGAGGGTATTAAAAGCAGATTAGATATGGTGAAAGAGAAGATAAATGAAATAGAAACTAGAGAAGAGGAATACAAAGAAGCTGAGGCACAGAGAGAAAAAAAGGATCTCTCAGAAAGAAAGAATAGTAAAAGAACTGTGTGACCACTCCAAACAGAGCAATATTCGCATTATAGGGGTGCCAGAAGAAGAAGAGAGAGAAAAAGGGATAGAAAGTGTCTTTGAGGAGGTGATTGATGAAAACTTCCCCAATCTGGGGAAGGAGATAGTCTCTCAGGCCATGGAGGTGCACAGATCTCCCAACACAAGGGACCCAAGGAAGACAACATCAAGACGTATAGTAATTAAAATGGCAAAGATCAAGGATAAGGACAGACTATTAAAAGGAGCCAGAGAGAGAAATAAGATCACATACAAAGGAAAGCCCATCAGGCTATCATCAGACTTATCATCAGAAACCTTACAGGCCAGAAGGGAGTGGCATGATGTATTTAATGCAAAGAAGCAGAAGGGCCTTGAACCAAGATTACTTTATCCAGCAAGATTATCAATTTGAAGGAGGGATTAAACAATTTCTAGATAAGCAAAAGCTGAGAGAATTTACCTCCCACCAACCATCTCTACAGTGTATTTTGGAGAGACTCCTACACATGGAAGTGTTCCTAAGGTTTAATAGCTGTCACCAGAAGTAATAAAACCACAGTGAAGAAAATAGAACAGCTAATTACTAAGCAAATGCAAAATTAAATAAACTATCCCCAAAGACAATCAACGGATAGACAAACAGTACAGAATATGATACCTAATATATAAAGAATGAAGGAGGAGAAAAAAAGAACCTTTAGACTGTGTTTGTAATGGCATATTGAGTTAAGTTAGACTCTTACATAGTAAGGAAGTTAACCTTGAAACTTTGGTAACCATGAATCTAAAGCCTGCAATGGCAATAAGTACCTATCTATTGATAATCGCCCTAAATGTAAATGGACTGAATGCACCAATACAAAGATATAGACTCACTGAATGGATAAAAAAGCAAGTCCCATCTATATTCTGCCTACAAGAGACTCACTTTAAACCCAAAGACATACACAGACTAAATGTGAAAGGGTGGAATATCATGCAACAAATAGGGAGAAAAAGGCAGGAATTGCAGTTCTTGTATCAGACAAAATAGACTTCAAAACAAAGAAACTAACAAGAGACAAAGAAGGACATTACCTAAGGATTAAAAAGTCAATCCAACAAGAAGATATAATCATTATAAATATCTATGTGTCCACCACAGGAGCACCTACATATGTGAAATAAATACTAACAGAATTAAAAGGAGAAATAGAATGCATTGCATTCATTCTAGGGACTTCAACACACCACTCACTGAAGGACATATCAACCAGACAGAAAATAAGTAAGGAGACAGAGGCACTGAACAGCACATTAGAACAGAAGGACCTAACAGACATCTACAGAACTCTACGTCTGAAAGCAGCAGAATACACATTCTTCTCAAGTGCACATGGAACATTTTCAAGAATAGATCATACACTAGGCCACAAAAAGAGCCTCGGTAAATTCAAAAAGATTGAAACTGTACCAACTAGTTTCTCAGACCACAAAGGTATGAAACTAGAAATAAATTACGCAAAGAAAATGAAAAATCCAACAAACACATGGAGGCTTCACAACATGCCCCTAAATAACCAATGGATCAATGACCAAATAAAAAGAGAGATCAAGCAATATATGGAAACAAATGACAACAATAATTCAACACTGCAAAATCTGTGGGATGCAGCGAAGGCCATGCTAGGAGGAAAGCATATTGCAATACAGGCCTATGTTAGGAAAGAAGAACAATCCCATATGAGCAGTCTAAACTCCCAATTAATGAAACTAGAAAAAGAAGAACAAATGAGCCCAATTTCAGTAGAAGGAAGGACATAATAAGATTAGAGCAGAAATAAATAAAATGGAGAAGAATAAAACAATAGAAAGAATAAAAGAAAGCAAGAGCTGGTTCTTGGAGAAAATAAACAATATATATAAACCCCTAGCCAGGCTTATCAAGAAACAAAGAGAGTCTACTCACATGAACAGAATCAGAAATGAGAAAGGAAAAATCACTACGAACAGCACTGAAATACAAAGAATTATTAGAGAACAGGATGAAAAATTGTATGCTAACAAACTGGATAACCTAGAAGAAATGGAGAACAACTTTCTAGAAAAATACAACCTTCCAAGGCTGACCCAGAAAGAAACAGAAAATCTCAACAGACCAATTACCAGCAATGAAATTGAACTGGTAATCAAAAACCTACCTATGAACAAAATGTCTGTACCAGATGGCTTCCAGTTGAATTTTATCAAACATTTAATGAAGACATAATACCCATCCTCAAAGTTTTCCAAAGAGTATAAGAAGGAATACTTCCAAACTCATTCTACGAGGCCAGCATCACTCTAATACCAAAACCAGGCAAAGATGCCACAAAAAAGAAAATTACAGATCAATATCCCTGATGAACATAGATGCAAAAATACTCAACAAAATATTGCAAACTGAATTCAAAAGTACATCAAAAGAATCATCCATCATGATCAAGTAGGATTTATTCCAACGATGCAAGGAAGGATAGTACAATATTCAAAAATCCATCAACATCATCCACCACATAAACAAAAACAAAAAGCACATGATCATCTCCATAGATGCTGAAAAAGCATTTGACAAAATTCAACATCCATTCATGATAAAAGCTCTCAACAAAATGAGTATAGAGGGCAAGTACCTCAACATAATAAAGGCCATATTTGGCAAACCTGCAGCCAACATTATACTTAACAGCGAGAAGATGAAAGCTTTTCCTTTAAGATCAGGAACAAGACAAGGTTGCCCACTCTCCCCACTTCTATTCAACACAGTACTGGACATCCTAGCTATGGCTCTCAGACAACACAAAGAAATAAAAGGCATCCAGACTGGCAAGGAAGAAGTCAAACTGTCCCTGTTTGCAGATGACAGGATATTGTACATAAAAAACCTTAAAGAATGCACTCCAAAACTACTAGATCTAATATCTGAATTCAGCAAAGTTGTGGGATACAAAATTAATATGTAGAAATCTGTGGCCTTCCTATACACTAACGATGAACAAGCAGAGAAAGAAATCAGGAGAAAAATTCTATTCACAGTTGCATCAAAAATAATAAAATACCTAGGAATAAACCTAACCAAGGAAGTGAAAGACCTGTACTCTGACAACTACAGGACACTCATGAGAAAAATTAAAGAAGATACCAATAAATGGAAACACATCCTGTGCTCATGGATAGGAAGAATTAATATTAATATTGTCAAAATGGCCATCCTGCCTAAAGCAATGTACAGATTCAATGCAATTCCTATCAAAATACAAACCGCATTCTTCAATGAACTAGAGCAAATTGTTCTAAAATTCATATGGTACCTCAAAAGATCCTGAATAGCCAAAGCATTCCTGAGAAGGAAGAATAAAGCTGGGGGGATTATGCTCCCCAACTTCAAGCTCTACTACAAAGCCACAGTAATCAAGACAATTTGGTACTGGCACAAGAACAGAACCATAGACCAATGGAACAGACTAGAGGGCCTTGATATAAACCCAACCATATATGGTCAATTAATATATGATAAAGGAGCCATGGACAAACAATGGGGAAATGACAGCCTCTTTAACAGTTGGTGTTGGCAAAACTGGACAGCTACATGCAAGAGAATGAAACTGGATTATTGTTTAATCACATACACAAAAGTAAATTTGAAATGGATCAAGGACCTGAAGGTAAGTCATGAAACCATAAAACTCTTAGAAGACAACATAGGCAAAAATCTCCTGAATATAAGTATGAACAACTTCTTCCTGAATGCCTTTCCTCGAACAAAGGAAACAAAAGTAAAAATGAACTGATGGGACTACATCAAACTAAAAAGTTTCTGTACGGCAAAGAACAACAGAACAAAAAGGCATCCTACACTATGGGAGAATATATTTGTAAATGACATATCCAACAAGGGGTTAACATCCAAAATATATAAAGAACTTACATGCCTCAACACCCAAAAAGCAAATAACCCGATTAAAGGATGGGCAGAAGATATGAAGAGACAGTTCTCCAAAGAAGAAATTCAGATGGCCAACAGACACATGAAGAGATGCTCCACATCACTAATCATCAGGGAAATGCAAATTAAAACCGCAATGAGATATCACCTCACACCAGTAAGGGTGACCAGCATCCAAAAGACCAAGAAGAACAAATGCTGATGAAGATACCGAGAATGGGGAACCCTCCTGCACTGCTGGTGAGGATGTAAGCTAGTTCATCCATTGTGGAAAGCAATATGAAGGTTCCTCAAAAAACTAAAAATAGAAATACCATTTGAACCGGGAATCCTACTCCTTGGAATTTACCCAAAAAATACAACTTCTGAGATTCAAAAAGACATATGCACCCCTATGTTTATTGCAGCACTATTTACAATAGCCAAGATATGGAAGCAACGTAAGTGTCCATCAGTAGATGAATGGATAAAGAAGATGTGTTACATATACACAATGGATTACTATTCAGCCATAAGAAAGAAACAAATCCTACTATTTGCAAAAAGATGGATGGAGCTGGAGGATATTATGCTTATTTAAATAAGCCAGGTGGAGAAAGACAAGTGCCAAATGATTTCCCTCATTTGTGGAGTATAACAACGCAGCAAAATTGAAGGAACAAAATAGCAGCAGACTCAGAGACTCCAAGAAGGGACTAGAGGTTACCAAAGGGCAGGGGTGTGGGCAGGTGTGTGGGGAGGGAAGGAGAAGGGATTGAGCGGTATTATGTTTAGTACACATGATGTGGGGGGTGACAGGGAAAACTGTGTAGCACAGAGAAGACAAAAAATTAATCTGTGGCATCTTACTGCACTGATGGACACTGACTGCATTGGGGTATGGGTGGGAACTTGAAAATATGGGTAAATGTAACCACATTGTTTTTTCATGTAAAACCTTCATAAGAGTGTATATCTATAATACCTTAATATAAAATTTAAAAAATAATAAAAGAACTGACTCGGCTCACATGATATGGAGCTGAGAATTCCCAAGATCTGCAGTCAACAATTTGGAGACCAGGGTAGACCACGTGTTGTTCCAGGGTAGCTGATGATACCAGTTACTGTCTGAAGGCTGGTAAGTTCAAGATTCAGGACAAGACAATGTTTCAGTTTGATTCTGAAAAACTGAAGAAACAGATGTCCCAGTTCAAAGCCATCAGAAAAGAGGATTTCCTTCTTAGCTTTTGTGTTGTATTCACATATTGCATTGACTGGATAATGCCCAGACACATCAGGAAGGGCAATTTACTTCCCTCTCTCTACTGATTCTAATGTTAATCTCATCTTTAAAAACCATCACAGACACATGCAGAATTGTGTTTGGCCAAATGTCTGGGCTCCTCAGCGTTCCAGTCATGTTGACACATAAAATTTACCATCACAGGTTTATTACAGTCTATGCATAAATGCAGAATCTCTCTTTACCTCTTTTTTTTTTCTCTCTTTCTCTTTACATTTTTACAAAAATTGCAGAGGTGTGAATAAATGAAAGTGATCTATTTATTCCTTAGATTAGAAATAGTTGTAACTAGTTCTAACTGCATTAAAAGTGTGCCTTGAATGAAATTTATAAGGAATCAGTCTCCAATAGTTTGCTTTGATGAATAGGACAGAAATTTGAGAGAAGTCATTTGTATTATCATTAATAGGTAAAATATTAATCAACAAATAATAATAATTTGAATTAATTAGAAAAGAAGCAAAAATATATTAACTGTTTTCTAAATTGGCTGGAATGTCATGAATGTAATATTTTGAGATGATTGTAACACCAAAATGTTAGCTTGGAGCTTGCAAGAAAACAATAACTATATTTAGAGCACGCTCTGTACCTGGAAGTTTAATAATGTCTCTCTTTGTAAAAACATTCTATCCTGAATAAAATATCAAAATATTGCATTAAAATTTAGCTATTCTCAAGAAATGTGTATTAATTTATCAATCTCTGTACCTCTTGTTTTGAAAATAATAATATTTGAGGAAAACTCATTCTCTCTTGCTGCCTGAGCTATCTGAATCAGGCTTTTATTTTGCAAGATTATATTTCTGAGAACAACACTCACTCAAAATAGCTGACTGCTAATTTCAATTTGGATGATAGAGATATATCTTACTATCTGCTTGTTTTTATGGGAATCACCACCTACACAAAGCACTCTGGATATGGTGTAGAAATTGGGAACCACATTTCCCAATCTCAAATGCCTGTATATTTATCTCATATGAGTCATGTAACAAAGCAGAAATGCAGAAATAACATCTATGGGCTATAAACACAAGCACTGCAATCATTGCCGAAGGCTGAAACAAGTGACTCTCTAGTGGAAGCATAAAAAGCATATATAATAAGGAAATTAATGAACAGGGAAGATGGAAAACTTTTTCCAAAAGTGCATATGTTAGTAAGCTGATTTAATTCTTTGCCTATTCTATAAAATGACTACATTTATTATTATTAATTCAATAGAGTATACCTTGGAGGAAGACAGACCTATATTGTCAATATTTTATAGAACTTGATTTTTTTCTTTTGTGAGGAAAATGCCCATCTTCTTACTCCTCCTATTGGCCTCTGTATTAAACTTACACATGCAACTGCATAGACATACTTAGTAGGTAGTGGGTATTACAGGGAGCTCTTTAATGTGGTACTGAATTGAAAGCTTGTTTCTCAAGGGAAAAAAATTAAGGAAGTTTTATATTGTTGATTTATGGTTCTGAAAGCATGTCTTATAAACAATGATATTTTCTTAGATGCAAATATTAGGAATTTCTAAATCTTAAGAGCATGAGAATTACATCTAAAATCTTCAGAGGAGAATTAAATTTCCAATATATAGTGAAATTGAAGGAGCTGGAAATGAGCTCTTCCAATAACAATCCACTTCCTCAAAACCCACTCTCTTGTCCAAGTATTTGTTGAAAGCTTTTTTAAATATCACACTGAAATAGGAAACATAGTCCTTAATTCCACAGAGCATGGAGTTTGTGTAGCCCATAAAGATTAAAAAAAAATTACCTGCTAATTACTACATGGTTTTAAATGTCTTAGAAGTAACAATAGTAACATTATTTAATGATACAATAATAACTCTTTAATTAGAAGAATCATCTACTAGTTTAAACAGAAAATATTAAGATACTAGTGTTTGCAAAAAATAAACTTTTTATTCTTTTTTCAAAAATAAATGATGGCTCATAGATCTTCCAGTGTAACAAGTGAAATGATTAAAAAAAAACATTATCTCAATGCATGCTAAAATATATGTCATAAAATTCTAAATCAATTCTTGGTATATTTCTTATTATACTGGATATTATATTTAGCACAATAAAGCATATTTTATATACCAACAACTAATACTTCACATTATCTCACAGTTCCTGAGAGTCAGAAATAAGGAAGCTGCTTAGCCGGTTGATTCTAGTTCATGGTCTTAGGTTCTACTCAAGCTGTCAGCCTTAAGACTCAAGACTCAGCCAACTCAAGACTCCACCAGGGTTGGAGTACACATTTCTAAGCTCACTACGTAGTTGTTGGTAGGTCTCCGTTCCTCACAACCTGTTTGAGAGAGAGACAGAAAGGCAGAGAGCCACAGGCCTACTCAGTCTCAGAACTGACATACCATAACTTCTGCCACAAGCCACTAGAGTCATACAGGTCAACACTGGCACAGTATGGGAGGGTACTACATAAGTACAGTTCAGGGCATTAAAGGAAGTAAATATACATATAAATTAAAAATATATTTACTACAATCTATCCCTGCATTCTCTAATACAATAACCAGTAACCACATGGCTATTTTTTCTTCAGTTGCACTAGCTACCTTTCAAATGTTGAAAAATCATGTGTGATTAGTGGCTATCAAACTGAATGACACAGAAACAGAATATTTCATTCATCACAGAGAGTCATTTACATCACATCCATGAGGGGCAGAGAGAAAGCGCTTCCAAATACCAAATGACACAGTTTTCATAAAATATGTTTGTGTGGCTCAATATCAGGTAAATAAAGAGACCCCCCCCCAAAAGTGAGTGATGCTCACATTTTGTGTGATAGAATAGAACCTAGATACTAGACGAGCTGATCACAAAAATGAAAAGAAAGCTAATTTGGACAGGCAGGTTTTTAATTTAAACAGAAAATAAACTTCTTTGTATCACTCACTATCCAAATACAAATTGAAACTTCAGTTGCTGAATGGGTGGGTGTCATATAAAGTAAGTATACAAACAATGGAGGTAACTTTTTTACTTCTCTTGTAGTTATTGTATTATTTACACACATAAAATATGAACTTTGTATTCAAAATATTAGGCCAAGATGATATTTTAGAACATTTTATCTGATTAATAGCCTCACTTTTCTATAGCATCATTTAATTTAATGAATTGCCCACTAGTGATCAAGTGAAATTAGAGGCTTAATTGATGAAATAATACATTATTAATGTCCTTATGTCAAAATTACACTTATATTTTGTCACGGTCACTGTCTATCTAAACAGTTATTTTAATGTTATTAAAACTCAGTAATATGAAACAACCCTATTTTTACCATGTGAGTTTAAGTTGATTGTTTGCAATTTCAATATCTTTAAAATTGTGCAGAAAGCAAAATGAAAGAAAATAGTGTTTCTGCTGCTGGAGAAACACATTTGGTAGTTGGTAGTTACACTCAGAGAACTTCACCATTACTTTTATTTCCTGAACCAGGTTGCATTTCTCAGATGTACAGACTTTTCAACTACAACTGGATGTATTTTTATAGAAGAAAAACATCTCATATACTTACTTTATGCCTGTGTGTGAAGTTTCTGAGGACTATTAGTGAGGAGAAGAAACATGGCAGAGTTGAAGGAGGTAGATAAGCTTTTAGACTGATTGCCTGCACCTTTCAAGGTGGCAGGAAACAAGGTCCCCTTCTCAGTAAATGTAATCTCATAAAATAGCCCAGAACCAGGTGAACTGTCAAAACTGTTCTTACAATGATGTTGAATTAGGTCATGCAATATAATCTAAACGAGGCTTTTTTTTTTTTGCCTTTTCTATCAAAAAGGGATTACAAATACCTTTTTTAAAAGCAAAATTATAGTTAATCACATGTCATAACTGTCAAAGAGCTGGTACTCAGCAAAGTGAATCATCTGTGTTTTTACTTGAAATAGTATTTCCAAAATGAGACAGTTTGCTTTGAAGGATATTAGACATCAGCAAACTTTGGGCAATCAGTCACATTTGTTGGAGAAAAATAGGCATGCAGATAACTAGAGGTGAGGAGAGGGCTGCCAGTAATGTCAATATTGCATCTGCCTTGTCACACAGAAACCGAGAACTCCTAGATAAATCTGATGGGAATTCAAGAAATCCTATTTTTATAAAACAAGAAATTGAAAATGGTAAGATCCAGGGTCTACAGTCCTTCAGTCTTTGGTTCTGACTCCAGTTTCACAATTTATAATCTCTGTGGTTTTTCAAAAAGTCATTATTTCTAATTTTACCTTTCTTTAACCTCTAAAAACGAGGAAAACATTCCTACTTATCATAGAAGATTATTATGAGAAGTAAATGAAATAATGATGTATTATATTTATCCAGGTCTCTTTTTCATCATATGAAGTAATCAATTAGCTATTATAATGATTATTATTCCACAAGAATAATTTCATTATTTTAAAATTTCCAGACTTTAGCCTGGAAAAATGTCTATGGTGTGATTAATGAATTTAATTTCAGAACACACTTGAAACATGTTTTAAACCCTGGTCTTTAATGACAGACTTGCCCCTATTTTTTGACAGTTACTGCTGAAAACTGCAGTGTCTTCTTGATACTTTTTATATTAACACACTTTGGTGTCCATTTTAATTTTGTATTTTAGTCCCAAACTGTCTCAAACATGAATAGAACATATGTTCTTTTAAACCACACTGAGTAAATTAATTGTCAAAATATGTAAATTATGCTTTCAAGTTAAAAAGATCTTCACTTTGACACAATCTTAGGAACTGTGTTTCATGTTTAGCAGTTGCTAAACTTCTTTAAATAAAAATCATGGCAGTGGCTTTTAGTTATAAAAAGTAACTTTTATTGCAGTAGGAAATTACTAAAGAGAGATATTCTATACCTGGAAGTTAAGAAGATAAACAACTATCATGTTCTTGAAAGTAAATTTTCTTTGTGTCAGTTGATATAATAGATCCTAACAGACTTAACCTAAGACATAGTGTCTATGTGGGAACAGAAGTGGGTAAAATGTTTCTCTTCCAGTTTTGTTCCAATCCTATAACTTTTCCCTGTACAAAATTTCATAGTTAATTTTCATTATGAATCACTGATTGAATACCTACATGGGAGTCCAAAAAGTGTGATACACAAAAACACACAATACTTTTAGTTACCTTCCCAAGTTACTAGATTTGTAGTTCTTGGCAAGATGTCATGTCCTCCCACCTGTAACTTTCCTCTCCTATAAAATATGAAAACTATCAATTTATCCAAACAACTGTAGAATTAAATGAGATGATACATATGAATTCTGGCACAGAAATAAATTTCCTCTTCACATCATGTTGCCATTATTATTACTATCATTTTTATTAGCTAAACATTGCTCTGATGAAAGATAAAAACATTAGACAACTGTCCAAACAGAATGTTGCTTTATGAAGGCAGCCTTAATCTGTCTTCTACTAAGAAAGGCCTCTCTCTCCTCCTTTATTCCTATGATACTCAGACCTGTGTTTTGTATGGTTCCACATGTGTCTATCTCTGTCCTGAAGATAGTAAGATTCTTGAGATCTGTATTATCCCCAGAATTTGACCCATGAGTACTCTTTTCCCTATAACAGGTCCAGCATAGCACCTTGTACATACATGGGCAAAAATATATTTGAAAAAGAAGGGAGAGGGGAAGAGAGGAGAGCAGAGGAGGGCATGGGAACCAAAGGAATAACATGAAATTACAATAAATGAAGAACCTGTGACATACAGCACAAAATAAGGAAGAAAAAGGTCCTCTGCTATAAAGAGAAAAAACTTTATTTCTTTCTATTTTCCCTTTCTTGTTCTTCCTTTCTTCCTTCCTTCATTTTCCTTCCTCCCTCCCATTTTTCCTTTCTTTCTCCCTCCTTCCCTCCCTCTCTCTTCCCTTCCTTTCTGCCTTCTTTCCTTCTTTCTCTCTTTCTTTCCATCTATTTTTTTGCTTACCAAGACTTGAATTCTTAAGAGTAGTTTTGGCCCACACAGTCAAATAATTGACCACTTTGGATAAGCTCTGATTAGAAAGAAAAGTGTTTTTACTTAAATATAGCAGTTTAAATCACCATGCTTCAATAATATGTCATGAACTAAAGCTGGAAATGGGATTTGATCATTAAAGTTATGGTAAAAATTATTGTATCATGCAGCATGAATTTTTTTATTTATATTTTTGACTAATTTTTGTTGTTGATTTGATTAATGGCATAACTTACACTTGCGTGGCAGTAGACTCTGATATGCTATTCCAATGGCAATTTCCCTTCTCCCTTGTTAATTGCCCTGATTGGTTTTCTGTGTCCATGCATTTTTACATGATTCTGGAAAAAGTTATTCCCAGCTCTAGCCATCAAAATGTATTTTATTAATCTAAAGAAATTATGATTAATTCTGATCATACTTTTCAATGATTACGTTAGGTGGCTAAAACTGCAGTCCTTACTGATGAAAAATTGAAGAAATTTTCTGGGCATCTAGGAAAAAAAATTTGTTATTCACAAAAAAGACAAAAAGATGTTTTTTGTTGTTGTTGTTTTGTCTTTAAACAATAGTGTATGATTGTGATGCTTGGAGCTGGAGCAGAAACTGAGGGACTAAGAGGTAAAATAACAAACCTGCTGAGGCTGAGAGGATAAAAAGATGGAAAGAAGATGGTTCCTTGTGAAATTATTGAGATGTGAAGTCACCAGCAGAATTTATTATGTGAGATAATAAGCACCTTTATTACTTAGCTATTTTGAATTTAGGTTTTTAGTTACTTGCAGGAACCATACCTTATACAGCAAATCATATCCACAGAGACAACTAAAACAATATTTTAGCTAATAGATTAAACTGATCTAGAGAATTTAGAAATACCAAATTACTACTGAACTATTTTCTAAAATGAGAAGTCATTCCCTCAATGAACTAGTATTCTCTTCTATTTTCTTGAGTCTTATTTTCCAGGCCAGTTTTTTTCTTCTCTGCTTTTCTTTTCACCTTGTAGAACTCCTTGAACACTAACTTTTATAAAGTGAGCAATGTAAACTGCAGAAAAGAAACTGTGTTTCGTTCATTATTTAACACAACTTTCACAACACATATCAGGACAATTTCTGGAAATAATTAGCTTTAAGAAGTTGTATTTTGATTTTCAAAAAATTTACATTAAAGAAATATTTGACTTGTAACCTCCTTATGAAAGTACCAACTTATTAAAGGTAATTTTAAAGCTATTATCACAAAAGTTTATTAAACGGTAAATGAACCAACTTTTTAGTATCACTGAATTCTCAAAGGGTGAAGAGAGTTGCTGTAAAGAAAAATTAAGAAATGTGATTATGGGGGCTCTCTTGTCTCCTCCTGTCATGAGCCAGGAGCTCTATCCTTTCACTTTATCTCAAAGTAAAAGCCTGTATCTTGCTTTCCTACCATGAATGTTTGCGAAGCTCATTCTTCGACTTCGTGAACAAGAACCCCGGCATCATCTTTGGGGGCTCGTCCTGGATAACTTCGGAGAGCCCGATGCTCACCATCGCAAGGTAGGAGATCTACGCTTAGCTCTTATTTCTGACTTAATACTGTACTTTTTATCTCATAAAACTGTGTCTGGGTACCCGTTAGCCACTTAAAAGACAATGAGCGTCAGCTACCAGTCTTAAGTCTCCTGTGAAAGGTTTCCCGGTGTCTGCCGCTCCTTGATCCCCCGCCTCGGATGGACGGGAATGTCGGGGAGTGGCCGAGCCGTTTTCTTACTTTCCCGTCCTAATCTGCGGACTCCAAGGGCAGACTGGGCTAGGAGACAGTGGTCCTTGGGTCTCAGCTCTGGCTGATCGATCCATGGCACTGAGTGAACCTCTGGCTAGGCTGCTGCCTATGTGAGAGTCTCAGATGACCCCTGACCTCTTGTCTCACAAATCAGATTTCGTATAGTGGGTAACTAGCAGGCTAATTCCCAGGCAGTGGCAGAAACTGGTGTTTAAGAGTAAAGATCCCCCCCCATAAATGTCCCTGGCAGCCTCTGAATTTTCTCTTTGACCTTGGAAAAAGTTCCCCTGCTCCTCATTCAAAGCAGTCCTCTTAGGCCTGCACCACTTTCTCCTGTGTAGTGTAAATGAAGTCTGTGAAGTAATCAAACTGAACCCTGAGCCCAACATGTAAATGGCTCTATTCTATTGATCTCCCTTTCTTAGAGGCAGACATCCTGGGGCTATGGCATTTTCTTTTCTGCAGCAAAACAGGCTTGTGACTCTGACCAAGGCTCTGGCAGCCAGAGGTCGCACACTCCCTGCACTTATCAGACAGGCAGGGGGCTCTCAAGGAAAGATCCCGAGTGTACTCTGCTAAAGCCCATGCAGAGAAACTAGGACCTGGATTAGGACTCCCAGAAAGCATAATAGTAAGAGCATACTGGTGAGGTTTCCACTAGATCCAGGGCTCTGAAGCAACTCTTGCTTAGTGGGAAGGCAAGAGGGAAATCAAGGCAAGGTACAGGCCACACTGGTAAAGAGTGGTTAAGTCCAGTAGGCCTGGCAGAGGAGGTGATTGACCACTGTCACTTAGGCTCCAAGGCAAGGGGACACCCTCACAGAGAAAGGCTGACCAGATGTCGCACACCTGTACTTCTGTCTCTTCCAGGTGAGAGCATCCTCTTCAAGTTTAAAGCCAGACACATCTCTGGCATGAATTCTGAGGAACTGGGAGAAATTCGATCCCTAAACCCTAAAAAAGTGCTTTATCTTCTGCACACAAGCCTGTCCTCAATACAAACTCTCTAATGGAGAGGCTTTGCCCCTGAGAGAAGTATACAATATAATAAGGTTATGCAGCTAAATTTATTTTAATGCAAGGAAAGAAAATAGTCAAAATTCCTGTGAACTACTACAATATGGAACTAGTTTTCTAAATTATTTTGGTGAAAATCTACTCTACTTTTGGGTTCATCATTATCCTCAAAAATTGGGAGGTTTTTAAACTAGACTCCCTGAAATGAAAGAAATTTATCTTCTGCAATACAGCCTGGCTTTAAATGACTGGTGCTAGAATTGTACTTTCATTTCATTTCCAGCTACATGGACACACACAGTCCCTACTTCAGAGCCTTTATTGGCCTTGTTAGTCTGGGGCCATCTAAACCTTAACCCAGTTATGTATACTGCTTTCCCTTAGAGTATATTCTTGAAAACTGAGATACTTTTAGTCAAATAAGCTAAAAGGAAAGAAGGTAATTGGATACCAGTAACTCAAATCTTTGTATCAGTTCATCTGTCTGTATATGTTCTTTTATGAAAAGTATTGCTCACTGTAGTCATTATGTCTCAATCTGTATGTTTGTGTGTCTAAGTGTGTAAATGTAAAATATTTTTCTACCTCTGCATGGTATTAATAAAAATTGATTTAAAGACAAGCACTTGTGAAATCTGGGCATTCTAAAACTTCCAGAAAATTCTAATAAAAGATATTAAGCATTAATGCTAATTTAAGTTGAACTGAAATGGACATGTCCTTATGGTTATCATCTGTCTAAGTTTACCTAAAGTTATTTAGTTGATGTTATCTGTTATATCTTTCAAGAATAAAATGCTTAGAGGCTTGACTTTGTCTAATGTTCAGTAAAGGTTTTGTACGTAATCTAGCATAGTTGTTAGGAATGAGTAAACTAAGTGTAGCAAGTTAACATCTTAATAATAGTGTTAGTGTTACATACAGTGTGTATACCTACAAACAGCCTGAGAATTTTTGTAGTAACCTAAAACCTTAAAGTTTTGCTAAGTTAAGTAGACATATTTTATGCTTAGTGGCTTAGTGAGATTGTGCTGTAAAGCACACAGTTTCAGAAATTATAAAATGCACAAATCTAAAGAATGCTAGTGTAACAGTTTACAATAGCCTACTTCTCTGTGTTCATTGAAAATTAAAGTTCCTAATGATTTCAAGTTCTAATTAAAACTACTTGAAATAATAAAACATTTCTGCATGCTAAAAGATGTTTGTTTTGGTAAAAGGAAGTGTAAGAAATGAAAATTCATTTTATTGAAAGTAAAAGGTAACTTTGTTCTAAAGTATAGCTGTTTATTTAAAGAGGAAGGACTCTAAATGTAAAAAAAAATTGTATAAACTGGAATAATTGATATGGTCATGCTATGTAAAATTGAAATGAGTTTGATATCAAGTACACAGCAAAATTAAAATTTTGTTTTCAGTTAAAAAGACAAAGTTTTCTTAAACTGTTAGTCTGCTTTTAATGTTGAAAGATTGCAAAGTGTTTTCTAATTGTTTTATCAAAACAGTTTCTTATGCTTAAAGTCTCAATGAGTTGTCTGAGTATTTAAGAAAATGAGATCTTAATATTAAAAGGACTAAAAGCTAAACTTTGCTAACAATTGTAACCTTTTGTATTTGCCTTTGATGTATTTTTTTGTCATTCTGGTTAAATGGAAAGGCATTGCTTCATGGCAACCTATAATCCTATTTAAGTAAGTGCCAAAGAAACTTTCTTCTGACAACTTCCCAAAATCAAATTCAAAAAGATGCTTTTACCTCTAGTTAACTCTGATATTTTCCAGAGGGCCCCTGGAACATGTCAGAGGAATTTTTTTTCTCATTGGGGAAAGTATTTGGCAAATTTGGCTTATTTATCTGATATATAATTACCTGCTTAATTACTTGGAAAGCACTGTCAAAGTGAGTGATGCTAAACTTTGTTACTAAATGTTTTCTTACATAAATATCCAAATTTCCTTATGTCAACTGTCCTATATAGTAAGCTCTCATCAGATCTTTAGCCATTGTCATTTGTAAGTCTTTTGTCATTTATAGTCTCTGTTTTATTACTCCTAAACTAGTAAAGAACTAGATTTCAGCAGAATAGGTATTGGTTACATAGAATTAAGTAAACTAAGAAAGATGATTTTGTGGCTTTTTGCTTCAAACGTTGTTGATAAAGTGTTTTAAGGTTTTTCTCTTAAGCTGACAACAGTTTAGTAAATGACAATATCTTTATAAGCAGAATTGAAACATCTATCTTTCTCTCTACCTGATCCCTCCAGAATTTAAAAACTCTCAGTGACTATTTTTGTATTTCTTTGCAGTATGTTTATTTGCATAAGTTCAATAAGAATCTTCTTTCCTTGTAAGAGGACCAATTAAAAACACAGGTTATATTACCAAGGCTTTGACTGGAATGTCATACCTGAGAGACACATGCATAAACTCATATGAACAGACAGCTTTAAGGAATTTAGGTTGAATTTATAAAGCCAACAAAGCCCCTTGGAAGAACTGGCCTGGTACCTTGCTTACAGGGTTCTGAGCAGCCTTACCAGTTGAGTAAGGAAGGTCACTTCCTGGCAGTTGCAGGAACCTCAGAATGTCTTGGGGACCTCAAGAAGAGAGGAAATTCACCCAAATCTATTGGTACTGCAGGCAAAACCTGATGGCAAGTCTGGCTTGGCTTTCTGGCCTCTAGGCCTTTAAAATTCTAATCTGAAGTTCCTTATAAAAAGTTCCAGCAAAGTACATTTAAAAGAGCCTATGTAATCAATTGCTCTTCTTGCTGCACTTATGCAAATAGTCAAGCCAAGTGTTAATTATTTTCTTAATCTGGTTACTTCTAATAAAAATGAGGGTGATTTTAGAGAAAAGTATTGTTTAAATAATGCAACCTTATCTATACTAAATCCTAATACCAGTCATTGGGACATGAACTAGATCCAGAATTCTAGTTTTTTCAAAATATATGGCTATAATTCTCTAGATGTTTTAGCTTTCTCTTATCATTTCAACTAAAGTTTTACTATTTCTAATCCTCATATTCAGCCATGCATTCTTAATCTCATCAAGTTTGTCTTTTCAGAATGGAAAATACAACTCCAGATGTTACTTCTTAACCTAATAACACAGTTTGTTCTATCTTGCCTAGAAGCCATAAAACTGCAAATAGTAATAGAAATGGAACCTGGAATAGAAGTGCCCATCTTCTGAGGCCCTCTCAACTGACCACTGTTGGAGACCTAACTGCACCCTTTACTGTGCCCCTTCTCAGCATGAAGCAGCCAGAGCGGTTGTCATCCCCTTTCCCTAGCAGCAGCTAGGGTCTCTATCTGCAGTGGGGGGAATGAGACAGGCACCGTGGGTGTAGTAAGAGTAGGGTGAGGACCTCTGGAAAAAGCAGGGCAGGATATTTACAGTCAGAGCAATGTAACAATGGGCAAAGAAGTCCCTATTGAAACTCTGTGTTCAGCATTATGCAAAGTCAAGGTCACACTAATTCTCTAGGGATATAGACATCTTCAGTGAGATCAGTTAAAGGTCAAAAGGCTAGGAGCAACTTGGCCTGGAATGTTTGAGTGTTCTACAAGGGTATCTCAGCATAACCCATGACTTCACTGTAAACAGCCCTAGCAAACAGACAACAAACCAGCCCACCTTGAGGGCAGGGCAGGTGGTACAAGTTCACACCCTAAGCCCTCAGTTCCCAAAAATCCTCAACTGCCTATAAATCCTCTAGACAACGCACCACCCCGGGCTCTCTTGTCCCCTCCTGGCATGAGCCAGGAGCTCTGTCCTTTCACTTTATCTCCAAATAAAAGCTTGTACCTTGCTCTCCTAAAAAAAAAATAATAAATGTGATTATGTTTTAATTTATGCTTAGACTATCAAAGCACTATATATATATATATATATTACATTAAAACACCTGGCCCACTGATATAATTTTAAAGGCTAGAAAAGACAATTAGTAAAGGGAATGTACTTGCCCAAACCCTCATCTGATCCAAATGAGATAAATGTTGAAAATCTTACCGTGTCTGAGAAGACATGCAACATCAATTTCCCTAGTGATCTAAATAAATTCATTCCTAATCTGCAAGTAATTGACATTCAGTGGTTAGAATTTAATTGCAATACTTATTTATATAAGCCAATTTTAATGAAGGCAAAGGGTCATTTTCAGTAATCTTGAATTTGAAGAGTCAATATAAGAATAAATTAATATTTTGAGTTTTCATACTTTTTGAAAGGGAATGACTCCAAATCATTTTATTGGTTCTAAATAGGAAAGTCATGGCAGACTGGCCCTAAATTTAAATGGTGCTTAAATATGTCCTGTGAGCATTTATCCTAATTAAAAATTCAATTTTCAAGCATTACCCTTGGAAATAATATTTCATAAGCAAAATATAAATGACACTTTTTATATTTGAACTCATTTTATTTTGTAATTCTAGGAAGGTTGAATGCTGCCCTACCCACTACTACTAATTTATTTTTAAAAGATCTTTTGTTTCAAAGTTGAAACATACAATTTGTTTTATGATGTCTTATGAGTTAATCTACAAATATATTCATCTAAAATTTTTGAGAATAATAAGGATTTCACACTTTTAATATCAATGTGGCAGTTTGGGCTATTAGAGTCACATTTATCAAATATGGCAGTTATGTCTATACTTACAATGGGAAGCAGGTGATCTTCCTTCTTTTTTTTCCTAACAGATTTTATCTTTTAGAGCAGTCTTAGGTTTAGAGCAAAACTGAGCAGAAGGTACAAATGGTACATTTTTTAGAATTGATGAATCTTCACTAACACATCGTTATCACCCAAAGCTTACTCTTGGTGACATACCTTCTCTAGGTTTTGACAAATTTACAAGGCCATGCATCCACCATTGTAGCGTAGTTATATTGCCGTGAAAAACTTTCATGTTTGGCCTGTTATCCTCTTTTAATGGCTTACATCGGCTTTCCTTTAGCTATGTGTATAAAAGTATGTGAAGGTTTAATATGGTCTTTAACTATATGAAATTAAAAAAACAGAAAGCAGAAAACGTCAAAGTATGTGAAACTACACATGTAAGCTAGATGACTAGATGCAAAGGGAGCTGTGTTTCCCTGAAGTTAAATGGTTACTTTTTCTCCAAATTGTCACTTTGAACCTAAATCATTTGACTCTTAGTTCAAGTTTCTTCATGGTTCAGAAGGAAAACTGTCTCTCTTTCTGCCCATTTGTTCTCTCTTTACTTTAATTTTTTCTTTAAAAATTATAGAGCTTACAGATAAACTGCTGCCAGAGGAAGTGAATGTGAGAGGCTGATCACATTTTCCCATGGCATTGCTGTGGCAACAGAAACTCAGGTAAATACTATTGTCTTTGACAGCCAACTTTAAGAGCTCCTTAATACAAGAGAATACTCATTTACACCTGTGTTGGGGTTAAATTTAGATAATATCATATTCTGAGAGGATAGGATCACTAATACTAGCTGAAGTGCCAATCAGCCCTGCAAAGCTCTCCTTGTTATAATATATTACGGAATGGAGTTAAAAACACATGCAAATATTAGCATCACTCTTTCTTGTGCCTGTCTTGGAAATTCTACAGGAATGTGAATTTGATCACATGATTTGCATGATAACATTTAAATAGTTGTACTATTTCTTGGAAAGCAGGTGTTGGAATATGCAGTGAAGAAGCAGAGAAGACAATTGAATTTCATGTGTTTTCAGAGCTGATGAAATGGCTGTGAATATTGCCAACCAGAAGGTACCATGAAACTTGAAACTCCCTGTGCGACAATATTAACAATATTGTTTTTCTATGAAACTCATACATACATCCGGTGAGTGGAGGAAAACACTTAAGCATATGAACTTCTCTGATTATCCAAGCTTCAGTATGAAAAGCTCCTTGGTACTTATTTATTGCATAATAGTAATAAAAGATAATAATAAATAGTAATAGTAGTAGTAAATAAGTAATAATTATACATTGTTATGGTATCTTGAATTATATGTAATTATTATTAAAATATCTTGAATTATTTGTCTCGTATCAACTCAAATGCATTTTAACCATTGGCAGAGCCCTCGTCATATAAGTAACAGTTCCAGTTTGAAATTAGTTCTACCTATAAAATGAGTGTCTAGGCTCTCTGCTCAACTCCACATTGCTTTACATAGAAAGAAAATACATGCACTAAAGTGATATAAGCAGAGGGAATGCCTGAAAAGAAGACTAAAAGGGAGCCCTGAATTTAATGATAATAAAAAGTCTTTGATTTACGTAGGCAACAAATATTTCATGGAATGAGAGGGACTTGAAACGTCATTTGAGATGCAAGAATAAAAACAACATATTTGCTTCTTCACAGTTTAGTTAAATGTAGGTTTGCCAGAGAAAATACAGGTGAATTTGAATTTCAGATTAACAATGAATAATTTTTTTACAAGTATGTATTTATACAATAATTTTTATACAACTATGTAATTATAATTGTGCAACATAATTAAACTTACACACTTACACTAAAAAATTATTTGTTGTTCATCTGAAATTCAAATTCAGCTGGGCATCTTGTATTTTTATTGCTAAATTTGGCAATCCTTGTTTGGCAATTGTGTCAGACAGTGTTGGTTACTAAGTTAACAGCACTTTCTCTGTTTTCTTTCCAATTGATAATCCTTGAAAGATAAATCATGATTAGACTAAATCACTTATAACTATCTTGTTTCCTTTGCTACTTATTGGCACAGAGTCAATATAAGATATAACCCATCAGAAATAAGGCAAAGCTTACTTCTTATTTCTTATTATTCAAAGGAGACCTTTGAAGTAGAATTGTTCTTCTTGATTACAAGGGAGAAAAGTGAGAATCGTTGTGTCTATCAGCCCTAGAGAGACCAAGTCATCAGCCCCACTGTTGCTCACACAAAGAAATTTAAGGGTGGCTGCACTAATGACATGACCAACATCAGGCATAAGAGACTACATTTATTAATGCTCACACCACTGAGGAAGAGGGACCTCACAAATCAGAGGTTGCTGCTTACAAGGTTGTTGGAGAAGCAACAGAATTACAGAAGTGAAAGGATTTCTTTGGTCATTATCGATGGGCTACACTTATATAGTATGAGTTCTGATGGGTTGTGTACAAAATCTAACTGGCAGGCTAGGTGTCCTCAAAAAGGAAATGTTTTCCTAAATTTGTCACATCATGTCATATGAGTCATTTAACACGTGGGGTGTCTAGCATGTCAGCTAAGGAGATTGGGAACAGAAGTGAAGCAAATAAGAGGAACTTGGTAAGCATCCTGGGGTCAAAAGTTACTTATGTCAGGGAGTTATCATTCAGATATCATAGTAGTGGACTCTTATTACAATAATGCAAGGAGAAAGAACATTTGCTTCTTGTTTGAGACATTGTTACATAGGATATTGTATCAAGACTTATAATGGACATCTTCTAACAATGATAGACCCAAAACACTGAAAATGGCAGAAGTGATGGAAAAACCTAGATGCCTTATATCAAAATGGGGTTATCATACAAAGCTTTAGATTGTGTACCTCTTGATGTATTGTTATCAGAAGACATTCTTAAAGATTTACCCATTTTTATTTCTTGCAACTTTATGCATATCAACAAAAGCCTGAAAAGTCTCAATTCCCTAATTTCTTTTATTTCAAAGAAAAAGGCTCTAAACACACCTGTGGAATTTCTTTTGTTTGAAAATATTTACGTAGTAACTGTCATGTAGCACATCCTATTTCTGACCCTAGATATAGTTGTTGATAAGACAGGAAGCTCCTTAGCATTAAGGATGAAGAGAGAAAGAGCCTAGAATTTAACAAGGGCATATAGGTGAACTGGTAGAAGTGATAGATGATTAAATTTGGTAGATGAAATCAAGAATTGTTGACATTTAATTTTGTGATGACTTAGCCATCCAACTATAACAATTATGTACTAAGTTTTTTATAAAAAATTGTATCACAAGGAGGCATTAAATTTAGAGAAAAGTATTTGAGAGTCACAAGTACAGAGGTTGAAGTTAAATGTATATAAAATGACCTAGGGAAAGAATGTAGGGAGTAAAGAAAATCAAAAGACAAAAAGAGACTGAGGGATGTTTCAGTCTATTCAAAACAGGAAGTATTAAAGAATATGAAAGAGTAGCATCAAGAATGAAAATTGTTTCAAGGAGGTGGATTGTCTTAAACACTGCTGAGTGGTAGCTTAAAATCAAGACAAAGCAACTTTTGCTGATTTTAGCAATGAAATCCTCTCTGTGGCCTTGATAAGAACTCTAGAAGGTATGGTGGAAATTGGATTAAATTAAAATGTAATCAGAAGGGGATACAGTCTCAGCATTTTTTCACTTGAGATGTTTTTTCAATAAATGGAAAAAGAGAAATGAGACAGAATATCAAGAGAAGGGCTTCTCCCTCAATGCTTGATTTCTGTATGCTTCTAGTAACTGCTAGAATATATTTGTGAGTAATAGCGGAATGAGCAAATGATAACTGATAACAAAATATTAGATAAACATGGGGCCACATTTAAATAAAATTGTTTGGTTGGTTATGAAATGATAAAGGAGGTTCTATCTGATGGGATCCATTTTCAAAATGAGTTTTGAGCCAAGATTGCCAACTATAAATGAAGACTGGGGGAGGTATAGTGGTTTTAAAAGAAATTTGAAGATACAAAACAGTTATCTGAGATCAAGATTTTTTAAATAATTAATTATGATGCTTTTGGATTGCCTGGTCAAATTGCCCACTTAAGGTTTCATTTCTTGAATTTAAGATAAAACCAGTCAGTTAAATGTGTGATTTTCTCCAGAAAATTTAAAAAGGTGAATATTTGGGATTCAACCACTGTTAGAAATTCATATAAGGTTGGGAGTGTAAAACAAAAGAGTAATCATCAGTGTCAAAAACTGATATCAGAAGTTCAAGGGCTTTAGTATGGTGTCAGAACTGCTACTTCTGTAATGTGGTTCCTGGGATAAATTGGCTAGAGTAGCAGAAGAGAGAGTCCGATTTGAGGTTATAGAAAGCAAAGTTTTGAAGGAGGTCGAGTTAGAGTACATAAAAAGTTCCAAGCTGTGACTATGAGAGTAGCTGAAGGTGTATTGGAGGCAAGATCATGGAGCTGATATAACTAATTATTCAACAGGGTTATGTACATGGATGATGTATTTGCAATAATTACAGGATGAGAGACGAAGAGGGGAATAACTCAGCAATTCAGCAATAACCATAGAATAATAAGCAGGAAATCTGGGGGTGATAGCAGGAGGTACTATGTCTGATGGAATATATTCAATATCTCTGGAACTTTTGAAGGAGGATAGAAATGTGGCTTGGAAGAGGCATTGGACTTTTACACACTGGATGCACAACAATAAAGAGAATAATAATTGGACTTTAAAGAACAGCCTCCATTTAAGAAAACTTAAGGGAGGTGATGTCCTCAGATGATCATGAGTATTCTATTATTGTAGAGAAAGGAACATTTTAAAAAGGGGTTAAGTATATAGAGAATTTTTCTGATCACAGACCTGGAGTGTTAGTAAAATAAAATGTTTTCATGATATTCAGGAAGAGTAAGGAGAAGGATTTAGAAGCTATGGATAGAACAGGATTATCTGAGCGATCTGGACTTCTGATCAGGTGCCTCAGAAAGACAGGTGTGAGGAGATAGAGAACGTCTGAAGACCCCTCAGAGGAGGGTTCATGCTTGGTTCACACGTTACATAGTGATTTCCTCTCAAGTTCCTGATGATGTTTGAGGTTGTTCTGGGCAGGACCAGTAACTGTCATTAGTATAATGAATCCTCTTTTATGTATCTTTTTCCTAATGCCAGACATTGATCATAGAGTCATTTGTGGAAATATCAAATACTAATAATGTTCTTGTTACTCTTGCTGCCTGGGGAATTTTACTGGACATCTAAAATATACCCCATACACTATCCTGATAGGAAATCAAACTAATCATGATGGCAACAATAAGCCAAAACTTCATACGGCAAATATTTAATATGTATATTGGCTTATTAATACTATATAGAAATACCTCCATTTTTGGCTCGACTTTTAAGAAAGACTTACACACACACACCACAGAATGAATAGCTTAAAAACATCAAGTGTTTAAAATAATTCTAACATAGTGATTGGAAGTCAAGTAATTTGTAACCTGTGGTAATATAATTTTGATGTGGTTTAAGAAATATGGGACTTTAATGACCCCATAAAAAGTTAACTATGTAACATCTTTTTATGATATGATGGGAAGTTTTACTATGGGATCATTATCCAAAAACATCTAAGATGTACTTTACTACCCAAATTTGGATTTAGTCCAAAACAATTACATTTCTTGAATCTAGAGTGTTAACATCATTTCTCTTTAATATTTAAGTTCAAGAGTGTCATAAACACTGTTAAGAGTGGACTATTTTGCATCCATACCAGCACTCCGTAACATTTTTGACTTATCTCTGAACTCCTACACTTTGACAAATCTTTAAAATACTTCATTTAAGTAATTGGGTGTTTGTATAGTACTGAATTTAAAATCAGTAAGTATGATAACTTTGTTTTACATATTTTATATAATCATGCCTAATGTATGTTTAAGTCAAATAATTAAAATGTTTACATCAGTTCATTTCAATTAGTTGTAAAACGATTGAAAGTAATAACCAAGAAACTAGTAATCTAAGTAAGGTGATGGTAATCAACTAATTTTTGAGTGCTTACTATTTGCTGTCTTAACCGTTTTTCAAGAATTAATTCATTTAAATCTCATCTCAACCTATTAGGTAAAAGTATTATCCACCCCATTTTACAGATTAAGAAAGTGAGGCATGGCAAATTTGCATAATTTGTCTGAAGTCACTAATCTAATCAGTTGTACCTCAGGATCTGAACCCAGACAATCAAGTTCTAGTGCTCATATTCCCAACAATGTCACACATCTGCTTGTCAGAGATAACACTAAAGGTCTATATTTTTATTTCAGTACCTTGAATTTACTTTATATGAAATATTATTTCTCATAAAATTGAATATAAGTGAGGAAAAGAAAGTGAATTGCCTCTTTTGTTTAGCATAGTTATAGATTTATATACCTGAAAATAAAGAAAAACAACGAAAGAAACTATACTTCAGTGAAGTTTGCAAACGTCAGAAGATAAAACATCCAAGTTATCAAATTAAATCTTTACACTCAAGAATGAAGCAATGTCTGCTTAACAACAGAACATTGGGATACAATATAAAGAATTCATGGACTCTGTAAGATGTTTTATTCATATGTTGGTAAGTGAATATATAACTATTTGAAAACATTTTTGTTTTTGACATAACCTACATCTTGGAATATGAGTTTTATTTTTTAATGCATGGTGCAATAATAGAAACATGATTTTGCTTTTAAAAGAATTAAAGCATTGTTTTCAACACATTTTATCCCTTTTCATGTTAAAGCCCTACTGAATAAAACCTGCTCTATAGTGATAGGAAGTTTTATTTTGTGATGGGGAACAACAATAAATTTTTGAAAAGGATATGAATGTATAGAGCAACTAATTTTTTTATATAAATTAAAATAAACCTGATACATCCTAGTGATGGTTTCTTTCATATGCATGTATGTTAATGAATACACTTGAGTTGCTCTAAATTTCAAGTATAATAATTTTCTAGAACCAAACTTGAAATATAACCCAAGGATATAGAGCTCTATAGATTCTCAGAAGGATTGCAGAATCCTGGTGTACTCTGTGCTAGGGGGTGGGGATTGACAGATAAAATTCAGTTCATACGTGTATATGAATTTCAGGCAAACAATGAACATTTGTTTAGGATAAGTATGTCCTATTTTCATAGACATAGTCACTCTCTACCTGAAATTCAGAGTTTTCTGGAAGTCCTCTGTTTTTATTTGTTAAGTTGGGCAATTTCATGTATGCTTCATGGCTTTTTGGCCCTCAGTTATGCTATTGGCTATTATTCGGTATTATCGTTATCAAAAATTTGGATTTAAATTCTTTAAAATTCTGCTTCAATTTATTTTTCAAAAATAATTCAGTTCCTTCATATTACTAGGAAGGGTCACTAATGCAAGTGTCAGGAATGAGCAAAGTGCAGTATGTTTTGGAATATATTAGCAAGACCGAGCATTGATACTTACAGGAATTAATCCCTTTCTCAAATTATCCACACATATTTTGGCTAAGAAACAAAGCAAATGTATGTAATTAAACATAGTTAAAGGCAAACTATTTTTAAGAAAATTAATTTATTGTAGAAATATTTACATTAAAATATAAATATGTGTAAATGTGTATTTTCTTGTTACAGAAACCCGTGCGTTTTGGCTGTTTTAAATTTTATTTTTAGCTTGTGTCATTTATCCTTTCATTCAATTCTTTCTGTTAATTTGAACACATTATGTAGAAAGACTGGTGAGGCACAAAATGTGTTTGTCTTGTTAATTTTGTTAACAATTGAAGCTACAAAAAGCGCATTTGCACAAATAGCTATGACAGCTGCCAGGGTAAAAGCAGGAATTCTTCACTCAGCAAATAATCTCCAAAGTGAAGATGTAGCACTTCCTCCTTATTTTCATAACTCCTTGCTTAAAAATAAAATCATTCAGACCATTACTAAGATGAGTAACATATAAACATCCAGTAAAAATTCCTATAGCCTTTATCACGGCCATTTAGAAAATAGAGAAAAGAAGGAACCTCAAGACTGTAAAAACTCCAAAATCCTTAAAAGACTCCAAGACAGTATTCCTGCCTCCAGAACCATCCAGATTGGACAGCCTTTATTTCCTGTATAAAGGAAATATGGACTACAGTCTCCCGGAGTAATACTTCTCCTCATTTTATATCGTAGATGGCAAGAAGTTGATCATATTTTAACTTTTTAAGCAACACTATACCTTTTGCACTCTCAATTCTGAGGCAAAAAATTCCAGATCAGAACACTATAATTATGAGTAATCACTTCATCGTCTTTGTTTCATACTCATTAACTCCTATTTTAAGTTTTGAGTTCAATTTTCATTATAGAAATAACATTAGAGAAAATAAAATATGAAGATAATAAAACACTTCCTAACCTAACAAAATACTTGTTAGATACATACTTCTAGCTCTTTTCTATGTATTTATATCTATATATGTAAATAAATGTCACATTCATTTTATTACATGTGTAGTTTCATACTATGATTTACTGAATAATTAACAATGCCATGAATGATTAGTGTAATGGGTTACCCATTTGAGTGATTTTTAAAAATATCTATACATTTATTCATTCTAATATCTACAAGGTGACTCTCTGAAGATTGTGGGCATTTTATAATTTTGGAATGGTAGATGTTAATTCTTGTGAAAGACTCCCATTCTTTAGAAAAAATTGCAGTATCAGCCTTGTTCTATTAGTTTCAAACACACACACACACACACACACACACAAATGGAAAGTCCACCCATTTTTTAAAATAAAATAATGTCATTCTATACCCAAATGCAAAAGTTTCAAACTGAGATGTTAAGGGTTCTGTTAAGTAACATAGACTGGGTTGTTTTTTACCTGCATACTTAGAGAATTCTAGTAATCATTTAGAATTTTAAAATCATTTCAGAGTTTGACTAGACTGATAGTATTCATTGCTCATAACAAGTGTTATTTAAACCTTGAATAATCCAGGTTTTGAGAATGTTTTATGATGATTCAGTGGGGCTGAGAGTGCTCTATGAAAGAATTTCATTGATCATATGAGTGTCAATCATTTATTGATGGAAAAAGCAAATCTTAGCTTGAGGTTTGCATGGTAGGGAGAAGGTCTTTTCTTTTCTTCCCAAATAGGTCATTGTACACCAAGTCGAGCCTCTCCTTTGCTCGATGGCAGTCTTCTAGGACTACAGGATTCTCATGTGATGTTTAGGAATTTTGAACCTCTTGCTCCTGACAAGGAATTATTTTTCAATGCTGAGGTCATTTAAGCTGAAGTGTTGTTAAAACTTAGCAGTGTTTTGGGAAATAAAACACCCTTAAGAATTCTGGGGACTCTGGATCAGCAAAAAGATAGTGACATGGAAAGTATGCAGAAGCAGCAAATGACAGCTATGATGACTAATTCTTAAAAATATGTCTCCAGATTTGAAAAACGTTCTACAAAAGTCCTGAGAGTATTTTAACATCTTCACAGGATGATTGAACTGGTGAGCAACATCCAAACCTATTTTTCATTTTATATCTTTATCTTCTAAGATACTTTTCATGGGACTTATTTTTATTTGTCATAGAAGTAAATGGTGAAATATAATTCATTTTAAAGAAACTTACATTATATACAACAAAGAACTAATCTGTTTAGTAGTTTTAATAAAACTATACTCATCTAGGGTTTATACTCTGAAATATCAAGATAATTTTTGAATGTTAGACCAGAATTCATAATATAAATTATTTTGGCCATAGAATCTTTAAAATAATAACATACTTTTATCAGAATCTTTAAGTACTGATATTAGTTACAAATACTATTTCTATTCTCCAACAATAATTGTTTAAAAGCTTTTTTTCTTATCAAATACTCACTTATAATTGAGTATAACAGGTGTCCAAATGTTTGAATAAATATTTGGACTTTCTTTCATATGTTTAGAATCATATCTGTAACTCCATTCTTGCCTGTTAATAAATATACTCTCCTTAAATCAATGTATCAAAAATATGTACCTTCTATGATTCAATTATTTTTTTAATTTCAACATTTCTTTAATTTCAAGCATGTATTTACCTCTGTTCTGGCTAAAACACAAAAGAAATAAGGAATAAAGCCTTCCCTCAGAAAAGGTAGGCATTACACAGCTCTAAACATTGAGTTACACAATTAGAGAGGATGGCAGGTTTTATCTTAATCAGATATTACAAATGCAAAATTGTTTAATGAAAATCCCTGACTACTTTTAAAGTTCAAATTATATTTAGTTCTATAATACTACATTTAAAAACTCTTCCACCAAAGAAGGTAAAATCAAATCTATAGTCTTTCCAGTTCCTTTCAAATGGAAGCTACTCCTTTATTCCTGTAACAATATCCTGTCTGACAAATTGGCCTGAAAAATTGTGTTCAGGACATTCTACCCCAAAACATGGCATCTTGGAATGTTGAATATTCTGAGCTGAAGGAATCTGAGGAAAAGCAGATGCTAGAAGGATTCTACAGCCTTCCGCCTGGACTAAGTTGTAAAACCCTCATGTGAGAGATATCCTCCCTATAAGTGAAAGAGGGTCTCTCTGAAGATGGAGAAATGTCAAGAGGAATCTGAACAAGCCTTGCTGTTTCTCCCAATTTACTATACCTAGTTCATATATTTTTGCCCTATCGTATTTTTCCATGATTTTCCATTCTTCATCAAACCTAGTGTAAAATCTCTCAGGTTAGCCATTTCTTTGAGTCTTCATTCCCTTAGGAAGGCTCCTGTAACACATAAAGCTAATATTAAATAAATGTGAGTGTTTTTCTGTTGTTAATCTGTCTTCTGTTACAGAAACCCAGCTGAGAACCTAGAATGGTAGAAGGAACAATATATTATTCCTCCCTTACACATATCTACATTCCACCCCAACACTGTAGGATATATAAGCATCTGTTCCATAGAAATTTGTCAAAAAGCACTTGTGCAATTTCTTTTAAGCCATTTGGAACTAGCTCACAGAAATAATAACAATGTCTTTTTTTTCCAGGGGTTTATGTGCCAAGAAATGTGCTAAGTAAAGACTTATTAACTATTACCTTGCATAATTTATATTTTCAAAAAGAAAATATGAAGGTAGAGTTTCCATTTTTAAAAGACGAACACTGAGAATTACTAGGCTATTTTTAGGTATATTTCTTCAGCCTCTTGATATCCTTAAAAACTAGCATCTACAACACAGCTTTTAAACCACTAAAAATAAACTTTCTGGTTGAGAAAGAAATTGCTGCATATCAAGGTCTCCTTTTCATGTATTCGTTCTGTGACAGTCCCAACTGGTGCCTTTTCTGAACTGGCTCTTTTATGAGCTCATACAATTAGCTAGCACCAGTTTCTTCATCTTCCCCAGTATTCCATTACTGCTTCCCCTATACTCACTCACTGGGTGGAATGTCCTGGTTGCACATTCTATGCACACCTCCCTACTCTTTTCTTTGGCATGGAGTTGGGGTACAGCCTCCTACTAGTTCAGCTACCTGATTACTTCCCCCACCTTTTGAGGATATATTTCTGTGCTTGGATATTTAGTCTTTTTCCTATGATAAATTCCCCTTACCTATTCTTTGAGTGGATTTTATGCATCCCAGGGTTGCAGGTAGAGTTTGCTCTCCTTGGTTCTTGTTCCCACCAAAACAAAGAATTGAAAGGCAGAGACACAATAGTGAAGCAGAGTGAAAGCTTTATTTGAATACATTCCAAGGGAGGAATGGATCAGAGTCAAGGGTAGACAAAGGTCCCTTCCTTTATGAGGGAGGCCTTTTTATTACTTTCTGGCTAGGAGGCACCTCTTTGATTGACAGGGTGAGGTGGTGTGGAGGTGTGGTTTGGGCAACAGTTAGTTGTGTTTGATTGTACCTGCATTGGGATCTAGTTGGGACCTGTTTGGCCTGGTCCTGATTGGCACAGAAGTTACCTCCTCACAAGCCTTTGTTGTCTTCAAATGGTACCCCCTACTGGGTGTTTTTTTCCTTGAACTTTATCTTCCCCTTCCCCAGCTGCTCATGTCTATTGTTCTACCTAACACCAGGATAAAGTGATCAAAGACAACCCAAATTCTTTTGTGAGTTCCAGTTCTTACTATCACCATTTCCCAGTTACCACACAAGGTTCTTCTGCATTATGCAGCGAAACTTTTGCTTTTTGTGTGGGGATGTGGTAACTGAAACCATGATGCACTTTCCCTTTGCTCTGAAATTCTGCTTGTCATCTTTCCCTGAGTTGTATTTTCTGAAAGACTTAATTTCCTTTGCATTTTTTAGGAAAATCTTACTGGGAAGGAAGCCTTTTTTTCTACCCTTTTAGCTTCTTCTAGCTGTTTAAGAATCAAAATGACATAAGAAAGATTAACAGAAGAAAATAAAATTTAATTGTGCATGTACAGGGCATCCATAGACATGAGACTCCAAAGACAGTCAGGAAAAGGGTACATATGTCATCCTGAACTAAGGAGAAGGAGGCAGGGGTCTGCAACTTCAAAGGGAAGGAAAGCAACGCACAGATGAGAAAGGAAATATTTGGTAAACAAATCTTTGCTGGACCACACAGAAATAATAGGACACAGAGAGGAATTTTAACAACCTGATCTAGCTAGGCTCCTCCCTGTCTACCACCCATGGTTCATATTATAATGAAGTTATCTATGGTGACAGCTCTCTTGCCTGGAGTAGGTCCTACATCTAAATTCTTTTTATGCAGTTAGGGGGAAGTTCAAGCTTTCTTCCTGAGTCTTTTGGGCATGATTGTTTTCATCCCCAAATAATTTGCATGTCAAAGTGGTACATCTTTGGACAACCACTCTGGATGAAAGGGGGGTTCTTCAGCTACCCGATTCACTCATTCACGAAGAGAGGACACGAGATCTCCAGCAGTGAAGTTTATTGCCTAAAAGACAGAATGGCTGTCTCTAAAGGAGAGAGCAGCCATGGCAGCAAGGGGAAGCTGCTTATAAAGGAAATTGAGCGGGAAGTTGGTCCCGTGACTTCTATGCATTACAGGGTTCAGGAAGAGGGGGTGCTGATTGGATGGTTTAAAACAAGTATGTCTTGTACACTTTCTATAGGTTGAGCTCAGTTGGCGCCAAGTTGCCAGCTGATGTAATCTAGAAGGTATGTAGGTTAAGGGAAGTAGGTACCTTTTATGGTAAGGGCAGATTACCTTTGCCCTTTACAGTTGGGTGGCTGGCCATTGCTAGGGAAACTATCTAGGATTAGGGTCACTTGAACAATGGGTGGGTTTTCCAGTAACTAGAACACATTTTTCTTAGAACTAGGTTGGGAGTGAGGCCTTGGGGGGATTCAAGGCTGGGATGCAGCTGCTGTAGGTGATACAAAGGGGGGGGCTTGCTATGCCCGGAGGCAGTTCTGATACTGTACAGAACTGTATCAAAAATCAACTGTTTCAAAAAAACAACAAAAACTATGAAAAATCCAGGTCCCCAAATCATTTATTGATGAATGTGGTTAAAATGGTAACTTATTTACATTTGGAAGAATAAAAGCTTCAGTCACACCATTCCACTGATTTGTTATTTTATAAGAAGCACTCCAGGCCTGAAACTGTGACAAGGCTTGTCTGTCATTGGCCTGCAAATGCCAATATTAAAAACTTCACACTCAGGGGGAGAAGACAATAGAAATTATACAATCACAAAGAAAGAACAACCCTGTTACTTAGCTGGCTTTCTGATTTGCACTCCAAATTCCCAACAGTCCAGCTATATTTTTTGCACTGTCAGAAAAAATTTAAAATATTATCTACCAGCATAGACGTGGTGCTCTTACCCTTATAAGCCTACAATTTACATCTTTGAAGATTAAAATACATGTCAATTACAGCAAGGAAAGTAATGTAAACAAAGCATTCTACAAATTGCTGCCCTAAGACTAGAAAAGGGGATAGAAGTTTCAATTGCTATTCCTTTAATCTTCAGATTTTTTTCTGTGTCAGGAAAAATAGTGTATTCAGGGGACAGGATGTTCAATTGGTTGGTGGCCAACATTGATTGTATAAAGTGTGATATATATAGATAAAGACATATTTTCGAATCACATATGGTTGTATATTTGGCAGGTTTGCTAAGAAGCAAACTTGATATATTAGATTCACACCATCCTTATGAAATATTTCCCCTGACTATAATCGTGCAATGTGTTTTTGGGGGGACTTGTTGGGGCATCACACCTCAACATGCTACCAGGAAGGGTTTTTCTCATCCCTCCTCCAGTGCACATCGACAAGGAATATAAATCACGATGAGAAAGCCAGAAGAGTTTTATTTAGCAAGGAGAAAGTTCACTCTTGAGAGAGTGGGTGGCCTGAGAGCTCGGGACCAGCCTTGCTTATCTGAATACTTGTTGGTTTGATAGAAAGGTGTGAGGGGTGGTTAACAAGTTCAGATCATATAACTGCTCTGCCCATGCTCATACTCATAATGCAGACAGAAAAACCCATGTGGGGAAAATTTCTAGAGATCATGTGAATGGGCCAAGGTCATTCTCAGGCATGTCTCAAGGTCCTTTATGCAGGTGTCAACCTTGGGGATTTCTTGGCTCTGTCTTCTTGTCTTAGGAAAAGAGTGGGTGTAAACACACCTAGAAAGGTTATCAGCTTCCGTCTCTCCCTTCCTTTCTGTTTCTCATATCTTACTGATACCGGGGTTCTTGTTCACAGATTCAAAGAATGAACTTTGCAAACACTCAAGGTAGGAGAGCAAGGGAGAGGCTTTTGTTTAGAGATAAGTGAGAGGACAGAGCTCCTGGCTCATGCCATCAGGGACAAGAGAACCCATGGTGGTGTGTAGTCTAGGGGATTTATAGGCAGTTGAGGATTTTTAGGAAAGTGGTAAAGGGCTAGGGGTGCAGACTTGTTCATTGGTCCTAGAATGTTCATTTTTGCTGAGTAACAGAAGAAATTTGCTGCTCTGATTCCTTCTCAGGATAGCAGTTTCCTTCTGGAAGCATATCAATTAATTAAGGCTGCCTGTCCTACCCCCAAGGTAGGCTAGGTAGTTGCCTGTTTGCTAAAGAGAGTGTTATGAATCTTACTTCTTAACTTCTTGGGTTGTTTATACCTGGGCTTGATTGTCAAATTAATCTTTGCCCAGGTTGAAGATTACTTGATTAGGGTTAAAGAAGGAAACACAGCATATAGGTACAGTTAAAAATAAACTGGGCCTTTTGGCAAAGGTAAGTTTTACAGTGTCATGATCTAATTGATATAATGAAATCATGGGCTATAACTTTTCTTTATTTGAGGAACATTCAAACATTCCAGGTCAAGTTGCTCCTAGTCTTTCGAGTCTTAACCGATTTCACTGAAGAATGCCAATATTCTTGATTTAGTATCTTTACCCTAGAGAATTTGTGTGACTCTGACTTTGCGTAATGCTTAACCCAGAATTTTGATAGGGACTTCTTTGCACATTGTTACATTGTTCTGATTGTAATTATCCTGTTTTGCTTTTTCTGGCGGCCCTTACCCTACTCTGCCTAAACCCATGGTCCCTGTCTCACTACTAATTTTCTACTCCAACCCCAGGTAGTGGGTAGACATGGACCTCAGAGGAAGAAATGATAGACTGGATCAAGGAGGAGGTGCCACAGAGCACCATGAGGGGAGGAAATTAATCCTTGGAAGTTGAAACTAAAACATACAGAGAAAATCTACCTGTTGCTCCAGGGAGAAGGGTGTTTATGGGTCGGTATGAATCCCTTATGAAACCAGTGAAACCAAAATCAGTGAAAGGAAAGAGGAGGTTGGGAGAAAGGCTTTTTATTGCTCACAGCTTGCCCAAATATGCTAGCTAGGTGCCACCCTGTCTGTCTTCTTCAGCCATTGTCCTCACTCTGCCCCCTCGGCATGCTCTCTAATTCCCACCCACCCCTTCCAGGAGGAATTCCATTGGTGGGTCTTGGGTGACTGGCAGACACCAGACCAATCACATACCAGGAATGGCCATTATCTCTCCACCCTTTGCCCCAGGTTGCGGGAGGCCCCAGCAGTGAACGACTATTGATATTCAAGTGCACTAAGGCCAGGCGGGAGATTCTGGCAATTCTGCAATTTACCCACATTGCCACAGAGTGGGCTGGATTGTTTTCCTTCACTGATGTGGAGAGGAGCTTGATGAATGGCCTAGAGCCAATCTAACCAGTTCTGTGGCCAACTTACCCTCACATGGGAAACTTACTGTAGGTGGTGACAACCCTAGTGGCTTTTAAATGGTCAACCCATGCCAACAAGGAAGCAGCATAAACAACCAAGGATCCAAGAGAAAAAGACAAAGAGTGCCTTAAAGTAGCATGGAATTCCTCCTTACCTACATCATTAGCAAGCACCATGTGAAGAGTCATCAAAATGCTGTTGGGTAATTCAGTCAAGGGAGATCTCCCTGCATGCTAGGTGAGACCTCAGCCCACCGGAGGGTTCTTGCTTCTGATTGAGAAGGAACTCATGGGCAGGTTGAGCAGGTAAAAGCAAAGTAGTCTAATAAAGCAAAGTATACACGCAAGGGGGGAGTGCGGGCATGCTCCAGAGCTGAGCAGCACGGTGGGGTTCAGGTGCGGTGGACCTATAACTGGAGTTTAAGCAGGGGTGAAATCTTCATCAGGTTAGGTGGGGTTTTTCTTGGACAAGGGAGGGGATTTCTGGGAACTCGGGTGATGCCCTCCTTTTGTCCTTGAATGGCCTTCCTCAGAGCTGTCATGGTGCCAAAGGGTGTGATTGTTAGTATGTTAATGAGCATATAATGTGCTTTGATGTGAAGTCAGGGTCAACGTCTGCTACATGTTGGAACTAGTCAGTTTTGGCAGGTCTGGAATCTATATCCTCCCTTCCACATCCCCCAAGAACAGTTTACAGGGAATATTTAAAATATAAACAAGCATCTAACTGAATGTAAAAATCTGCCAAAGTACCCCACAGCCTCCCTGGACATGTCTGGCTATCCACCTGCTATAACAAACTTAGTCGTGGTTATAACAATCTCAGTTTTTAGCCAAATGGCACACTATCTATAGATAAGTGTTAGGGGAAAAGATAGTGTTCATAGCTTAAAATATTTTTATGAGCATAACCAACTGATTTTTGAGATAAGATAACTGAGGTAGAGGGAGACACAGATAGTAGATGTGCTGGAACTGGGTCTGATTTTTCTCACTTGAGGTTATTCATTAGCAACTAGAGGTGGCAGGTAACCATTGAAAACTGAATGACTTTTTATATACTGTTTCATTCAATATGTTATCATTTTACACAGTTTGAAGTTTAGCAGCTATCTCTGCAAGAATGAAATATTCGCATTTAAAAAAATTGAGCAGTCTAATAGAGGCTATTCATCGTAGAAAGATTCATAAGCAGTTTTTGTATTATTTGGTTGCTCTGACTCAACTTCCTCAGCTTTCAGTTGTGATCATTGTAGTATCTATCTCATAGGATTGCTTGAAGGAGTACTTGAATGAAGATGGGGAAAGCACTTGGAACAATACCTAGGCATATGGTAGGTGCTACATATAAGTGTTTGTTATCATTAGAGCCTCCTTGTTCTGGAAAGAAGAGTTCAAGCTTAACCAGTTGAAACATGACTTTATTACTGAAACATAAAACCAAATGAATTTTCTCTCTGAATAAGACAGCTAGTGTTGTTCCATTTGGGAAACAGAGTGTCTTAAAGGGCAATTCACTATTTAGATGGTAGCTTATATAACACAGAAGAACCTCAGCTGGATTCACTTGAAAAATTGAGGCAGAATGATGAAATACAGAAATCACTTGTGTGACTAGCTCTCCTGCCTGTCAATGAACCTTTTGTCAGGTCCTAATATTTTATACAAGATTACTTTTAATTGTCTTTTTTGGGGGGTGGGGAGTGTGTAGAGGGGAATTGGACAAGGAAAAGGTGGGGAAGAATTCTCATTAAATTCATTGAGTTACATGTTATGGTTATTTTCATGGAATATTGGTATCCTGAAAGTAATACTTAAATAATTTCCCAGCATGACATAATCTATGCCTGCATATATTTTGCATAAGTTATTACCTTCTACCAAGGAATGAAAATGAAATTGTTTAAAATGGGATATGCTTGATAGTGGATCAAATTTCCCTAGTATGTAAATTATTTCCTGGGAGTGAATAACGCACATTGGGAACAATTTAATAAATGATACCCTGGAGGTCTGAATGGATTAATGAACCTGATTATCCTTCTCTTGCAAAAGGAGAAACTGTCACTCTGCCGTTGGCCTAAATTGAGCTCTCCATAGTGTCACTGCAAGGTATTTTGTGGGGAAAAGGGATAAATATATGTGGATAAAATGAGAGTTCCTGTGGCCAGGATTCTCACCTGGCCCTGGTTGATTAGCTCACTGCACACCTGTGAGCAATACATGGCTGTTGACTCTGTATAAAGAGCTCTGCCCAGTGCTCTGCACACTACACGGTGGTATGGCTGCAAGGCTGCAGGAGGGAGAGAGCAGAGGACAGAGGCCCAGAGGACAGCTATGTGGGACGACTGTGAAGAGGGGCCTAGAGGACGGTTGTGCAGACAGAAGAGCCCAGAGGCAGAGACTGGCTTGCTGCATACAGACTCGTTCTGAGTGAATGGGATTTTAGTGACAGCCCTGCCGCCTGGAATAAAGTTGGGTATAACCTTTTCATCCCAAGAAAAGTTTTGCTGTCAATTTCTTTGGTCACATTGAATCCATAGCGAACTTCCCGGGGCTGAAACCCATTGGCAAGACAATATAGGTGTCCCATTTAATAATTCTTGTGGTAGAGCTACTTTAGATGATTACTTCCTTTCTCTCTCAGTATGGTGTCAGTATTAGCAGAAGAGAAAATAACCTTATTGGGGCAAGAGAGTGAACTGGTTCTGCCAAGAAACCATATCTTCTCGGGAGCTGTGCAGCTGACATAAGGTGAATGCCATAGTCTTTCTCTCTTAATTCTGATCTTTAAGGCTACACCTCATTTTCTTTTCAGTGACTCACAGTCTTATCCCACAGTCTTAACCACAAAGCGCTTTTATGGAATGGGCTTAGTGCTCTTTACTAGCCACAAACAAAAGACAAGGCATACATAAGTCTCAGTGAGAAAACGGAGTCTCTTCTCTTTTTATTCATAATAACAATATTAAGCTGATACTGATGTGTGATAATTACCACAAACACAGAAGCTTAAAACAACAAGAAATATATTATCTTATTGTCTTAGTCCAGGTTGCTGTAACAAAAATACTATAGACTAGGTGACTTAAATGACAGACAGTTATTTCTCACAGTTCTGGAGGCTGGGAAGTCCAAGGCTGAGGTGCTGTCCAATCAGTTCCTGATGAGCCCTTGCTCACAGATGGATGTCTTATTGCTGAATCCTCACATGGGAGAGAGAGCGGGCGAGTAAGCGAGCTCACGTCTCTCATCCCATTAAGAGAACACTAATCCCATCGTGGGGGCTCCATTCTCATGTCCTCATCTAAAACCTAATTTGTAAACAGACCCTATTTATCCTGATGATCAAGATGCCCAGAAAAATCAGTCACATGTTTTTCCAAATCTGATCTGGGGCACAAGACAGGTACAGGAATTCAGAGATGGAGTTAAAAGGAATCAAGTGAGTTAACAGCTACTGATATTCTCATAAGAAACTGTGTGCAGCAAGATGCCAAAGTTAATTCTAAAGGGAGGCAATACAAAAATGCATAATAAATCTGTATCTGGAGGCCCCCGCTGCCCCCGTCCTCAATCTAGCAACTGCCTGATGTGTGAGTGGAGTCATCCTAGATCATCCACTATCAGGAGACCAACCAGCTAAACACATTGCATGAATGTGCCAAGCATAGATCAGCCAAGCTGGCTCAGATTGGACTGGATGCCTAACCAAGACAAAATGAGCTAAATGAATTTCTGTTATTTTATGTTTTGAAATGGCTGGTTCAGATATAGCAATGCAGTTAGAGAAAACAACCTAATATTGTGATTATATACTCAATATGAATCACCTAAGTGATAAAGGCGCTAAAACGAACAGGAGTGAAGTAAAGACAACAAATTTGCTTTGGCTGCATTAATTGAAACAGACTGTCCAGAACAATAATGATAAGGACCCCAGGCTGCATTCTCATAGCCATGCTGGGGATGGAGAATGGTCTTCACTTCAAGTGCAATACTTGTATAGAAACATGAATGGACTGTTGCATATGCAAAGGGAAGTAGCCAGGATTGTACTCATCAGACACCATCATTCATTTCTTCTACAACGTGAAGAAAAGAAAATTTAGGAGGAGCCTAAGAACTATATCCAAATATCTGAGATTTAACCATGTCATGGAAGATTGAATTTATATTCTACATGACTCTGAAATGCAAAAAAAACAGGTGAGAATATGCACATATACATATATGTGGAAATGAATATTTTAATCCAAACAAGTATTCTAGCAATTAAAATTCAAAAGGGAATGAGCTGTTAAGTGTTAGAGACCCCTGACCAGGAAGCCAGGTATAAGGTAGGAATTGAACTGTAAAATTCCTTTCAACGTGGAGATGTTTTTATGTCATATGCAGTTCCTAACACAAGAGAGAGAATGGATAGTCTTTAAGCTTGATCCCATTGTTAATCAAGAGAAATACCATTTACCAAGCTGGAAGACATGTGGCTTAAAGTTATGAGGATGCAGAAGACTGAAGGGAAAGAGGAAGAAATGATAAATGATCTAAAATGAATCTTCCGCATTTTCTTTTCTGCTCAGTTGCCAAGTAGCAAAGGAGTTTGCCTAGTACAGGACTCTCATTTCAGCTACCTTTGCATATGCATTTATCATCAGTCCCGAAAACTGTGTGACAATATTCTGGGAGATGAGATGAAGGCAAACACCAAATCATTAGAGAATGGAGCAAAAACAAGCTCATAAATAAATGCCTAGTTTGGTTGTATATGTTATAACTGTTAGAGGAGCTCAGTGAAAATAAAATAATTATATAGAGACACCATCAAGAACTGAACCTTGAGGTTAGCCTCAAAAGATTGAAAGGAGGCATTCTTAAGCTCCATGTTCTAAAGGTTTTATCTATTCACCAAGCATGTAATAACAATAGGTCATGCTTATGGACTATTTATTAAATACACAAAACTGCTAGTTTTATTCATTTATCTCATTTTTAACTTTACAACAATCCTATTAGATGTGTCCATATTTCTCCATTTTAGAGATCAGGAAACTCAGAGAACAATAAGGTTAAGTAGTTTGTCTAAGGTTGCAGAGCTAGGAAAGAGCAGAGTCAGTAATCAACCCCATTCAATCAGCCCTCAGATCTCAGACATTTGACCAGTGCGAAAACTGTGTGCAAGACACTGCTCCAGGCTTAGTGGGAGACACTGAGGGTGAGTAAGTATTTCCAATTGAAGCATTAAAGACAACTAGCGAGTGAGAATAATTGCTATGGAATAAACTAAATGCAACTGAAGTTAGAGTTTGATAAATTTTGGATTTTATGTACAAACCAAATGCCATGGGACCACAGTAGTAGGTGAGATTGGTTTGGCTGATGAGATTAAAGACAACTTCATGAAAGAGGTAATATTTGACTTTGAGTTTGAAGGAGGGGTACAATATTGAACATTTTTATTACTCTGACACTTCAGGAGAGACAGATGATATTTTATTGCTACGGAACGGAGAGAGGATCTTTTTCCTTCTATTCACAAACAGAAGCATGCTCTGCAACCAAGAAAGAAAAATCAGGTGTGTGATCTTTTAGATTCCTGCGGATATCCTTTACTAGAAGAGCATTTTGCTTCCCACATTCAAGTATACTTCACACACATCTTTTTTTTTTAATCGCACACATCTTTTTTTTAATCACATATGCTTCTGATTTAATGCAATGCTGCCAAAGGATTAAGAAAATTAATGCTGTAAGGGTAAAGTTACAGTCTTCATTGAGTTCTTATTAAAGAATCTGTAGGAGAAATTAGAATAACATTATTTTACACTAAGGGAACATTTTGCAGTGAGACTGGGGAAAAAAATACTTTTGATAAATCTGCTAAACTATCTTTCTAAGTTTTTTCTCTTTCCTCTCAGTCCCAGACCTGAGTTCCTTCCCTTAGAATCACATGCAAAAGCAAACCAAAAATTCACTTTCAAATTAGAAAACCCCACCTAGTCTTTCCCAGTTAAAGCTTTAGTGGAAAAATTCATTGTGGAACCTGCCTGTCACGTCTACCTGGTAGTTCAGTCTCCCATGAAACTTCCAGGGCCTTATGGGTCATCTGCTTTATGTGCCACTGGCTTCATTCACATCCCCAAAGTGCACCACACCATCCACTAAACTGACATCTCTGACAGGTGCATCATGCTCAGTGATGCCTTCCTCCCAGAGATATCCCTTTGGGTGAAGACCAAAAGGTAGGTGGGGGTAGCAGAGGTGAGTACAAAATACAAGCCTTGAAAGAGGATTCAATTAGTTCCTGAAAAGTTGTGAATTTCATGCTCTGAAAAATGAATCTGAGTAAATAATTTGGCATTATTTAGACTTGGTGCCAGCACCATGATACAGTAATAGCTTGTGTTATTGGAATGTAACAGGAGTCAAGAAGGTGAGAGAATAAAGGAATGGGAAGAAATGTCTAATATTGTAATGATTCAAATGGATGGCAAAAATGGCTGGAAATTAACAGTTGAAGTAGGAATTAATGTAGAGGGGATAAGAGAGGAGGGTCAGAGGCAGCATAAATGGAAAATCATGCCATAACTAAGAGATAGGGAAAAGTAGAGGATAACTTTAAAATTTTCAGCCCAGGAGGCTAATAAAATTAATTCATTCATGAAAACCCTACAAAGTATCTAAAATGTGCTTGTCTCAGAAAGAGGCAATTAGATCCGAAAATAAAAGCCGCAATCTCTACTATCAGGTAGCTTGCAGTTTATCAGGGAGATCGATAGTTAGAACAATAAAAATTAATAATAATTGTAAGTAATGGAGCTTCAGAAATGTTTTGTTTAAAGACAGGGTCTTTTGTATGTTTAAAGACAGGGTCATGGCATGAAAGTATGGTATTCAGGAAGAGTTACACAAATTGGTGACAAGAGAGTTATAAAGGATAAACCTTTTCTAGACATAGTTGGATTGGGGAAGGTTATACTTAGAAGAGAGGCCAATAACTTCAAATGGAATTTTGAGAAAAACTGATTTTTAAAGCCATTATTCATGCCTATAAATTAGGGAGGAAGAGAATAAAAAGCAAAATATTAGGTTGGTCCAGGAGATTTTCTTGAAAGATTCTATGGATATTGCCTTGAATCAATGGAAGACATTAAAGGATTTTAATGAGGGAAGTTCAAGGATCAAATTTGTAATTCAAAAGCCCTAGGGTAGCGCCATGGAGAATTGATTCAGTAGGGATCCGGCCAGAGACCTGAGACTAGCTAGGGAAACGAAGCTATGAGAGAGGAGGAGGAGTGCGGATCTTTACTAATACAGGAGAGGGGCAAAGGGAATAAAGCTTAGAAAACACATTCAAAATGGCTTAGTAAGAGGATGAAATCAGTAGTATTTGGCGATCAAAATTATGTGCTGAGATTCTGCTCCTTCGGACAAGCTCCCCCTGCTAATGCTAACTAAATAGCTACTTACCACAGAGACATCTGCCTCCCCCAAATCCTTTCCCCATGATTTCTTGAATAACACAATGCAACTGTGTCCAGAATAGAAGGAAAGTAGCAAAAAGACAGCATCCCTTTCAGCTTGATGTAGCCACTTAGAGTGAAATGAATATGTTTTGGAGTCTCCAGGAATATGATTGAAAGGTGTCAACTTCCTTGCTGTGTGTCTCTTTTTTATCTTCTTTGCTTTCTGTTTTCTTCTTCCTGAAATTTAGACTTACTGGCTGAAGTCCAATTCACCTTCATGAACTGAGAAGTGAGCTTGAATTGGGAGTTGACTTGTCAGCTCAGATTGCTATGACAACGTACCATAGCTTGGGTGGCTTGTAAAACCAGAAATTTTTTTCTCATTCTTCTGGAGGTTGGAAGTCCCAAATCAGGTTGCCAGCATGGCTGGGCTGTGGTGAGAACCCTCTTCGGGACAGCAGATTGCTGTGCATCCTCACATGGCCGAGAGCAGAGGAAGGAAGCACGTTCTCTCATGACTCTTATAAAGACATTAATCACACCGTGACGGCTACACACTCATTATCTCAGCTAATCTTAACTCCATCCCAAGGGCCTCACCTCCTGAAACCATCACACTTGGAATTTTAGCACATTCATTTGGAGGAGACATAAGTGTTCCGTCCATAGCAGAAACTCTGTGCGAGACTTGTGAAGGAAAGTGACTCGGGTACGTAGAGAAAATGATGCCATCATACAAACTCTGGACTGCCAACAAATAGATTTTCTCTACAATGAGAGAGAAATGAATTTCAATATTAAGTCATTGTTATCTAGGTTTTTTAGGTTTTCAGTTTTATGTAGCTAAATATAGCCACAGATGATATAACTTTTCCCCTCCTGTTTTATATTTTTTGTTACTTTCTATTATCTAAAACAACATTTTTTACTTATGTGTTGCTTATGCATCGTCTACCGCCTTCCCACCAGATCATAAGCACTATGAGAAAATAGTTACTCACCATGTTTATCCTAGTCACCTAGAACAGTACCAAACATGAATTGAGTGGTCAATAAATACTCTTTGAATACCTAAGTAGATGAATAAAATGGACAGGGGATATGGGATAAGTAAATACATTGAATGCTGGTTTCTGACTTTGGAGACTATCTAGATGATATAAACAGTTTCTGAAATGGAGACAGGTCTGGGGAAAGAATGATTTCAATTTTTATCATCTTGAAACTGAGGTACCTATTTCACAGCTAAGTTGAATCATCCACTAGAAAGTGCAGTACATAGACTTACAGCTCCAAAGAGTGTTCTAGGCTTGGGAATATGTGTGCCATGAGACTAAAGGATATAATTTGAAGTCCAGAGAAGAGATGAGGTTGTACAAAGAAAACGGGTAAGAACAGAAGCCAGAGAAACACAAATACTATGTACAGGGTAGTGTTGAAAGGAAGAAAGAGTCATAAACAGAGTAAAGTATTTAATTAAACAAAGAAATTATTATCCTTTAGGTTTTGTGACTAGAAGACACCTGTAGATATTGAGGCAGTAGCACATTTTGTGAGGTCAAAGGACAAAAATGCATGAAAACACACTGAGATACTGGATACAGGATCTTTGTTTATTAGACTGAATGGGAAAGGAATGAGAGAAATACAGCAGGCTTGGAACTTGGGACTTAATCAAGAGATGTTAGTTTATTCTCAAATGAGAGACATTTGGATATAGTTTGAACTAATGGAAAGTAAGCATCAATAAGAAGAAAAAAGTTGAAAATACAGGAAAAAGAGAGAATTTTGAGGGAGTAAAATCTCTCTAGACCTGAAAGCTAGATCTTTGAAGTGAGATATTTTGTAATTCTAAATTTGCAAGTAGAAAAGAAAGATTTACATTTACACATCTAAATTGTGACTCAATTTTTGGTCCCAATCTGCACTGGCTTTTTGAAAATTGTAATGGAAATGTTCAGTCTAATTTTTTATCTGGAATGAGTTCTTCATAATCCTTGAAGGACTTGAGAGGTGACTGGCTCCCTTCCTTGATGTTAAGTCAATATTTCCAAAATGTCTCCTATGAGGCAAAGATGTTATTAGGACTAAAGCTGAAGTATCTTCATGGGATTGTTGATTCCTTAATTTTGAAAAACATGAATGTAGAAGGTGAAGACATAATATTTTTCCCTGAAATAATGATGTTGAAGGATGCAAATAGGAAAGGAAGAAAATTTTATAAAGTACCCACTATTTATAATGTTTTTAGCAATTTTATATACACAGAAATAGCAACTTATATATTCAGAAAGTGAAGGTGAGAGGCGCAGTACCTTACCTTGGGGACAGAGTTAGTATATGACAAAGTCAAGATACAACTCCAACTTCTCTGATACCAAAATCCATGCTCCTTCAAACACACCTCACTACCTTTTTAAAACTGTCCCAGTTGAAAAGATGCATACTGCAATATTGCCCTACATCACATTATTTTGCGTGTAAAATAATTACCTACATTATTAAGAGTACTTTTGTAATATGGTGAAATAAAGTTGGACTAAGACATCAAATAATACTATGACTTAAAAAAATAAGGAAACAGAGGAGTTCCGGGAAGATGGTTCCGGGAGGAGGGCGGCGGAAATCTCCCAAAACCATATATATCTATGAAAATACAGCAAATACAACTATTTCTAAGAGACCAGAATATACCGGACAGCACGTAGCCTGCACCTGCACCTGAGAGGACTCGGCATGCTGTGAGGCGGGTAAGATATGGAGCCGCGTCTCAGCGGGACCCGAGCAATCCCCCACCCCAGTGCACTGGTGGGAGGAGAGGATTCAGAGCTGGGAGGGAGTGGAAGTACAGGCCCGCGTAATAACCAGCCCTGGTGATCTGTGCCGGGAGCACCGACACACATCGCGTGGTGTATCGGATATTGGAGAGGCAGAAGGTGCAGGTTTTGAGCTGGGAATGCACCCGGGTCCTTGCACCAGGCTCCCTGGGACAAACGAAAAGTGCGCGCTTTTTTGGGCGGTCTTAAAGAGACGGGCCCAAGGGAGGAACATGATCGTCCCAACACACTCAGCCCAGCAGGCTGGGAGTCCTGAGGAATTTCGGACCCCTTGGCTGGCGACTGGGAAAAAGTAGCCACACTGAGACTTCACACAGAGAACAGCCTCCCATTCGTTCCCACCCCAGCCAGAGCTACAAACGGCCTGTGGAGCTGCACGGCCATGGTTGCGGAATAGTGGAGCAAAGCGCCACCTACAGCATCCTTACAGAATCTACTCCCTGTGGGTGTTTTTTTTTTTCATTTCTTTTCTTTTCTTTCTTTATTTTTTTCTTTTCTTTCTCTTCCTTCTTTTTTGTTTGTTTTTTTTTTTTTTTAAGGTCTTAAAGAGCCAGTCTGACATACGTGGAACCTACCAGCAACCACTTCTATCACCATGAAAAGACAGAGGAATATGGTACACACAAAGCACACCAAGACCCAGACAACACCAGAGAGGGAGCCTGAAGGGATGGAAATGCACAATCTTCCTGAAAAAGAATTCAGAAAAAAGTCATAACTATGCTGATGGATCTACAGAGAAATATGCAAGAGCTGAGGGAGGAAGTGAGGGAAGTGAGGAAAGACAATGCAGAAATCAGACAAGCCATCGACGGGCTTAACAGCAGACTGGATGAGATGCAAGAGACTGTTAATGGAATAAAAATCAAAGAACAGGAATACAGAGAAGCTGAGGCAGAGAGAGATAAAAGGATCTCTAGGAATGAAAGAATTTTAAGAGAACTGTGTGACCAATCCAAACAGAACAATATTCACATTATAGGAGTACCAGAGGAAGAAGAGAGAGAAAAAAGGATAGAAAGTGTCTTTCAAGAAATAATTGCTAAAAACTTCCCCATGCTGGGGAAGTAAATAGTCTCGCAGCCCAGGAAACCCACAGATCTCCCAACACAAGGGACCCAAGGAAGACAACAACAAGACATATAATAATTAAAATGGCAAAGATCAGAGATAAAGACAGAGTATTAAAGGCAGCTAGAGAGATCACCTACAAAGGAAAACCCATCAGACTATCATCAGACTTCTCAACAGAAACGTTACAGGCCAGAAGAGAATGGCATGATATATTTAATGTAATGAAACAGAAGGGCCTCAAACCAAGAATATTGTATCCAGCACGATTATCATTTAAATATGGCGGAGGGATTAAACAATTTCCAGACAAGCAAAAGGAGAGTATTTGCCTCCCATAAACCACCTCTACAGGATATCTTAAAGGAACTGCTCTAGAGGGAAGCACTCCTAAGGCTAAAATGATGTCACCAGAGAAAATAAAATCATAGCAAAGAAAGCAGACCATCCAAATACTAACTAAAGGCAAAGAATAAAACACCTAGTATATAAATAATGGAGGAGGAAGAATAAGAAGGGATAAATAAAAAAACATCAGACTGTGTTTAAAATAACTTAACAAGAAACTTAACTTAGATTGTTAGATAGTAAAGAAGCAATCCTTGTACCTTTGGTAACCACAAATCTAAAGCCAGCAATGGCAATAAGTACATATCTATCGATAATCACCCTAAATGTAAATGGACTAAATGCACTAATCAAAAGACACAGAGTTACTGAATGGATAAAAAATCAAGACCCATCTATATGCTGCCTACAAGACACTCACCTCAAACCCAAAGATATACACAGACTAAAAGTGAAGGGATGGAAAAAGATATTTCATGCAAAGAAGGAGAAAAAAGCAGGTGTTGCAGTACTTATATAAGGCAAAACAGACTTCAAAATGAAGAAAGTAGCAAGAGATAAAGAAGAACATTACATAAAGGGGTCAATCCAACAAGAGAATATAACCATTATAAATATATATGCACTCAACACAGGAGCACCGGCATATGTGAAACAAATACTGACAGAATTAAAGGAAGAAATAGACAGCAATGCATTCATTTTAGGTGACTTCAACACACCACTCACTCCAAAGGACAGATCAACCAGACAGAAAATAAGTAAAGACACAGAGGCACTGAACAACACACTACAACAGATGGACCTAAGAGACATCTACAGAACTTTACACCCTAAAGCAATAGGATACACATTCTTCTCAAGTGCACATGGAACATTTTCCAGAATAGACCACATACTAGGCCACAAAAAGAACCTCAGTAAAGTCAAAACTACTGAAATTCTACCGACCATCTTCTCAGATCACAAAGGTATAAAACTAGAAGTAAATTTTAGAAAGAAAACAAAAAGGCTCACAAATACATGGAGACTTAACAACATTCTCCTAATTAATCAATGGGTTAACGACCAAATCAAAACAGAAATCAAAGAATATATGGAGACTAATGACAACAACAACACAAAGCCACAACTTCTGTGGGGCGCAGCAAAGGCAGTTCTAAGAGGAAAGTATATTGGAATCCAGGCCTATTTAAAGAAGGAAGAACATTCCCAAATGAACAGTCTAAAGAGACAATTACTGAAATTGGAAAAAGAAGAACAAATGAGGCCCAAAGTCACCAGAAGGAAAGACATAATAAAGATCAGAGAAGAAATAAATAAAATTGAGAAGAATAAAACAATAGAAAAAATAAATTAAATGAAGAGCTGGTTCTTTGAAAAACTAAACAAAATAGATAAACCCCTAGCCAGATTTATTAAGAGGAAAAGAGAATCTACACACATAAACAGAATCAGAAATGAGAAAGGAAAAATAATGACAGACCCCACAGAAATACAAAGAATTATAAGAGAATATTATGAGAACCTATATGCTAAAAAGCTGGAAAACTGAGAAGAAATGGACAACCTCTTAGAAAAATACAACCTTCCAAGACTGACCAAGCAAGAAACAGAAAAACTAAACAGACCAATCACCAGCAACAAAATTGAAGTGCTAATCAAAAAACTACCCAAGAACAAAACCCCTGGACCTGATGGATTCACCTCTGAATTCTACCAGACATATAGAGAAGAAATAAAACCCACTCTCCTTAAAGTTTTCCAAAAAATAGAAGAGAAGGGCATACTCCGAAACTCATTCTATGAAGCCAGCATCACTCAAATACCAAAACCGGGCAAAGACCTCACCAAAAAAGAAAATTACAGACCAATATCCCTGATGAACATAGATGCAAAAATACTCAACAAAATATTAGCAAACTGAATTCAAAAATACATCAAGAGGATCATACACCATGATCAATTGGGATTCATCCCAGGATGCAAGGATGGTACAACATTCGAAAATCCATCAACATCATCCACCACATCAACAAAAAAGAACAAAAACCACATGATTATCTCCAGAGATGCTGAAAAAGCATTTGACAAAATTCAGCATCCATTCATGATTAAAACTCTCAACAAAATGGGTATAGAAGGCAAGTACCTCAACATCATATATGACAAACCCACAGCTAACATCATACTTAACAGTGAGAAACTGAAATCTTTTCATCTAAGATTGGGAACAAGACAGGGATGCCCACTCTCTCCACTGTTATTCAACATAGTACTGGAGGTCTTAGCCACAGCAATCAGACAAAACAAACACAAGGCATCCAGATTGGTAAAGAAGAAGTCAAATTGTCACTATTTGCAGATGACATGATATTGTACATAAAAAACCCTAAAGACTCCACTCCAAAACTACTAGAACTAATATCTGAATTCAGCAAAGTTGCAGGATACAAAATTAACACACAGAAATCTGTTGCTTTCCTATACACTAACGATGAACTAACAGAAAGAGAAATCAGGAAAACAATTCCATTCACAATTGCATCAAAGAGAATAAAATACCTAGGAATAAACCTAACAAAAGAAGTGATAGACCTGTACTCGGAAAACTACAAGACACTCCTAAGAGAAATTAAAGAGGACATGAACAAATGGAAATTCAGGCTCATGGCAAGGTAGAATAAATATTCTCAAAATGGCTATACTACCTAAAGCAATCTACAGATTCAACACAATCCCTATCAAAATACCAATAGCTTTCTTCAATGAACTGGAACAAATAATTCTAAAATTCATATGGAACCACAAAGACCCCGAATAGCCAAAGCAAACCTGAGAAGGCGGAATAAGACGGGAAATTATGCTCCCTGACTTAAAGCTCTAATAGAAAGCCACAGTAATCAAGACAATTTGTTACTGGCACAAAAACAGACCCACAGACCAGTGGAACAGAATAGAAAATCCAAACATTAACCCAAACATATACTGTCAATTAATATATTATAAAGGAGCCTTGATAAACAATGGGGGAGATAACAGCCTCTTCAGGAGCTGGTGTTGCCAAACCGGACAGCTACATGTAAGAGAATGAAACGGGACTACTGTCTAACCCCATACACAAAAGTAAACTCAAAATGGATCAAACACCTGAATGTAAGTCATGAAACCATAAAACTCTTAGAAAATAACATAGGCAAAAATTTATTGGACACAATTTTTTGAGTGACTTCTTTATGAATATATCTTCCCGAGCAAGGGAACCAAAAGCAAAAAGAACAAGTCGGACTCTATCAAGCTGAAAAGCTTCTGTACCGCAAAGGACACCATCAGTAGAACAAAAAGACATCCTACAGTATGGGAGAATATATTCATAAATGACATATCCTATAAGGGGTTGACATCCAAAATATATAAAGAACTCACGCACCTGAACAAACATAAAGTAAATAATCCAATTAAGAAATGGGCAGAGGACACGAATAGACACTTCTCCAAAGAAGAAACTCAGATGGCCAACAGGCACATGAAAAAATGCTCCACATCACTAATCATCAGAGAAATGCAGATTAAAACCACATTGAGATATCACCTCACACCAGTCAGGATGGCCAACAGCCAAAACACAAACAACAAATGTTGGCTAGGATATGGAGAAAAGGGAACCCTCCTACACTGCTGGTGGGAATGCAAATTAGTTCAACCATTGTGGAAAGCAGTATGGAGGTGCCTCAAAAAACTCAAAATAGAAATACCATTTGACCCAGGAATCCCACTCCTAGGAATTTACCCTAAGAATGCAGCAGCCCAGTTTCAAAAAGACATATGCACCCCTATGTTTATCGCAGCACTATTTATAATAGCCAAGAAATGGAAGCAACCTAAGTGTCCATCAGTAGATGAATGGATAAAGAAGAGGTGGTACATATACACAGTGGAATATTATACAGCCAGAAGAAGAAAACAAATCCTACCATTTGCAACAACATGGATGGAGCTAGAGAGTATTTTGCTCAGTTAAATAAGCCAAGCCAAAAAAAGACAAGTACCAAATGATTTCACTCATATGTGGAGTATAAGAACAAAGAAAAAACTGAAGTCACAGAACAGCAGCAGACTCATAGAACCCAAGAACGGACTAATAGTTACCAACGAGAAAGGGACTGGGGAGGATGGGTGTGAAGGGAGGGACAAGGGGGAAAAAGGGGCATTACGTTTAGCAGATGTAATGTTGGGGGGTGCACTGGGAGGGCTGTACAACTCAGAGAAGAAAAGTAGTGACTCTATAGCATCTCACTATGCTGATGGACAGTGACTGTAATGGGTTTGGTGGGGGGGCCTGATGAAGGGGGTAGTTTAATCACCATAATATTGCACATGTAATTGTAGATTAATGATACCAAAATAAACTGTAAAAAAAAATAAGGAAACAACTCAAAATATTTTTATTCTTGAATTTAACACACTAACTCCACAAATTCTTGCCAAAGATCACAATCATATTGTGGTTGTTGACAAAACTCTCAGGTAGTAAATACTGACAAAATGAAGTTGACTCTTTAGTCCTTATTATCATTCTGCTTTTATCGTGTATGCTTCACACCGCTTAGCTGGTGGACCAGAGGAAACATTATCCCATTGGGTATCAATGCTTTTACGGCAACAATTTTGTGCATTACTATGTTTCAGTATTTAACAGATTCTTTGGATTCTAAATGTAAGGCTTAGTGATTGAAATAAATCAATAAAAAAGAGACTTCTAGGAAAATAAATACATAAAAGAATATATTTTCTTTAGGCTTTGATGGGCAAGTTTTATTTGATGTCAAGAACCCTGAAGTCCTATCTCTATGTATGGCAGCCCAATTCACATCTTCAAATATCAAGTATTTTAATTTGATCATAATGAACTAAACCATTTCTACTTGATTATGAGGGGGACTTTGAGAGTTTGCCTGAAGTTTAAGAAAACAGCTTTAAATTGAAAAAAGACTTTGGTTCTGTATATATTAGGTAAAACTATGAAGTTGCTGAAACTAAAAGGGAATTCTAAAGAAAAGATTTTTTCTTGAAAGTATATTTTAATTGAAAGATATTGGTGCTATATGTCTAAATAATGAATGTCCAATAACTCCTACTAGATTATTTGAGACTCTTATCTTTGAAATTATGGCCTATGTGTTGTAAATTGTCAAGGAATGCTATTAATTACCATTTTTACTCACACATATAAGGTAGTATTTGAAAAGTACTATCTTTTGGTGCATCTTTTTTCTCCCATAAAATCAGTCTTCCTTTGAAAATTATGAATGGTAATATTATAGAAATATTTAAGGTCATATATTTGTTGTCACATCCAAAGAGGATGTTTTGCTTCTTCTACAAATATCAAAATTTGAAATGCAAGAAAGGGTTAGAAATATTCAGATTTCAATTAGGATTTGGATAAACACTCTGATGTAATATAGCAGAAGACTAATTGAAGCGAGGATGATATTGGTTACTTCTATGGAGATTTTAAGATTCTGACTAGGAAGGTAGATCTGTGTGTTCTCACACATCAGCTCAGACTATTATAGGGATGGAGTTTTAATTAGCCTGATTCTGATCTGACCAACTTTGTCATTCCATGTGAACTTAGGTAGAGTTTAGGGTATTAACTATGTAATTTTGGAAATAAAATCTAAAACGAATTATCACATATTCATGAATCTGATAGAAAGTCATAAAATGATATTAAGTTGGAAATTCCAATTTCAAATTATTGTAGGTCAGCAATGCAAGTCCAATTATTCACAAATAATAAAGATGAGAGCTTAAAATAAATAAGGAAATTATAACATCTCAGATTTCTCTCTTAGTACCATTGTCCTGACCTAATGCCAAATTCTTCTCTAATTCAATCTTTTATTTAACAAATGTATCTATCAGTGTTTCTGTCTATAATTTATTTCTTTGATTTATTTGAAACTTCTCCTCCTACTTGGCTACATTTTTATATTACAGTAACTGTTGCATTGTAGTATAGTTATTTAATTTTTAATAAACATTTTCTCTAGAAATAGCCTGATTTTTATTTATTGCTACATAAGATCATCTTTGATTCAAATTCACAGGATATATGTTTAAAAAGAAACATTTTCACCTTTCATTTCTTGTGCTTATTTATACAAAATCAATATTTAGAACCCAACAATGTGATAAATGAAACACTCATATTTAAATAGTTGTTTTATTTAGCAAAAATTTTACCTCACTATACCTTGCTGTTTGTGCTGTTGGACAATATATTTGAAATTTCTAAGCCAAATTTATAGAATCTGAAAAATGGGATAAAATTAACTTCATTAAATTGGGTGTGAACTAAATAATGAATAGCACATACCATGTCTAGATAAGAATAAGTACTCAGGTAGGAACTATATATTCTAAGATAGGTTAGCAGAATGGGTCATCACTTAATTTAAAAGTTAGAAAAGGAAACTTGAATCTTAGCTCTGTTGTTTAAAAGTCTGAAGTGCAATGAATTAGGAAAACTCTTTGGTCTCAGTTTCTTCATACAGTTAATTATACCATAAGATTATTTTGGGAATTAAGTCAGATAAATCATGAAAGTATCTACTGGATAGTTAGAGTAAATATCAAGCATCAGAGACATACATGCAGTAGGCATATGTGTATATTTATAGTTAAATGCAAAAGATTTCAGATTAATATATATTGTATTGCACAAACATATATAATGTATATATGTGATATATGATCGTATATAAATGCAAAAATGGGAAGCATTAGCTGTAATTAGTGATAGTTTCCTATATATTCTGACCAAAAGTTAACTGTATAAAATAACTGTTTTCTTTTTGCTTATCTATAGTTTCCAAATTTTCTAAATGACTAAATTACTTGTGTGATGATTTATGAGAAATGTTAGTTCTATTTGCATGGAAGTTGAACTAATGTATTTTTTACATAAAAAGACATTTATTGTGAATAAATGCATTAACATAAATAGAGAGGCCCAGTAATGGGAAGAGAAATATCAGGTGGAAGAAGTTAAGAGCCAGCAGAGACTGTAATTGTTCAACAATAATTAGAGTGCTATCTTTTCTCTGGAGCTACAGCTAAACTACATTTTCCAGTCTGTCTTACTGATAGTAAAATCTTTACCTTAGATCTCACCCATAGAAGGTGAATAGAAGTGATGTGTGTTATTTATAGCATGGAAGATAAAAATATCCCATGAAATCAGTACATGTTTTATGTTCCTACTTTTCAGCTGACTTGAGAGGGTTCCAAAGACCAGGAAAATCTGCCCATTTGAAATAAATCTGGATCTCTGAATGCAGGTATTGAGTCAAAGCTTGTGTCCCTGTCCCACGGATATTATTGGACTTTGTCATGTGCCACTCATGGGTTGCAAGATTTGTTATTGAGATTAAATTTTTTAAATTTATCTAGAAATGTAGTGTTTCTCCAGGGAACATCCTAGCACACTTTTAAAAAAAGCAATTGGCAAGAGAATTATGAAATACATATGGTAAAATAAAAAAGTTATTTGGATGATTGATACTATCAGATTTTAAGACTTATGATAAACTACAGTACTCAACAAGGTATGTTTTTAGCATAAATTAGACAGGTAGAGCAATAGAACTAAATAGAGAATCTTGAAATAGACCCAGGCTTTTGTGGTCATCTGGTTTACCAAAAAGTTGACAAGGTAAGTCAATAGCTGAAGGGATGGCCTTACCAGTAAATGCTGCTGGAACAATTAACTACCCATATATTTTTGAAGAAGTATACCTTACCTCACACTATTAGGTAAAACTAGTTTGAAATCACAGATCTAAACAGATCACAGACCTAAATGTTAGAGTTCAAACTATAATTTCTTTAGAAGAAACCATGCAGTTGTATGTACAATAGACATCCAAGCGATCCATTCCTAAGTATTTACCTAAGGGGAATAAAAAATGTATGGCAATATAAAGATTTTTCTACAAATATCTAAAGGAGCATTAAGTATAATGGGAAAAAATTGGAAAGAAATTAAATTTCTATTAGCAAGTTAATGGATAACCAAATTGTTTTACATTCTTGAACTTCTCAGCTATAAACAAGGTGAGATATTGATAAATGAAATAATATAGATAAATCCCAAAAGCATTATTTTGGGTGAAATAAGGCAAACCATATGATTTAATGTATATACAAATCTAGAAAAATTAACATGTGGTGAGAGAAAACATATCATTGGTTGCCTATGGCTTGGTACAGAGGGAAGGTAGTAACTACAGAAGCATGAGGGAATTCCTCACTTCAAAAGCAATGGACATGCTGAATAGCAGATTAAAAAATTATAGAGGATTAATGAAGTGGAAGACTGCTTCAAGGAAATTGCTTAGACTGCAGTAAAAAAGTAAGAAATATAAATGCAAGAAGGTAAGAGATATGTCAGATACTGACATACTAAATTAGTTTCCAGAAAAAAATACAGAGAATGGGGGATTGGCAATATAGAAAAACAAAATGGCTGAAAATTTTTCAGGACTGAAGAAAGACATGTCTTTAGATCAAAGATTGTTAAGTTTTAAGCAGGTATATAAATATAAATCCATACCTCAAAATATTACGAGCAAAACAAGAACATGAAATATTCATGTAAGACAGAAAAACACCTACAAAAAAATTTAAAAAGCATTGAAAACAGACCTCTTAACAGAAAAATTGTGTCCATAAACTGTAAGAGCAGTATCTTAAAAGAGCTAAGAAATAATTTTTAAGCTAGCATTCAGTAGCCAACTACTCTATCATCATTCAAGAGTAAGAGTGAAATAAATATATTTTAGGCAAAAATGAAACTGTTTAGCACATTGTACATAACTTTGCTGAGAAAAACTGCTGAATGACACATTATAAAAGGAAATAATTCAAAACCAAGTGCAACAGTGAGAGACAAATAGCAAAAAACAATCAAAGAAGTAAATTAATAAATGAACTTATAAGTATGCATTACATTGTTCTATTAAAAATACTTTTAGAGGCTATAACACAACGTAGAGCACATTTAGCACTTTAATAAGAGATTTCAAACCCTGAAATAGTCATATTACTGATTATTGTTTAAAAAATCATTAGAAAATAGTTAATTCAATACTATAAAATATTCATTATATATGAAGACATTTATAATCTTGAAAATAAATAATATAAATAAATTCATTGATTCAACATTTGTTTATTGAATATCTATTATGTTCTAAATTTTATCCTGGGGACTGGTGAGTCCAAAGTTTTATATCCAATAACAAATAAGTCATTTGGATATTTAAATATCCTTCTGAACGTATAGATTGTGAAGCATCATTCAGTATGACACATGGAGGAAAACTGAAATCCATTTTTTTTACTTGCCAGCTTCCAAGATGCTCCCTGATGATCCCTGCCTTATATCATTCATGCCTTTGTATGTTCCCTCCTATGTTACCCCCTGTGATCAATAGAATAGACACCTCTTTCTGTGTCTGTCTCTCTCTCGCCATTCACAGCTGCCATGCTGTGAGGACCTTGAAGCAACTCTACAGAGAAGCCCCTGTGGTGAGGAAAGCCCATGTGAAGGAGCTTTTAGAAACAGATCCTCAGCTTTAGTTAAACTCTGCGTCCCTGGCCAATATCTTGCAATAACTTGACTTCAATCTCATGAGGAACCACGAGCCAGGAACACTTAGCCAAATCACTTGTGACCCACAGAAGCTGTTAGATGGTAAATGTTTGCTGTTCTGAACTGCTATATATGTTGCAGTAATTTGTTACACTGTGATGGATACATTATCTTTAATTTTCTGATACCTTGCTTTGGCGCCAAAACCAAATAAAAAATCTTTTAGAGGAAACTCAATACAAACACTTTTACCATGTGAAACCCTAATATTTGAAACTTACAGATACAGTTGATCACAGTGTGTATCTTAAAATCTATTCATTCATTTCAGTATTTAACAGAAAGTTGCAGTGAAGCTATCCTTTTAAAATTTCTTTCACTAGTGCTTAGATTGTCAGTTACATGTTCAAAAATTTTAATAATTGTCTGTTCATTAACACTTAGACCTTGTACAAAAGGTCAATGTTAACTTATTCATCTGACAATAGAGAGTCCAGGTAATATTAAGTGTCCCATCAACAAAATTACTAAATAAACAGTGGCATAAAACTGCAAGCTTGTTCCTCATCTTTTTTATTGATTGAAGGATGTGTAAAGATAAATAACATAGAAGCATTAGTATTATTTTATAATGTCCAACTTATTCTACAGCTTATTATCAAGGCAACTTATTGGAAACACAGTAAAATTATAAATTATAAAGGAATAAATATTAGAAATGTAAATATAGCATTTCTTGGACCAAAAATATAATGTAGATATGAACACTGATATATAAGTTTTGAAAATTTAGCAGTCAAGAAATAAAGGAAAATATGATTAGTTACATGTTTTATTGTGTCTCTTCTAAAACCATCTCACAGCTATCTAAGGTTAGTAGATGGAGCCTTCACAGGTAATACTGGTACACAGTATTCTTGAAGACCAATATAAAGGAAATAAATCACCAGTTTTAATGAATCTATACCTTGTAGCTTCCTGTGATTAAGTCTGCAACATAGAAAATGAAAGCAATTCTTCAAGGTCAAATTCAAACATAACTACTCCAAACACATGGATTCTGACCATCAAGTAGATTCATTAATGAAATCTTTGCCTTCCTGGAATTAAAGTTACATGCATAAATCTTCAGCTGACCCTCAATTACTATCACTTATCTAATCCAGACTTAAAATAACAATGTAAAACAGAATTTTGAATTCATGACACATTTACTTTTATTTTTTAATGGATATCAAAGCTGTCACTATCCCTCCTCACCATGGAGTATTTCATATGAGAGAGGAGGGGAATTTCTCTGGACTCCTTTTAAGATCATTGATCTTACTGAATTATGGAAAAACCATTTGATTTTAGGGGCTTTGACTATCTGCATGAACAAAAATTATGCTGATCACAGATTGTTAAGCAATCATTCAAAGCTGATCTCTGTGCATGGTAGGGGTATCGAATTAAGAATGTTAAACCTAGAACATTGTACATTACATATACATTTCACCAGCTGCAGGCAAATGTCAATAGATAGTATTTGTATGTGAGAATTTCTTTAAGTATCAATGTGTTAATTAGGACCATAGAGATTACTAACCTAACAGAAGAATCAAAATAACTGTAATTCCTTACCTGTGGGAGGAAGGAATTGTAACAGAATGGTTAGGTCAGAGTTTTTGTTTGTTTTATTTTATTTTGCATTGTATTGTGGTTAGAACATACAGTACAATTTCTTATTATATAATATGGAGACATATTACCAGAATATGAATAAATATTACCTTAGATTTTGCCAAGTATAGTTTCTAATAAATAATAGGCAGTCAATAAATGTTGATTCCTTCTTGTGAGGGTCCCAACAGAAATATGATTTTTAGAAGTAAAACTTATGTTCTAGTATGCATATATCCTTATTAGTATTTTTCTTTGTTCTTTCTTCATCTTTTAGTTTATAACAATGGGTGCTACCAAATAAAGACTCAAGAACTGACATATTGGTGTTGAAAGAAAGAGCAAATTGTCATCTAAATAATGAGGTAAAATGCTGAGGTGATGCTTAGTGAAGAAAAGTTTAGAATTTGGTAAGGTTCTTCAAGAAAAGTTGCTGTGAGCTTTTTAAACAAGTATTTTGAAACTATGTTCTGAGGGAAAGGAAAAGGTTATAGGAGTATAAACAGGAAGAATGGCTGAAAGGCCTCAGAGGCAGGAATCATGATAAGTGTGGTCAACTGCTAGCAGATTTTTATGACTGAAAGATGAGGAATATTTTCAGTAAGTAATGTAAAATTACATCTTCAAATATGGCAGAAATGGTACTTGGCAGACATGTTTACTTTGTATTTGCTGGGGAATTTAAGAAGCCTCCATATGTGTTTGAGGAAGAACTTAAAGCAATAAAATTAGAATTTGAATAATATGACTGCTATATGAATATGCAAGACAGTTTGAAAGACAAAGAGAGGCAAAATAACTTCCTTATGTTCTGGGTTTTCTCATATAAGTGTAACTATAGATCTTATTTTTTCTTAATTCATTAAAGAAAACACAATTTTATCTCAGTAAAGAGAAAATTATGTGCTACACTTGTTAAAATAAGATACTGTGCACATATTTACCTAACTTCTAATTTTCTAACACTGATTTAAATTTGTTGGTGAGATTTAGAGTGTTGATATTTACTAATTTCAGAGGAATAAAAGTTCCGTTTTCATTGATTTGCCCCAAATATCAAAAATATTAATTAGATAACAGAAATTTCATTTGAATCCTGTCTCTCAAATGCTCAGCTTTCCAGAGCAACATTATATAAATGTGCATGTGGCTTTATCTGTATCTCCTGATTCTACAAAATTCATCAGTCTATAAGCATTCATACAATAAAAAAATGTAGTAAAATAAAAATTGCCATCAAATATATAGGTTAGGACTGAGAAAAACTTAAAAGGTAGAAAAATATGCAGACCACTATCCTATTAAGTTATTAAAGTTGTGATTTCACATTTAACTTGAGTTTCTGGGAGCTCAAAGTTAATGGGAGTCATAGTAATGACTCTCAATATTTTAAGTTAGAAGACATTTCAATTTCTTACATGAAAAGATATTTTTTTCTGGAACTTAAGTTTAAAAACTTTTCTTAGTGATGTTCATGTAGGAAACAGAATATAGATAAAATAGCAATAAAAACCACTAAAGTTAATTTGTCCTTAATCTATACAAAACATCGTGCTAACCATATGACAGATATTATGTCATTTAATTATTGAGTTATATAATTTCTATTTTAAAAATGAGGACTAAAAGAATGAAATTTGTAATTATTGGATATCACACAGTTAAAAGCAGTAGAGGAGTAATCTAATTTTGCTCTTGTAGTAAAGAACATAGTTGCATCCTTATAAGTAATAAAATACTGTACTCCGTAGCATTTCCAGCATTTTCCAAAGACATCTAAATATACAATGTAAAACAAAACTCAGAACGATGATCCAAAAATAGCTTTCATAAGGGGGATTTCTAGTAGTTTTAAAACTAAAGAAAAGCAATTCATTAATTAAACAATTTATAAGATTCAGTAAAAATACAAAGATACCCAACACAGTCCCATCCTGCCTCGGTCTGAGCTTTAACACGGCCTACTGTAAATGTCTTTCTTAGCTGTTCCTATTCTTTGGTAGCTCTTGAAAGTTTGAGATTCTCTTATTTTTCTCCAGCAAGTCACACCATGCCTGAAATTTATACTCTCAAAAATTAGTAAATATATGAGACAGTCAACAAATCAATGTAAAAATGTTTCTGAAGACTTTGTATTGGTAGAATCATGTATTCTAAGAAATATTCTCCACTATAAATGGTAACTTTAAGACTGACTTTTGAACATTTGAAATGAATAATAATAATAAAACGTAGGTGTAGAGAAATTAATATGTATATACCATTCAAATCATACAAGGGCATGAACATGTATGAAAAATGAAGAAGAGGGAGGCATACATGCCATGACTTAATATCAATACTCTCAAAGGTCTCCAACAACTTTAAAGGAACAAACCAGTATTTGGGTGGTAAATCGATAAATTTAGAGAAAAATAGGCTTTGAAATGGGGTGTGGGGGGACTCGATAATAAGGGTGAATGCGAAACCTTCATAATAGTGTATATCAATGATATCTTAATAAAAAAAATAGGCTTTAAAAGCTATGATTTCTTTAAGCAACCAAAATGCCCAGGTCCCTGAAGGCTGAGTGATACTACTTTTTTTATAAAGCATGACATAACCTCAGTGTTTCCATTTATTCTTCTAGAATGTTTTTCTTTGACATCCACCCTGGAGTTTTCCATTCTGATTGTATGATTTTCTAGCATATTCTAGGATACTCCTTGATAATACAGCGTACTGGTTTAAAAATGTGAACTTTGGAGCCAAACACTTGGAATTGAACACTGGATCTTCTACTTGCCAGTTAAAGTCATGGTTATTGACTTGTTTGTATTTTGTTTCTTCATGTGTGAAGTAGAGATAAGAGTATTGCCATCATGGTGTTTTTATAAAGATTAAAAGAAATAATGCATGAAAATCACTCAAGTGTAGTTATTAATAAATGTATCAATGAGTTTTGCTATTTTACAATGTGTCCGTGCTATGGTTCTGGTTACCATGTGGGGGTCTTGGCCCTACATCCTGAAACAGTTTTTTTCCCTCTGCACAGACATTAACAAAAACATGCGGAAGAGGATCTCCTGTTCCTTTACCACCATGGTCTTCAGTGTTCTCAAGACATGAATGCCTGACCAAAATATGTTATGGAAGGGACTGAGGCAATGTAAACGGAGGCTCATACTAGGGAAATGGCAAAAAGATGGGACAAATATTTCCCAGCTTCTAACAGTAACAACACACACAAATGGACCACAAAAAGTAAATTCTCCAGAAGGAGATCCATTAAAAAAATCCTAGGTTTTGGAATCTGTGAGTCTGTTGCTGTTTTGTTCTTTCAGTTTTGCTTCATTGTTATACTTCACAAGTGAGGAAAATCATTTGGTATTTGTCTTTCTCTGCCTGGCTTATTTCACTGAGCATAATATCCTCTAGCTCCATCCATGTCATTGCAAATGGTAGTATTTGTTTCTTTCTTAAGGCTGAATAGTATTCCATTGTGTATATGTACCACATCTCCAAGAAGGGACTAGTGGTTACCAAAGGGGGAGGTGGGGGAGGTGGGGGAGGGTGGGTGGGGAGGGAGGGAGAAGGGGATTGAGGGGTATAATGATGGGCACACATGGTGTGGGGGGATCATGGGGAAGACAGTGTAGCACAGAGAAGCAAATAGTGACTGTGGCATTTTACTACACTGATGGACAGTGACTACAATGGGGAATGGGGGAAACAATAATATGGGTGAATGTAGTAACTACCTTGTTTTTTCATGTGAAACCTTCATAAGAGTATATATTAATAATACCTTAATAAAAAAAATCCTAGTTTTTACCTCATTCCACCAATTCAGGAACCTGTTGCTTTCTTAACAGAGATGTCTTTTTCAAATCTTCCAGCCACTAAATAGGGAAATGCTACTCCTTCCTCAATCATAGCTTCCACTCATTAGACCTAGACCAAAGTTATATTTCATATAACTGAGTCATTCAAAAAATAATGGCAGCAGAAAAATCATTGTTACAATTGAACTATGGATACTAATAAGGGATGGGAGAGAAGATGGTATTACGAGTTGCAAAGACCTTAGACATATCATCACTACTATGAACCGCAAGCATGTTCTTTTTTTAAGAGTATTGTGCACATATCATCAAGTGCCACCCAAAACAACTCACAATAAAGATATATATGAACTGTGTACAACTCTATATCAAATATACTAGGTCTCAAACTGTTAGATTCCATCTGGCCTATAAAATTAAAAAAAAAACTATTGTCAACAGATAAAAATCAAAGGTTCACAGATAAGAATCTTGTTCCCAGTTTCTCTTGTAAAATGATAAAGACTATCAACAGTGGATGTAGCGCCAGCTCCCTTGCTTAGGATGGTAATGAAAAATAAAATATTTTCTTCAAAGCCCTGCCTGTCTTGATTTCATTCATGATATAGGGTAAATCCATGATTAATAAGAAGGTAGTTTAGCTTCTTTCTCCCTCTTCCTTGACAAATTCCAGAATAAGAATGTAATCATATTACTTCCTAATTGCTTTTCCCTTGATTAAGACCAAAATGAAATTTGAACTGCCAATTGTCCTGAAGTCTTGGTAAGTTTTGTAAAAAGTTTTCATTCTCTTTAAACTTCTTATTAGTAAATTTAAAGTGGTTGGTCTAGCGTAAGGCAACACCAAAATACTCAAAATAGTAAATTTCTTGAAAAAATATTATTACTATCCTACAATTTTCTTGAGGTTGGAGGAGTTTTTGTTGCTGTTCATTTTGTTTACCATTATATCCCCAGTGTCCAGAAAAGTTCTTGCCTAATGGAAAGTGTGCAATTAATATTTGCCTATAGAATGAAGGAAATGTTCATAAAGTAGCATGTGTGCCCACCGATAGATACAGTAACCAGTTGACACCTGAATTTTTAATTTGTTGGAGGAAAGAAAAATAATTTAGATTTAATGAGTTCCTATTACATTCCATGCCCTGTTTAATTTAATCCTCATAGTAATCCTCCAAAACAGACATAGGAAACAGGTTCAGAACTTGCTATCTACCAGGTCAGGTCTCATAGGAAACTGAGTTTCAGGGAACTTAATCAATATGTACCAGGTCTCATGATCATCAAAATGTTGTGTTTCAAGTTCTTTTTTTTTTTTCACAACAGCATTCTTCCTGCCAATAAGTGATTGTACTAATATTGTGACAATAGTAACATAATTTAAAAAATAAGGTTATTGAAGTAAATAGATGCTTTTCAAAGATCTTCACTCTTCTTCCTTACTTGCATGAAATTTATGTGAAGACTTGCGTAGCATACTTGAACTTTGAGATATTTGTCTTCTCCCAGTCACACCACAACTTGGGGTCAGATCGAAACAAAAGTGAAGTCTTCATGGAAACAAAAGTAGGTTATTGCGTTAGGGATCCAACATTATGTGGGGCAAAAAAAAGGAATTATACAAATTATAAGTGAAGACAGACCTACGAAGTTTGTTTCCTTTGATTAATTATCTTACTGAATATCATTTTTCTTTCCCTGATGCAGCTGATTTAGTGGATGAGAATGTCTTCTGTTTTCACCGCAGGTTCCTAAACCTCAGGGGTGAGCTGAACCGGGGTGCGTAGAGCAATGCTTGAGAATTTCATCGCTTAGGAAACTTGCATTATATTGTATTTTCTACTTTTAATCCTTGTATAATCAAGCATAATCAAATCTAGAGTGCCAAGACTATGGTTGAATCTGCAGAAAAGAAGGCAAGAAGTAACTAATTCAGTCTTCTGGAAGTCTAAGGACGAATGAAAAGTTACCCAAAACAATCACTGTCTTTCATCTGTGATATAACTGAATTCAAGAAGCAAGAGCACCCAGTAAAATTTGGATCCAGAATTTTATTTCCAATAAGGGGTATTATTTGGCCTCAAATGGACTTCCTGGTAGGAAACCTAGAATTGTGGTCGTGTTGAAACAATAAGATTCGATTATTTGGGGATTCTGGCTCTTTCTTTCAACATGATGAAATATCAGGCCTGTGCTAATTCTTCAAAATACCAAGTCAAACAGATGAAGAAATAACTAAAGTGGGGTGTCTACTGAAAAACTTAAAGGGGAAAAAAAATAAGCCTCTGTTAGAAAGAATTTCATTGTGTTTGGAGTTCTAATTTGATTATTACTCAACAGAGTTAATAGTTTGGCTAGTTTCTATGGATTACTTCCCTCAGGGTCTTGTCATCAAATAGGCCTTTTTCACATTTTTGAGCAATTACTCTTCTTCATTGTAAAAAGAATGTCTTTTCTCTTCTGTGATATTATCTTTGCTCACAAATTGCAATTAAAGAGCATTAGATTGGGTGGACAAAAATAGGTTGAGGGGGAAAAAAACAGCTCCACATTTGATAGGATTTAGATGTGTTAGAAGTTCTAAATTCAATTACAACTTTCTAAAATTCATAAGCACCAGAGCCTCTGTGGATATTTAATGACAAAAATTGATTTAATTTTGGAAGGATGGAAATACTCTTACCTTACTGAAATAAAATTATTTCATTGCTGGGTGTAGTTTACTATAGAGAACCAGTAGTGTGTCAAGACAATTCCATCAAAATAAAATCACAAGGCTAGAAACTTATATTGTGTGTCAAAAATGGTCTACTGATATTTCTATCCCATGCTGTTTATCCAGAATTCTTAATATAGCTAGTCCCTTATTTACAAACATTTGATTTAAAAATAAATTCTTCATCTGATTATCTACTGCCATTTACAGAGTCAATTACTGCCATAAATGCCACCTTCCATCCAAATCTTCTTTTGAAGACATCTGACCACTACCTGTTGCTATTATAAGTTTTATCTTATTTACAAAAGTATTGCAGTTTGGGAACAGATACATGGATATAAAGATTTAATTATCTACTTATCTATTCTCTTAAGACTTAGAAAACATAAGAAAGCTAAGAAACCAGATTCAGAAAGACCCACAGTTCATGACTTGTATGAAAATTACATGGTAGGTAACAAGAATTTGTTAGAAAACAGAATTTAAACAATGTTCTCTGACATAATTTTTACAGGAAATGTTCTGAGCTGTAGACAGTTGCTCAAATATAAAATTTTGATAGACATTATACTAATTACTGCTACCATACCATTTTCAAACGTCTGTAGAAATTTGGTCTGAGTAAGTCTTATGATAAAACATACTTTACAATCAGAACTATAGTTAAGTTTAAGTTTGAAGTTTTATTTCTTTATGGATTTTCCAAGCACTGAATTGCTCTAGATATTTGTAGGAATTACAGTACATTGAACCAGGATGTTAAATTAGAGGAGTCTAATAGATAAATTATCCTTTGGGTATGAAGTTTTGTAAGTTTTTTTTTTTAATTGTGATGTACTTAATGCACATCTAAATAGAGACACAGTGGCCAGCTGATGATTCTGGCCAGTGTGGCAACTTAGGCATAGAGGCTAACAATAAAGCACAGATAAATGATATGATGCAAAGACACTAAGGAGAAAGTAGACAGAGCAAGAGACACTGAAACTAAAAGCAATGATTTTTTCTTTTGGATGATGAACCATACAAAAGAGAAAAAAAACAACATCTCAAAGGAAGAAAATAATTATATTTTATACTCCCTCACAAAGATTACATAAGTGACATTTCGAGTAATTTAATAAGTTGGCCAAACAACCAAGAACATATCCAAGAATGCTGAATGATCTACAATTCATGTAGCAGAAGACATGTCCAAAATAGTAGATAAGACACTAACAAGCTCTATAACAGGCACCACAGAACAGAGGCTTCACAATAAGCCAAAGCTGCAAGATGCCTGTGATGGTTAATTTTATGTGCTAACTTGACTGACCTAATGGATACCCAGTAGTTGGTAAAACATTTTTTCTGGGTGTGTCTGTGAGAGTGTTTCTGGAAGAGATCATCATTTGATTCAAAAGATCAAGTGAAGAGATCCACCCACACCAAGGTGGAGATAATTCAATTCACTGGAGACCTAAATGGAACAAAAATGTGAAGGAAAGGAGATTTCCTTCTCTTGTTTTAAACTGGTAAGTCCATCTTCTCCTGTACTTGGCCATCATCTGAACTCCTGGTTTTTACACCTTTGACATCCGACTGAGAATTATACCAAGAGCTCTGCTGGTTCTCAGGCCATCAGATTCAGACTGAATTATATCACTGGATTTCCTGGTCCTTCAGCTTGCAAGTGGCAGGTCATGGGACTTCTCAGCCTCTTTGACTGTGTGAGCCAATTCTTATAATAAATCTCCACTCCTGTCTATCTTTCTATCTATCATCTATCTAAATATTTATCTAGCTATCCTCTTGGGTCTGTTTCTTTGAAGAATTCTAATACAATGCCTATATGGCTAGGTAAAAAAATATTCAAATCTTCAGGATTTCGGTACTATTGGGAGTATTTTGTTTCCATATAATATCCCAAATTTGATGTTAAAGCATAATTTTCTGTTAAATATATTTATCAATGAAAAAAATTAATTTGAGTAAAATTATCTCTGCACATGACATGATTTTATATGCAGAAACCCCTGGAGGGTCTACTAAAAAACTGTTGGAACTAATAAATTCAGTGAAGTTACAGGGTACAAAATCAACATACAATAATCAGTTGCATTTCTATACACTAACAATGAACTGTCTGAAATTTTTTAAAAATCCCATTTGTAATAGTATCAAAAACAATAAAATATCAAATAATATATTTACCCAAGGAGGGCAAAGATCTGTACTCTGAAAACTATAACATACTGATAAAAAGATTTGGAGAAGGCATATGGAAAGATGATAAATGGAAAATATCCATACTACCCAATGCAATCTACAGATTCAATGAAATCTCTATCAAAATTCCAATGGCATTATTTTTACAAAAATAGAGAAAACAAGCCTAAGTTTCATATGGAATCATAAAAGACCCCTAGTAGCCAAAGCAATCATGAGAAAGAACAAAGCTGGAAGCATCACACTTCTTAATCTCAAACTGTATTACAAAGCTACAGTAATCAAAACAGTATAGTACCTGGATAAAAACAGCCACACAAACCAATTGACCATAATAGAGAATTCAGAAATAAACCCACACTTTTATAGTCATCTTTGGCAAAGGTGCCAAGAACACAGAGTGGGAAAACAAAGAGTTTCTTATATAAATGATGTTGGAAAACTGGATAGCCACATGCAAAAAAATTGAAACTGGACCCCTACCCTACACCACTCAAAAACATTAGTGCAAATTGTATTAAAGATTTAAATGTAAGGTCTGAAATGATACACTATTAGAAGAATATAGAAGGAAAAACCTCCTTGATATTGGTCTTGGCTATGAATTTTTGGATATGACACCAAAAGCAAAAATATGCAAGTGCAAACTAACTACACCAAGCTAAAAAGCTTCTGCACACCAAAGGAAAAAATCCACAAAAAGAAAAAACAACTTATTAAATGGGAGAAACTATCTGTAAACATATATCTGACAAGAGGTTAATATCTAAAATATATGAGGAACTCATATAAACCAGTAGCAAAAAAAAAAAAAGAAAAAAACCTAATTAAAAAATGGGCAAAGAACCAAAACAAGCATTTTTCTAAATGTCAAATTGACCAGCAAGAAAATGTGTTCAACATCACTAATCATCCAGGAAATGCAAATTAAACCACTGTGAGATATTACCTCACAACTGTTACACTGGCTATTCTCAAAAGTAATAGATAAAAAATGCCAAGGAACATATAAAGTAAAGAGAAGCCTGTGTGAGCGTAATGGAAATGTAAATTGGTACAGCTACCTTGGAAAATAGTATAGAGGTTACTCAAAAAGTTAAAAATAGAAGAACCAAATATACACAATGAGATATTATTTAAACATAAAAAGAAAGCAATCCTGCCATTCGTGACAACATAGATGAAACGAGGGCATTTTATAAAAGCATTATGAGATATGCCAGACATACTGTATGGCATCACTTAAAGGTAGAATCTAAAAAAAAAAGAAAAGTCAAACTCATAGAAACAGAGTAAAATGGTGGTTGCCAGAGACTAGGGAATAGAGGAAATAAGTAGATGTTGGTCAAAAGGTATAACTTTCAGCTCCAAATTGCATAAATTCTGATGATCTAATGTACATCATGGTAACTGTAGTTAATAATACTCTATGGGTTATTTGAAAATTGCAAAGAGAATATATCTTAAGCCTTCTCACCACACACATACACACACACACACATAGTAACTATGTGAGGTGATTGATATGTTAGTTAACTTGATTGTGGCAAATATTTCACAATGTATACATATATCAAATTATTATCACATTGTGCACTTTAAATATATATTATTTTGTTTGCTGATTATACCTCAATAACACTGGAAAATTAATTTGAACACATGATAATTGCTGGATATGTCAGATATCTATTTTAAGAAGAACTGAAATGAGATTTTGCATAATTCATTAAGTAACTGGTTTAGGTATTGACATCAACTCACTCCTACCTTTTTACTATGTTTTAACCATGAGATGAATCATATATACAGGAAACTGTGTGTAAGTGTGTGTGTGTGGATGTGTGTGTGACATTTAAAAATAATTGTGAAGGAGACACCCATGTGATTATCACTCAGGTCATAGAAATTACCACCAGGATCTCAGAAGCCCCATATACTCTTCTTTAAAGAGAGTCCTGCCCCATTCCCCCAGGGACACTCCCAGTTTCTTGACTTTTGAAATAAACGTTTTCTAGCTCTCAACATATAGTTTTACCAACTATGAACGCAAATCTATTATATTTTAATTTTGCCATCTTTGTATTTATGTAAGTGGAGCCAGACAGTGTATTTCTTTATGCCTTGCTTTTTTCCCTAAATATTAGGTTTTATAGATGTGTTCCTTATTTTCCTTGTGGAAATTTTAAAAACATTATTGATTCTTGCGAATACTTTCCTGCCATGTGTAATTCTCAAGAACTTTTATTTTTTATTATTGTAGGAACATTTAATATGAGACCTGCCTTCTTAAATTACAAGTGTACAACATGGTATTGTTGACCACAGGCACGATGTTGTACAGTGGATCTCTACAACTTGCTCATCTTCTATAACGGAAATGTTGTACCCATTGAATAGCAACTCCTCATTTCCCCTTCTTCCAGCCTCTGAAGCCACCATTTTACTCTCCATCTGTGAGTGTGACTATTTTATATCCCTCAGATACATGGAATAATGCAGTGTCTGTCCTTCTGTGAAAGGCTTACATATTTCAGTTAACATAATTTCCTCAAGGTTGATCCATATTGTTACATATTTCAAAATGTCATTCCTTTTACATACTAAATAATATCCCACTATAAGTATATATCATATTTTGTTTATCATTCATTTGGTCTTGATAGCATTTCTTTCTCTCTTTGATTTACTATTTAATTTGAATTGCCTTTGATTAGTCTGATAACTTATGTTCTCCAATTCCCTTTTTTAAATTTTTAATTATTTAAAATTTTAATCATTCCTCAACACATATATTCCTAAATCTCTTCAATAAATCACCATACCAATTTCTAAAGCAATTTTGATTCCTATCTGATCTTTACTAATCACTTCATTTTTCCTTGTGGGCTTTCCTTTCCTTCTTGCATATAGAATAATGTAAGAATGAGTATATTTGGATTATTAGTCTAGAATTTTTATAATAGAACAGTATCTCCTAAGATGATTAGTAGAGAATCTACTTTAATATATTGTTTAGTACATATCTTTTCTGTTTGTATTCTTAGCTCCTAAAAAAGAGAATAAGGAAATCGATACACAGTATAAACCACAGTATCCAATTTTTATACTTTAAATATTCTTTATACTGCAGACGATTACTGTTAATGAATTAAGTTTAAGTCTTTGTGAGAAGAATATAATTGTTTTTTTTAAATAGCCAAAGCTTGAAGGAACAGAGACAATGGAGACTATGATTGGGTGAATTTAGAGTTGATTTTCTACTTGGCACATTTGGGGCTTTACAATTAGTGCTTTCCTTTCAATGACCTACATATTACACTTTTTTTTCAAATAAAAAGAAGAAGATTAATTCATACTTTGTGCTTTCAGCCTGTGATTTCAGATGTATGTTAAATATATGATCCTTGGTTAGTGGCGATAAAGTGGTTTATTGCATTATTGAGATGTCATATACATCTATCAAAAAATTAGGAAAATGCTAGTGATTTGGTTGTTCTTTGTTTTTCTGGTAGTATTTTTAAAAGTTTTCTGGAAAAGATTTGCTTCATATTAAGAAATGTCTTAGTTTTTCTTTTCTCCCCAAACACTTCTTTGTGACGATCCCATTTGGCAAAAATAAATGTGAAATATTTCATGAAATCAAGTTGGGCCCCACGATTGTGCTGGTTCAGTGTGTCTAGAGGATTTAGCACATGTCCCCCCATGTGTTCTTTATGTGTTTTTCATTCTTAGCACACTGGGATGAATAGTGTCCTTCAAAGAATGTGATATAGTTCCCATTACTATAGCCTTTGTGGAAGCCTGTGTGGGTGTGACAGTGTGGGTTTGGAAGGTGGTGATTGGGAATCAATGGTTTTCAGTAAGAAGTATCTAAGGGTAACCTGACTTTCAAACTGTGATCACTTTTTCTTTCTTTCACTTTTTGGTATAGCAAACACATAATATACTTATTATAATAACACTATAATATGTTTCATAATATGTGAGAGTAAATTCATGCACTTAAAAAATATTGGACTCAAATAATTTTCATTATTCAAAGTAACATCTTAATTCCACTGTAATTTCTGCCAAAAAAAAGTCTAAAGGCTCACAATAAAACAAGACAGAATTTGCTATCAATTATAACTGTAAAAAATTATTTTAGCCTTTATATTTCCCATACACATGAATAAGAGTATAATATTACCCAATATACATATTCCTTCAAAAACTAACTTTGTAATCTGTTATTATTTATAATAATGTATGTTTTAATTTGTTTTTTGTTCATTGTCCAAAATTATTTTATAGTATGAAAGCAATTAAGTCTAATTCTCTTCATCAAGTTTAAATAAGCATTAGATGTGTGTTACCCTGGCAACAAGAGCTGTGGATATGAGCTCAGAACATTCCCTCACGTAAATAGCATTAAACACCTGGGTATTTAAGCCCTATATGTGGACTATTGATTAACTTCTTTGCACTGCTTCTGGATGTTTGGTTTTGTAGATAAGTCAGACTCATAGCCAGGTTATGATTGAATCGAATTCCCTCTTTACTTATCCATATTACAGATGATTCTTGTCCCTGAAAGAATATTCTGAACGACTACATTGTGAAAGAAAGAAAGAGAGAGTGAGAGGGAGAGAGGGAGGGAGAGAGGAAGAAAGGAAGGAAGGGATAAAAAGCAAGGAGAGGAACCTGACATTGAACAAGTTAATAAATTAACTTATATAATAAAACTTATTACATAAGATATATATATGATAAAACCTATTACATGTAGAATAGAAAAGGGGAAAATAAAAACACGTTGAACTTAACAATTATATTAATCTTTTCTCTTTTCTCTGTCTCTTCCTCATTCAGGCTCCTTCAACTTTCCAATACACAATTTATCAACTGGAGACAGTTTTCAATGTTCTTATCATCAAACTATTCTCCTTGTTACCATTTTGGTGAAACTTTGCAAGAGACATAAAAACGTATGTCTTTATCATAATATAGGGATTTATTTTGTATATATGACAACTGGTTTATAAATGACAAGGACGGAGAGACAGCTCTTGAGGGGGACTTTTTTCTGTATTTTCCTGTAATATTCTATTAGTCTTTAAATTCTGACCTACGTGAAAATAAATTGAGTTCTAAGTTATTGCATAGGTTCCAGTCTTGAAAAATCTTATTTAATAATTTAACATATATACCATCTATATATGAAAAATTAAGCTTAAATACAAATGAAGCAATCAAAAATATATATTGAATAGCTGAGCCATAGATTTTGTTCATTTATTTAGTCAGTCTTTTATTCATATTGTAAACAAAGATTTCTTCTTCTTCCCACACCCAAAATGCAAAATCACTGTGGGGGCAGAAAGGTTGGCAGTGGTGGCCATGAGAGAATACCAAGAAAAAAGAAAGGGGAAGTAAGGGATATAAAGTGAGATTAGGTGATGTCACGATGGCTCAGGATGATAAATCATGGGGAAAGGGCTTTGGGACATGGCCAAAACAGCAAGAGGGTCAGATCTCTGCACTCTTTTGTCAATTTGCACTTTCTGTCCTTTGCTGTGCTTGAAGCATTCATAATTTTGATACTGATTTTCTAGTTATTCTATTTTGTTAAGTTGCAATGCAAAATAGATAGCTTTAGTGCATGATTTACCATCTTTCTAACTCCTAACACACTCCCTGAATGTGTCCAGCCTCGTATCAACCACTTATATTTTCAAACAAGTTGCATTTGCTGTGCTTATATTTTTGTCTGTACACCTTCCCTTCATTTAGTAACTGACAAGTAAACAGATAAAATATGATTATTGTGCCATAAACTATATGGTACACTAACAAACTAGCAATTCAGATACAACCTTAAAGATTAATCCTTATTTAGGTGCATGTATAGAGCATTAAATTCTGAATAGTTATGGTTGTAAAATAATTTGTTATGGCACTTAAAATAGTATTCTTTAAATCAATGAAAATTACCAAAAAACAGAAAAAAATTAAGTTTTTTGCATGAATAAAGTTGAATCTTATTAAGAAATATTATCAGATTATATGTTTTGTTGGTATTTGATTTACATTCTGCTGTTGCAAAGATCTCTCTCAATCCTCTGTTGACTTTATTAATTGCTTCTGTGAAATGTAAGCAGGGGTTTAATAGGTTATTATTCTGCAAAGTCTTTTTCAAAGTGGCTTTGTACTTGTTCATCTCAATTCATCTTGAATTTGTGTTTATTATTTTGGAGTTCGATGTGTATCTCTCTCTGATTAGATTGGAATGTGGATGGTGTTTAAACTGTTCTAGATGATAATTGGCCTTAGCAAGACAGAATCTAAAAATAAAATTCAAAAATCAAATAAACCTCTAGCTCATTATTCCAAGAGAAAAAACAAGCGCTCTATTTTTAAAGGAGAAGCAGCTCAAAATGCTGTCACTCTTTGTGTTCTATCTTTTTGTGAGCCAAGATTTCAATATGATTTAACGGGATGTACCATTCAAGATGTATCCACAGCACATAGTTTTCCCATTCATTCTTTGCATTTTGCAACAGTTCCAATGTTTGTGCATTCTACTTTCTTGAATTTGTCATTTTTCTCCTTTAGTTTCTCTTTTGGTAGTTGGTCAAATATTTCCCATAAGATGGATTATAGTTTGTATTGTAGGAAAACACAGGGTATTAAATATTCAAGAATGAGTGACAATTGCTTATTTTCTTTAAGTTACTGATGGTTCAATGTCAGATGTGTAATCAATGATTATAATAATGTCATAAGAATTGTGGCAGAGGCTTATAATAGTTTGTATAATAGACTTGTGGCATAAATTTTGCCTAGGAATTCCTCCAAGTTCTAAGTTCTTATATAACAAACTATGACACACTCCCTAAAATATACATTTCATTAGGACCTTAAATTTTTCTTTGCTTGATTTTTCTTTTTTTCCCCCAATACTGCAATCCATTTCCATTCATGAATTTAAAGTTCATGGTCTTAAGTATTTGTTATTTGCCCTTCACTGAATGAATAATGATGTCTTTCTTGTCCTTTTATGTTTAAGTTGTATGGGAACTTACAGAAAGAAAGGTAGAAATGAGAGACTGATTAATGGTGGGGGACGTCAGTCAACAGTGTGGCAGGAACGTGCCAGAACAATTAAGAACATAATCACACAAGTAGCAACATCATATCTCAGCTTTCTCAGCCAAACTGTCTAGTGTCTCACTTTGAACTGAGTTTTCAAGGATAGATAGGACTTAGAGTATACTTAAAATTCTCTAATTCTGTAGTTATGATGGATTTCTAGTTAATTCATGTTTTGAAAAACATTTACATCTATTTCTCATAAATGAAGAAGTTAACCTATACTTTTAAATCTGGGCATAACGTGTCTGTAAGAGTGGACAGGAGGATGCCAAAATGACAGTTAGGCCAATGTATGCCTAGGTTCAGCCATACAAAGTATAGTACTTAACATATTTATTTGATAAAATAATGTTTCTTGAATGTTTTTACATGAACCAGATACTCTACCATATAACTAAAATATATCCCTGAAAAGAGCTTAGAATTCAGCCTGAAAGACAGTGTGACAGATTTTTATTAATAACCTTAATTCTTCATTCCCTCTCTTATCTATACCCTTCACTACATACATTTTCCTTTGACTTCGAGTTTGGCCATGTAGCATGTTTTAGTCAATATGAGGTTAGTACATGTGACAAAAGCAGAGATTTGAAGTTTCCTCCTGTACTGCACTAATGGGAAATACATACATGAAATCCTGCTTGTCCAACAAAACTGAAAGATACATAGACTATATTTAGACCTGAACTGTAGAGTTTGGAACCAAGTCTAACCTCATCCTAGATTGTCCAAATCTTAGTCCAGTCCATCTTCAGAAATTTGGGTGAGAATAATGATTGTTGCTTTGAGCTATTGAGTTTTGTCGTAATTTGTTAATCGCATTACTATTGTAATAGTTGACTGATTCAATAGAAGGATGTTAAATTATGAGTTTTTAAGTATTATGACTCTTATGGATATACTCATGGATAGTCTGGAAGTAAAAGGAGAGATCTCCAACTCTTTCTGATATACTTGGAGACTTGAGAAGAGAGACAGCTCCTTATTTATACTCTAAAGGTGAATCATTCTACAGAGAAGGTATTCAAATGAAAATTTTGAACAGAAACAATAGCTTCCAAAAAGTTATAAAATGTGTGAAATTGCATAAAAAATTCAGAGAACATCAATACTGTTTGTATATATAGGGCAGACTATGCATAGAAAGAAGGATAGAGGATGAAACAAAACATAATTAGTTGAAATTTATATTATTTCCTAAATTCTAAATACTTTATAAAAATTTATTCATTAATTTATCAAATATGTAGTAAATAGTTATTCCATGCTGAAAATGTTTTTAGGCACTGGGAACATAATCTAGTAGTTAATGAAGTCACTAAGAGGGGAGAAGATTCAAAAAAGGCAAATCAATAAATAATATAAATTAAGCTAGTGGTAGATGCTAGTGGAAGACTGCATTTGAAAACACACTTGCATAAAACGATAGTCCAAAACATAGTGGTTTAGAACAATAACCATGCTGTCATCTCATGATTCTGTTGTTTGGACTCAACTGGGCAGTTCTGATGCATATGGTATTAGCTAGTGTTGTCGTCATCTGGGAGATCCATTAGGCTGTGGAGATTCAAAATGGCTCACTCATAACCTTGATGCCTCGGTAGAGAGCTGAGAGGCTATGGTTAGCTGGGCTACTATGACCACTTTCTCTTTCCCTGTAATCTCAGTCTTCCCTACCCCACAGAGCCTCTGCACATGATCTCTCCATGAGGTCTTTCTAGAAAAGAAAGCATTTCTTGCATCTAAAAGTTTAAAAACAAAAGGCACCAGCTCTTCTTATGGCACAGCTCTAGCATGGGCACAATGTGATCTCTGCCGCATTATATTGGTTAAAGTGAGTCCCAGAGCCATTTCAGAGTCAGTGAGAGGGGGGACCATACAAAAATATGAATATTAGAAGATGTAATTTACTGGAGATTCTTTTTGGAGAGTAGCAACGCAAATGGGGATAGGGTACCTCATACTAAGTGATCAGAGAGCACCCCTCTAAGAAGATGGCATCTGACATGATAGCTGAGTGGAGGAGGAAGGAACCTGTTTATGCTGACATTCTGAGGGGAGAGCACTCCAGCCAGAGGAAATCTGGTATCAAGACACAGAGATGGAAAGACTACATTGTGTCTGACGAAAAGAGGTATTCAGGAGTTAAATCATAAAGGATGTTGTAGTCCTTAGTAAAAGTTAGGAATTTTTTCTAGAAAGAACAAAAACATAATAAAATGTTTGTCTTTTTTTCTATTTCCTAAGTAGAGGGGTGGCATGATTTGAGTATTACAAAAAAATTAAGTTGTCTCTTATATGGAATAAATATTCTAACAAGAAACATATCTGAGTGGGATAATATATTTGCAGATGATATATCCAATAAGGGGTTAATATCTAAAATGTATTAAGAACTCATACAATCAACACCAAAAAACAAATAATCTGATTAAAAAATGGGCAGAGGACCTGAACATTTTTCCAGAGAAGACATACAGATGGCCAACAGGAACATAAAAAGATGCTCAGCATCACTAATCATCAGTGAAATGCAAATCAAAAACCACAATGACATATCACTTCACACCTGTTAGAATGTCTAGTGTCAAAAGAAAAGTAATAACAAGTGTTGATGATGATGTGGAGAAAAGAGAACCCCCATGCTCTCTTGGTGGGAATGTAAAATGATGCATCCACTATGGAAAAGAAAATGGAGGTTCCTCAAAAAGTTAAAAATAGAAATACCATAACTGAGGAATTCCACATCTGGAAATATATCAGAAGAAAACAAAAACATGAATTTGAAAACATATGTCCACTCCTGTGTTGACTGCAGTATTATTCACAATAGCCAAGATATGGAAGCAACCTCAGTGTCCATCAATAGATGAATGAGTAAAGAATGTGGTATATAAGTACAATGGAATATTACTTAGTAATAGAAAAGAATGGAATCTTGTCATTTGCAACAACATGGATTTATCTAGAGGGTATTATGCTAAGTGAAATAAGCCAGATGGAGAAAGACAAATACCACATGATTTTACTTATCTGTGGAATCTAAAAAAACATAAAACAAATGAACAAACAAAACAGAAATAGACTCACACACACCCAAAAATACTTGTGGTTGCCAGGGTGACTGGGGGTTGCGAAAGAGGTGAAGGAGATAAGGAGGTACAAATTTCAAGGTATAAAATAAATGCCACAGAGATTGAAAACTACAGCATAGGGAATATAGTCAATGATATTGTAATAACTTTGTTTGGTGATAGATGGTAATTAAACTTACATGGTGAGCATTTCATAATGTCTATAATTGTTGAAACACAGTGTTGTACACCTGAAACTAATATAATATTGTATATTGACTGTAGTGTTAGTGGCTTGATCTTGAATGAGATCAATGAAGATAAGGAGAAGTAGAGAGATCCCAGAAATATATTTTGGAAGAAAAGCCAAAAGCACTTGATGAATTGACATTGGAGGGGGGGGGTTAGAAAGAAATTAGGGCACATAGTTGGGGTTTTGGCTGGGTAAATAATGTGTGCAACTAAATGATATGCATTACTTTGGGAGACTGTAGTCTACATTTTGCAGCACAGTATTTTACCACTTCTTATTGACAGAGAAACGTCCTTGTTCTTCACTAGAAGCAGAATGTACCCAACATTTACTTTCCCAGCTTCTATCACAGAAGGTACAGACATGTGTCCTAGGACATCCTAAACAATGTATATGCCTCTGACTTTGATTTGCATCTAGAGATTTGAAGAAATTATGCAGCCTCCATCCTCAAGAGCACATTCAAAGCATCAGCAGCTATATCAAGCAATGGAAATGCAATTATTGTGGCATACAGAGTGCTTGATATCACTATATTTGACTCTGTAAGTGACCTAGGCTGTCCCTAGTGACAACGTGGTTTTCAATAGGTCATTCTGTGACATGATTTTTGACACTGCAGCTGCTTAAGTTCTAATCTACATACTTTAGACTTTCCATAACAGGATAAAAGTCATTTTGTTTAAACACACTCTTGTAAGGGGTGGAAGATCAATCCCACGGACATGCCAGTTTCTCAGCCTTAGAGCTCAATGATCTTGTTACATTAGAGAATAAACTGCAGGGAGAAGGACAGGTTACCACACTTTGTTCTATCACCAAGAAAGAGGCACTATGCTTTTTTGGTTTTAGGACACAATCTCTAACATGAAGCACGTGACTTCAACCCATTTCCCAGGTGAGGAAAGCCTTCGATTTTGAGAAATCAAGAGTAAAAAGAAGGTTCTCTGGCTTATACACACTGTAATGAAAGCATATATGCCACTTAGACTTTATAACCCAGACAATAAAAGTATCTGCAGTGTCTGAATGCTTGTGAAAATGATAACGTGGGAGTTCTGTAAACTTTTTCTCTTCTTTCAATTTTTACTAATGGAGTCATGCAGATAATGAATCCTAGTCATCAACAGGTACACATATGACATGTGTTGTCCATCCTAAACTGATTACCATATGATCCACAAACCCATAAATGTAATGTTCTTTCCTTACTAAATGGAAATTTACTTATGAGATAATCACAAGAATTTATTGATGCACAAGTGAGTAGACGGAGCAGAGAGCTCATAATCACTATTATCTACTTCTCCCATTCTGCCAACTTTCTTATATACTACATCTTCACACAGCGTTCCCTGTGACTAGTTGACTAAGAAGGAAAAAAATAAAAGTTTACAGATGCTACTTTATGATATGCTTTTACTCTAACAAGGCAGAATTCTATGTACAATATAATATCCCAACTAAGTAGACAAAAGAAATGTCCTCAGCGGCAGAACTTGTGGTGGTACATCAAGATGTCCCCTCTGCTTGGAATGTAGGTGGTTTGAGGTAAGGAAATACACAGATACTTGAACAATGGCCAATAGATGGCTGGAGAGTCAAAGAAATGAAAGAAGCAGTATTAATAAATTCTAGTAAAGAGTTTTGGGAAAGAACTATATTATTGGTTGAATTGCCTTTCCTCCAAAATGTTAAAGTGATACCCACAGTACCTGTAAATGTGACTGTGAATGTATTTGGAGGAAAACTCTTACAAATGATCAAGTAAAGATGTATGGTGGACTCTAATCCAGTATGACTAGTGTCTTTATAAAAAGGGGAAATTTGGACACAGTGATAGACAACCATGCAAAGAAAAGGCAGAAAATGGGACGATGCATCTACAAGTGAAGAAACTCCAAAGACTGTCCAAAAACCACTGGAAGCTAGAAAGAGAGGCATGGAGCAGATTGCTCCTCACAGCCTGTAGAGGGAACAACCCAGCCATCATCTTGGTCTCAAACCTGTAGCCTTCAGAAATGTAGAACAGCAGATTTCCATATGGATGTACCTCCCAAGGCGTAGCCCTCAGTGTAAGTCTATTTATGACCATGTAAATGGTCAAGAAACCAACACTGTGGAGGAAGGTACAATTAATCAGGAAAATAACTTGATTCGCTCTGTGGATATGCCATCTTTATATTTTACTTTCAACTTCAGTATTTAATCAATGGAGTCAAGAAGAAAGTAGCCAGATGGTGCATGGTCTTTCTTTTCCTAAAGCTGACTTGGCAACTGTTAAAATGTCCTGTATGACAGCAACAATCAATTCAGAGCCCCCACAATGGCACCATAATTCAGAGATATAAGCCTGTCACTTGGTGGTAGGTTTATTACATTGAATCCCCTTCTGTCACAGATGGAGGCAACATTTTATTTTCATTCAAGTACTAATTTTTGTAAAAGATATACTTTATCTGCCAGTCATACTTTTGTGGCACTACCTCTATAGACTTGCTGAATGCTTTATTCATTACCATGAAACCCTGCCCATCATTGTAGCACAAGAGATAAGGTGATGGGCTGAGGCTCACAGGAATTTTCTGGTCTCCTCTTGTCCTCTGTTACTAGAAGTAACAGATGGTAGAATGTGTTATTCCAGACTCAGAGTCAGCTGGGACTCAACTTGCTCTCTTGGATTGCACAGCCTCTTATTCCCCTATCTGTATTTTGAGAATACTCCCCCTCTAAGAAACCAAGCTTACGTTCACTCACAGATGTTTCTTCCAAATACCTTTGCAGCCAAGTCATGGGCATATGACCTTTGGATCCACCAGGGAAACATACTAACTTTTGACTTTACTTCAGAATCTACTGATTCAGATATATAAAATGGAATAAAATCTGTTATGACAAGGATGAAGCATGCAAGAGAAGCTACAGTCATTTCTAAAGATATCACCGGCCATCCCTCCAGTACAAGCTCTGGGGCTCTGGTACTACACAGCATAGCTCTCCTCTTTTGAAGATGTCTGGGAGAGAAACATAGATGTACTAGTGTTATGCATTCTTTGTCCCTTTTCTTCTATCTTATCAGAGCTTTCATACTTAGGAGATATTTTCAGATGTGAGCATATGCTCCCTATTCCAAAAGTTTCACCTTATAGCTATTAACCTGCATTCAATCCTGTCTACAAGGGCCATCACCAACAAGAAAAAAACACATTTTCTATTATAAATATTAGTTTATTAACCACCAACAAAATGATTCTGAATCTGATGTAAAGAATGACATTGACATTGTGTTACCTTTGTCCAGTTTCTTGTGCATCAATATTTCACTCTCTAAAATGGGGATGAAAATTATACTGACATTACAGGAGAGCTAATAAGATTAAATGTTGAAATAGCTTTAACCTTGTCATGAAATGTCTTGCTCATAAAAGCAATCTGTATTATCTATCTACATTAATCATTAATAAATGTGTTAAAGTTTCTCTAAGAGAGGAAAATATTATACCATCTTACTTTATACCCTGAAAAGTCAATTATTTATGCTATTTTTATCAACATAACTTTAATTACTTAATTTGAATAAGGAAAAAGGATAACACTAGCTCTCACTTTACAATGAAGGAAATGTATTGATGTGAACAGAGCTGTCTCAACAGGATCTAGGGTTTCCTCCCTTACTCTGTCCCCATTCAAAATGACAAACAAAAAAATCCCATCTGTCCCTATGACAAGTCCAAAACCAGACACCTGTGTGGCAAATACGCCTATCAGTGAGTACCACAGATGCTCTAAATTTAGTGCAAACCGTATGTTCAATGATTTAGTTAAATTGAATTGGGAGGACGATCCACTATAGAAAAAGTCCTCAGAGCAATTAAGGAACAACATATTTTGCTGCTCTCATCTCATCTTCCCTTCTTTACTCCCAGATGTTACAAGCATTACAGAGACATTAGTCAGTTTGTTAATTTATTGTCAGATCGTTAAGGGTTTATGAAGATTTTGACCCTAAGATTAATTTAATTATAACTGTCTTGTTGACAAAAGGGACACAGTAGGTCATCATATGTTATGTCTGAATGGCTTAGTACTTTCACCAGACACTCTAAACATTTTTGTACTCCCAGTCTCCAAGTGTGTGATTGACCTGGAGAAAAGAAGGAATAAATGGGAAGTTGACAAATTTCCTGGACTTCCAATAGCTCTAGTATTTTATTCAGGAGCTTTCAATCTGTATTATATTCCTATGTTTTAAATGTCACTTAATATTTAGAAAATTTAAAAATAATGAATAGAGTTCTAGTCCAGATCACTAGTAGAATCCTTCCTATGAAGTGTGGCTCACTGTTTCAAATATATTTGAAAGGAAAAGTCATGCCATAGGATTTGTTCTAATTTAGTCCCCCACAGACATATACTAATCCTGGAATGTTATTTATAACATGGACTCCTTGAGGCTAGGTTTTCTCATCTAATAATGGAAATACTCCATGTCCTTACTAGTTGACAGTATTATTGTATAGGTTGAACAGAATAATTTGCATAAATGTGTTTTCAATGTTGTAATGGCAATACTGTATTGAGATTATTATATTTTTCATGTATCTTCATGTCATCTCACCAGCTAGACTATAGTTTCAACAAGGGTAAAGAATATGATATAGGTAATAAGATGAAACTAATACAGATGCTTCTAATACAGATTTGGTACCTAGTAAGCACCATTAAATACATATTGAATACTGATTTGACTTCTACCTACTTTAACACTCTATGTAAATGAAAATCTTCATGCCCAAATATCTATGCTCAAATAAAATAATGATCAATTGTCAAAGAATTTAGAGGAAAAGATTCAAATATATTTAGCCAGTGGTTCTCACAATGTCTTCTTCAGACCAGCAATAACAGAACACCTGAGACCTTTTTAAAAACCCTGAAAATCCTCAATCTCCAGCTCTGACCTAGTGCGTCAGAAACTTCAGGGGAATAACAAAGTATCTGATTTAACAAGCCCTCCATCTGATTCTGATGTATGTTAAAGGGTAAGGTGTACACTAAACAATAGTGGTATGTTGAAAATAATTGTTTTTATGATTATACAGAATATTCTTCAGTAGTTTGGGGGTACTAGAGACACCATCATCGCATAGCAATGATTACACTTTAATGAAGGAACTGCTTTGAAATCCATATAAAAAAAGATCCCTTAGGAGTCTACTCGTTCCTGTTCTGTCTACTTCTCCCAATCTGCCAATTTCTTATCTTATATCCTACTGTCTTGTCTGAGGGGAATTGCCCCCTGTTTAGTTCACTCCGGATTCAGTGAGACTGAATAACAACAACGGAACATTAGGGGTAAAAGAACTTATACGAAGCTTTACTCTCAAGGTGGCAGGTTGAGTGCTGGAATCACATCTGCCTCTGGGACCTTCGCAATCATTCTCTGCCTCCGGGCAAGCACTGAGAGAAGCTCTTTACATAGTAACACAGACAATAATCGCTCATTGCCAATGGGTCATCTGTCTACACTACACAGTAGGCCAATCATGTCATCAAGTAGTTTAGGATCAGGTGAGGATCCTGGCCCATAGGAACTTCCATTTTCCCTACAACTACATCTTTCACACAGAATTTCCTGTGACTAGTTGACAAAGATGGAAAAAAAATAACGGCTTACAGATGCTGCTGTATAATATGTTTTTACCCAAACAAGGCAGAATTCTGTGTATGATATTATATCCCAACTAAGTGGAGGAAAGACATGTCCTCAGTGAAGAGAACTTATGATGGTACATCAAGATGTTCCCTCTGTTTGGAATATAGGTGGTTTGAAGTAGGAAAATATACAATATTTGAAAATGTGTCAAGAAGTAGACAAGAATCAATCTTCTAGTGCAGCACTGTTTAGGATTTTCAGTAATGATGGAAGTACTCAGTGTCTATGATGTCCAGTCGAAATGTGACTAATTTGACTGAGAAAGTGAAATTTTAATGTAATTTAATTGTTTAGATTTAAATAGCTGGATGTGGCTGGTGGCTACCATATTAGCACAACTTTAGTGGCTCTTTGATGGAGGCTATGAGATATTGCGTAAAGTTCTTCAACATTGCATACAATCAGATACTTTCTTAAATGACATGGAGCACAAAAAATGGGGTAAAATTCTAGAGATAGTGGCATTTGGGTTGGGCTTTGGTGAATGGGATAGAATTTCTAGAGACAGAAATGGGAGAGATTATAGGCAGAGGCTATGACATAGTAGAAAAATGAAATGGAATACAAGGTGCAGAAATTGACCAAATTGGTTTGTTGGCAAAGTATGTGTTATGAAATTGTGAAAAATAAATATGGAAACTTTGCTGCATCCAGGAAATGAAAGGCTAAAGAGTTTGGGTTTTATTTCTATTCTTTAAGAAAATAATATTTCAAGCAAAGGAGTAACAGAATTGGTAATATGTCTAATTTTGCAGAATGCATCAAGTGACAGAAGGAAATAAGAAACAAGATGGGAGACCCAGTGAAATGTAACTTTTGGACAATGAGAGTACCCATTTAAGCAGGTTTCAGCTTAATTAAATTATTTGAGTACCCATTGTAGGTCCAGCATTTGCTAATACACGTTATTAATATTTATGAAAACACTGCCTACTTTAGCATGAAACACATTAGGTACAGTTTTAAAAAGCTGATTTCTACATCTCCCATTAGATGCACGAAATCAGAATCTCCAAGTGTGGAGCCCAAGATTCAGCAACTTCAGTAGTGATTGTTTAGAGCACATTTCAGAACTACTGGGCAAGTGACAAATAATAACAACCTGACTTAGATGGATCATGCGTATCATTAAGTAAATATATCATGTTTAGTGACTTGGCTGCAATATTTGCTGACCTTGTGACTTGAACTGTTTTTAACTTCTTTTTTTCCCCTGCTACACTATCCTCATAAGATTAATGGGTTCTGAGAACCAGCTGTGTGAGCTTTCTAATCTATGGGGTCATACAAAGTGACATGTCAGATTAAGTCAACGATCTCTATAATTTAGCCTAAAAACACTTTCACCTGAAGTAGCCAGATAATTTAGGAAAGGGAATTGGGTGTTAAACTGTTTCAATGATCACATCAGCTTGATATATTACAATGTAGTCGGACATATCCCTAGTGTGTATTACCTATATACGCACATTCTCCATTTTGCAATTTTAGAAGTCATTATCCTATGCTCCTCTTGTAATTGGGATTGTCCTTATTAGGAGAGGACCCTGTGTAAAATACTCTTCTACCCCTTTCTTTGGGAGAAGGGTACTAAAAAAATGACAGGAATACATTTCTAGGAGCTTGTGATTGAATACTTAAGCATATGTAGTAAAAAATAGTTCTTGTATTGGTAGACCTTGCTTTCTACTATCCAGTTAAGGATTTATAACAAATAAAAGTATTTTCTTGTGCAACCTAGTTAGACTCCAAAATGTTGGGGGTATGCCATTCAACTCAGTAAGGGAAAAGGAATGGGGAAAAAGATTGTGAACATGATGCTAATGGCAACAAGGTCCACTATCCCAAGGCCTTTGTTTTCACTATGATTGTAGTTTGGATGTCACAATCACAAGGCTGCAGCAATAAGCCTGAAGTGGCTGCATTTCCAATGCTGTGTCAATGGCAGAAGTAACAAAATGAAAGAAGTCACTTCTTCCTTCTCAACCATGCCACAACACCTTGTGCTGTTCAGTCTTCATTTTGAGGATAAGTGTTTGACTTGTAAAACATGGACATTCCCCAACTTCATTTTACCAGCACTGAATCTGTTAATGTATTGCTTTCTATATATGAAATGGGGGTAATGGACCCACTTCATAAGCATGGGTATACATTCCCATTTAGCTTACAAAATGTTATTCCTCCTACCTGCTGCAATTGATTAAGAGTAAAATATCAGCATTCATTTGGGAGCTCTAAGCAGTGTAAATTTCTTTGGCCCCATGGTGTGTTAAAGATTTTTCTCCCTATAATTTAATTCTGTTTACTAACTATTTGCATATTGCTTATGCATCATGGATGCTGAAAAATTGGGAATCTGCTGCCAGAAAGTAATATAACAACAAGCATTTACATTCCTTACATTAAATATTTATAAAGTCTTAAAGACTGCTAGGAGCTTCCTCCATTTTTAATTATAATCATGAAAGTGAAACAAATCATGTTTTCTCTGAAGAGATACTTTACTATGAACTAAAATCATTTTTTTTAATAATGCTAGTCAATCGTTATCATTTCTTAATATACTCTATGGCTACTCTGTGCAGTTTTATAGCTCAAGTGTAATGTTCAGTGCAAAATACTTCACATTATAGTAGCAATGGAGTTATGCAAGTCTGTATAAACCTAGTAAATAATAAAACAGCAAGTTGACTGTGTTCTAATGGACTTTTAAACATGAGTTAATAGTGTTCTTGTCTAAGAATTATTTTTTCCCTGTGGTTAAAGTTGTTGATCCCTGTGAAACACAAAAATGTTCTTTTTTACATCATTCTAATACACTACGTTTTACACACAGTCATTTTACAATTGCAATGTTTTTACATACAGCCACTCTCCCATCTACCCACTTCATAAAAGTTAGGACAAACTTCGTATCTTAAAATGAAGCTAATATTACACAATAATAATAGCCCATTCATTTTAAGCTGTATACTCATGACCATTTTATAAGAGCAGTAGGGTAAACTCAGCTTTGACTACAAATAAAATTTAATAAGTCACCTGACATATGAAATGAGTTGTGTCGGACTAATCTTGTTGCATAGCAAACAGGCATACCTGGTAAGAAATTTTATTTTTTTAATTATCATAACTGGAACTGCTTTTACGAATGAAACTGTTTTTTATATATATTTTTTCTTCCTATATGTATAATTAGCAATGAAACATATACAATTGACCCTTCATTTAGACACCATGAACTACTGGATTAATTTAGCATATTGGTGGTGGCTATTTCTTGGTCTCTTCCCAGTCCCCTAACACATCTCCCAAAAATTGTTGACCCAGTATCTGCTTTTTGTCTTCACTTAACCTGATTCTGAGTAAAGAACCCATCCAAATTCTTTTCAATTCTGACATCTGGTGTGAGTTCTTGGGGACTAAATCTGGTAGGGATTCTCTCCTGCAGCCTGCCCAGCACTCACGAGGCAGTCTTGAGGGTGCATCTACAGGGCGTTGATACATCTGGTGACCTTTTGATGAGAATTCAAGGAAGGTAGGCCCCAGGCCGTTTTGTACTCACCAAGGGATGATAATGATTGAAGTTCAGACCCTTACACTTTATTAAGCAAGACAGGAGAAAGAACTATTGCTTCAAGAAAGATAAAAAATTTCAGACAAGTTCCACAAAATAATAAAAGAACAGAGGAGTATATTCTAAAAGCTACTATATGAAAAAGCAAAAAATACCACTAGTGAGCATTCAGGAGGAGGAGAAAACTTTGGTTCAAAGTTCTCAGGAAAACTTGATGAAATGGCCTTGATGCAAGGAATGGACATGAATACCTGGGGGAAAGGTAATCTCTTAAAGGGTGTATCCTTTTGCTGGATACTTTATAAGGAATTTTAATTTTTTTAGCATTTATGAGTTAATGGTCTATGATGACACAGGTTTGTAAAGTATCTAGAAGTAACCATGTAATGAATTGCATTATTTGTAGTGAGGATTGAAAAGCAAACACCTTTGATTCTTTAAGAAAACTGAAATTATCTGGTTTTTTTTTAAAGAAACACTCACAAATTAAAAGACCTAAATTTCCATTGGAGATAAATTTCCTATGGGGAGTGCTTAAGCTACTTAGCAAAATAAACAGGGACTTAAGAGCAAAGAAACGCTACACATTTGCTTTAGAAAGATATATTCCTATCCAACAACAATTTACTTCTCTAGGAAAATTTTCAGTTGAATTACTCAATCCTACTTATCTTGTGTTGCTTCTGTTCCTGCATAAACCTGAATATAGTTCATAAGACTTGAAAGGAAACCCAGGGAAATGGAATATGTCCTTTCTTTTTCAACATATGGACTCTACTCTTGAGCTCTGGAATTGCATTTCATATCTGGTTTGGAACTCAGTTCTTGAGAGCTGAACATAATCATCCTTAATCCTTTTGGCTGCTTATTTATTACTTTGAAGAGTGGGGAGAAAGGTGCCTCTATTGAGTTTGCTCTCCAATCTCTGCTTCTTTAAAGAGTGGAGGTGAATAATCTATATTTCAAAGAAAGATGACCTTTACTTGATTTAATGGAATCTCTCTTTCAATATCTGAAATGAGAAAGTGATTAAAGCTTTGGTTGATAGGCAAGATGTATTTTAGGAATAGATAAGCATAAAGGTCAGACACTGTCAGAAAGGATTTTGACTTTCTTTAATATTTAAGTACTTTCTATGAATTATGGTTTATGTATTAATAGTATATTTTTAAGTTTCATTAAAACTCCTGCCTTTTTGTATAATTCAAAATTGATTTCTGTCATAAGGTAAAGATACTGGGCATGGCAGGTATATTTTTGTTGGGATTTTTTTCATAGAGACTGATTCTACTCTGTTCTCATAAGACCATGTAAGAAGACAACAGTCATTTGACACAGTGCTTTGGAGAGTTTAAAATTTTGTGTGACATATTCCTAAATTATAATTAATTTGAATTTCAATAGCTGTGTTTTGAATGTTAACTATTTCAAGGTATTTCAACCATTTAAGAGGAAAAGATGTATATATTTATTGAGGTCTCACTGGGCATCAAATGTTTTTCCATGTGTTTTAAAAGTATCAATTAATTTAATGCACCTAGACAGTATTTGACCCATAATAAAGATTTGTTGAAAAATGAATGAGCAACTTTATGAAGCAGATTTTTATTGTTCTCATTTTATAAATAGGAACTCTGTGACATAGAGGTTAGTTTGCCCAAGATCATAAAACAAGTAAGTGATGGAACTGTGTTTCAGCGCAGGTCTCAAACTACAGCCAAAATTCCTAACCATGATGCCATGATGTGCTGTCATGTGCTCTTAATATTAATAGTATATAACTTATATTTTCTTAGCATTTTATTTCATACAAAACACTTTTGCTCACATTTCATTTATTCCTAATAACACTGCAAATTATTTATATTTTACCTCTTTTAAAGCTTTCCAACTACACTAGTTCCTGCTATCTATGTTTTATAGGTAAGTGCTTGGATGATTACCCAAATGGCTGCAGTATAGGGTGGCATATATAGATAAAGTGACAGAATAAATGTATAAAGACAGCTCCCAGGGGACTGAAAGAAGAGGTGATAGCCTATTCCTGGATCAATAAATATTTCATTAAGGAAGAGAAACTGTGATGACCATCCAGGCAAAGCTTGACTGCTGAAAACATCCCATGTGGAGAAAATGCCAAGAGTATGTCAAGAAGGCAGGTAATTACAGTGAAACTATGCAACTCTGGAAGTCAGCTTGCAGCTACATTCACAATACCTCCAAGGTTTCTTCTGTGTAAAACACAATGTGAACTGCCCTGACTTATTTCCAGAACTCTAGATGGTCCCTAAATCTGTGATATCATTGGCTTCCTTTACTCTGCCCCTTGTAAAAGCAAGACTATTAAGATACTTCATCATTAACCAGGAAGAAAAACTGGGCGAAATATTTGGTCTAATGTGTGTTAGTGGTGTGATGTTGGGCAAACTAATGAGCTCTTGTTAATTTATTTTCCATTTTTAAAATGGAGATCAAAACTGTTAAGACTACCTTCTTAAGAGAGTTTTCTGTGAGATTCAAATAAGATCCTTGTAAATCACAGTGGATGTGCATTATAAATTAGAAAACAAGATTTATCTATTTCATGTAAAGTGTCACCACAGTATAAAACATTTCCTCTATTTGACCTTTTATTCTATCCTTTTAAGAAGTGTTTTTTGTCACTGGAATAGAATAAGAGCCTGCTTCCATGATATATTTCTTAATAACATATGAAATAATATAAACTAGAATAAGACTCTTAGAAATAAGAAAGTAAGAAAGTCAACAGATATCTTAGATATTTAAGGCACTATTAGAAATCATAGGAGGACAACTTGAGAAAACAAAACAAAACAAAAACCTGACAGTATCTGCTGGAAATCGAACTCAAATCTGAACCAAGCGCTGTCACAGGAAACAGTTAAGAAGAGCTCTGTGAGCTCCAGCTGGTGCTCGAGCCTCCCTGTCCCACCGCCAGAAAGGTATTGTTTCCGCCCCACACCAGTGCTCCAAGGTTCCCCATCAGTCAATGCCTACTCACCATCAAGCCAGACGTAATGGTATCCTTATTCCTGGTCCTACTAGTTATGGTGAGAAGCCTGGAATTGCTAGGTTATTCCTCTTTAGTCTCTCCATGTTAATCCCTTAACATCTGTGTGTGTACAAGGTTCTTTTTTGACTGGTTTCCTTACCCCTCAATATCTCCCAAAGTTTTCCACTGTATCATCTGGAATGAACAGTGATCAGTCAAATCTCCTGATGCTCAACCATTTACTAGAAAGTTCCTTTTGCCTTCTTGCTCTAAACTGGCTTTCTCCCTAGAACTTGGTTTCCTATGATGACCCCAAAAGGTCCACTAGTTGTTTCTTTTTCCGTGAATCTCATAGCAATAAGCTTAGAGGTCACGTCAATGCCCTTCTTGCACCTCATTCCCACTTTTAGGCCATGTTTCCCCTTCCCTTCCTAAAAACAGCAAGTATTGAATAAAGGTCCCAAGAGTGTATCATACATACAGTTCCTTGCTTCAGTCCTTTGCCAACCTCAAGGATACTTCCAATCATTGCTTGAAGAATTTAGCGGTTTCATTGTTACCCTCACCAATTTACTCCTGCCATATTCTAGGCAAAGTCAGTATTGTCATAGGTCATCTTTCCAGCACTCTGGTCTCAGTCCCTCCACTTCTCCTCCACCTCTTGTCTTGTCCTCTAACTACCTCTCATTTCCTGAGCCAAACTCATATCATCACCAATAACTGAAGCCTCTCCAGAATCTCAAGTTCAAGCACTCTAACTCCACTGCTTTCCTCTAAATAATACCGACCAGTTTTTGACATCCTCTGATAATTATATTTGAATATTTAGTTTTTCTCTTCATGGCCTCTCATCCACTTTATGCCTTCACTTCACTTTTTTTTAATCTAAATTAAATAATTCCTTGCTTGAGGAATGTGTCACCTTCTTATTTTATAACCTCCATAGTTTTGCTTCTGTTTCATTCCTTAGGTATTTGTGTATAATAATGCCCAACTTTGCTAAACATCTGCCATCTTGGTATCTTCACATGTAACTATGCTAACTGGTCTCACCTTAAGTTACTACCACTCTTCTCAGTGGAGCCCTTAATGCTGTACAACATCCATTCCACATTTCCCTCTCCATCCACTTACCATGTTTCTAGGCAATTATAAAATCCCCTTTTCTCTCTGTTGATACCTTGTAAACCTTATCTTCTGTTCTCAAACACAGAGTATAATCTTATTTCTTACCTTACTAACAAGATAGAAACAATCATAAGAAAAATAAAATCCATAAGCAAGCTTCCACCATCCTTCACATTTTTTCATGTGCTTCAATTTTTTAATATAGATTTGCTCTTTGCTTTTGTTTAAGACCAACCCATCTACTCTGGCATTATATCTCATACCCTCTCACTTAAATCCAGCCCATTGCTCCAGCAATACTTCCTCTCTCTCTATTGGGTCATTCCTAGCTACACAGAATCATGCTCATATTTTTCCACTTTGAAAAGTTAATAAACAAATCCCTCTTTTGAGTTCATATTCCCTTCCAGATACCACTGACATTTTCCATTTTGTCACTTACAGCAATGATCCTCTACATATATATACATATACACACTTGAGTTCTCTACTTCTTCTGCTGCCTTAACCTCATTCTAATCAGTTTTGTTTCTGGCACTTCATCCTGCTCTTGTCAGGATCAACAACAACAATGACCTGGATCAATCAGATGGTCAATCTTGGCTCTCATCTCACTGCAATACAATTAACACAGATGATCTCTACCCCCATTTGTCATAATATCTTCACTTAGCTTCCAGAAAAGAAACATCCTCCTTTCTTTTCCTACCTATTGACTGCTTCTATTCTTCTCAATCTCCTTGCAGATTCTGACTATTCTCTCTAACATTTTAACATTGTAGTACCCAAAACTTTCAGTTCTTGAACTTCTTTTGAGGTGGCTGACTTGGGGAACTAAGAAAGAGGGTCACACGAGCATAAATATAAATGTAACATTATCTTTGTAGTCACATGCAATTCTTTTTATCAATAATAATGGTAAAATGCTATATGTTATGTGTGTACCTCAGGGTGAGGAAGTGGGAGGAATTGAAAAAAGACAACTTCTGCTGTTAAAATAGTTTAACACAAATCCTGGAGTGAAAAATCTTTTTTTTCCCAGGCCAAGTCTCTTAGATAACCAGTAGGTAGTGAAGAATATAAAGCAAATTTTGGCATACTAAGATCTGTTTCCTATGTTTGACAAATATTAGTATGATTTTTAGATATTATTTTCACATTTCTCATTTGTAAAACATGGCTAGGAAATAATACTCTGAATTTTACAAGTGGTAAAATAATATTTGGCTTTTTACTCAAGTTCTAAGAATGATTTATCTCTTCACTGATATTTAAAGACAACCATTCCACTTGCACTCTTGACCACATCTTTTTTTGTCATCTCTAAACCTTACATTATCCTTTAGTTATTCTCTTTTATTCCTTGAATTTTCAAAATCCTTTATCTCATTTGCTCTGTAAGCTTGTTCAGGTCTCTTGAATCCTAAAGGAGCTTCATGCTGGACATCTGTAGGAGAATGCACATACCAGTACTTCAACCTCAATAACTCTAAAACAATGTATATATTGTCCACTGAATATAATATCTCTGGTAATTTTCCGTGTCAGTACTCAGCATTGTTATTCAGCCAGTCATCCAGTATAGAAATCTAGAATTTCCCCCTTTACTTATCATTTCCCATATGTACCACATCTAATTAATTACCAAGTCTTAAATATTGCATTTCTAGAATTTTTCTGGAAATTTCACCCCTCCTTTTCATCTTTAGAGTCACTAGTATAACTATAATTCAAGACTTCATTATCCATTTCTAGAAATGGTAAAGGTTCTTTCTAATCTTATTGACACATCCACTTTATTATACCCCTTCAACCCAAGTTCACATAAACTGACAATCTCAGCTCCCGGCATAAAACAATTAAGTCACTCCTCATTTTGTAGTACCCAAATGTCTTCAGTATTATATTTCTAATGGGCAAAGAAGGGTGTCTCCCCATATATAATAAATGTTGTCTGTTCCATTGCATAATGTCTCTGATTGTTTAATATTAAAAAAATATGCAATTTTAACATTTCACAATGTGTTTAAGGAAATCTTCCCTTCTGTAATCCATTCCACTTTTCTGCTTGTGTTAGATTAAGAACTGCTTGATGCAAAGGGGGCTTTCTTATCCCTCTTTAAGTTTCAACAGTGTGGTGCATACTGTCTGGTTCATAGAGAGAATTAAATATGTATTAGTCAAATGAAGTTGACAAAGATAATGTTGACAAATATAATATTAAAATTTTAAGTTAGATGTCACATGTTCAGGTACCCAGATTGAATACGTATTTATTTCTACATCTATCTACTTCTGTCTAAAAGAGGGTGGCAATTATTGGGAAATTCTGTATTTTTGTTTCTTTACTATCTATATTCTTGGTTTCCTTGTTTGTGTTCCTTCCTTTTCAGATTTTCTCTGTTATCATAACATGTATGCTCTCTTTTTTTCTACCCCAGTCTTAGAAATGGCAATTAAAATGATTTGTCAGGGCAGATCTATCGAGTAGTCCCTGATATATGTTTCAATTATTTCTTTAGTAATAGAATTCCTAAGTTTTGGCTGGGCACATGGCCACTGGGAATACAGATGCAGTCCCCAGCTTCCATTAAGCACTAGTTGCGGCCAAATAACGTTTTTAAAGAAGTGCTCTGTGGAAATTCCAGGAAGTCCTAAATAGAAGATACATCTCTTCTTCCTCCTTCCTGCTGACTGGAAGGTGGACCTAGGTGATAAGACCTGTATAAGCCCTGATGGACTTGAGGAAATATAAATCTATGATGATGGTGGAGCCACCATACAGCCATCGCCTACCTATCTTCAGATTCCTACATAAGAAAACAATTCAGTTCTATCTATTGCAGTTGAACATAACCCTAACTAATGCATCGAAAGGAAATTTACTGTATCAACAGATAAGGAAAAGTTCCTTTACTTTATCATGCCACCTGAATTTCTCCTAGAAGAGGGACTGCAGTGTTCGGGTGTTGAAAGAAAAGTGTCCCAAAGCTTGGATTTGGGGAGAATTAATCAACCTATGAAAGAAAAGAAAAGGAGAGAAAAAAAAATATGGAAGTGAAGAAACACAGTGGACACGTAGTGGGGCAACACAGAGTGACCTGTTTAAGTGCATTCTAATATCACAAAATTTTTTATGTGACCAGAAAGGCAGGAGGTTTGACTGGGGCAGAGCTGAGGCAGGTTATCTGTAAGCAGGGCAAAGAAGCTTAGAGGAAAACAGGAGGTATTAGAAACTCCCAGAAATCAAGGTGATATTTTTGGGATTCTCCAAGCCATGAAATAGAGGTTCACTAATATATAACTGTATGTGTATATAACAGAAGTGTTTATAGGTGATATCAATGGTGAGCAGTTATATTTTAATTCTCATAATGTAAGAAAGTATAGAAGCATTTATATTCTTAAGTCAAAACAGAAACACAGCATTAAAAATATCAGTTGGAGAGTTTTGAGTGGATCTTAAGACCACCTGAATTAGAAAGTATTAAGGCTATACAGAAATTCTTCCACATAGGAAAAGAGTATTATATATCTGGACAAAAAGAAAGATCTCTATTCACTGACATGGAATTAATTCCAGGAAATATTAGTAATTAAAAAAAAAGGCAAAGTGCAAAAGATTACATATGTATGTACCTAAGTATGTATGTATATAACCTTTTGGATTAAAAAGAAAGGAAAATAAGAAAACATATACATATCTAATTTTTGCAAAGGAAACACATTTTTGACAGGCATATTTTTTAAATGATGCTATATCCTCCTCTGGACATCAAAATGAATGCCTTTTCAAATTATTGTTTATGTTAATTTTGCTCCTCATCAAAAGACCCCTCCTGCTGATTAAGCCTTTATTAACAATTCTAGCCTGAATCATTTTTATATGTTCATTATAAAAGATAGTCATCTAACTTTATTATTTCTTCTATATTTATTGTTGGATACTCTACTGAAAAGAAATTTCCTCCTATTTATTTATTTATCCATTTTGCATGTGTGTCTATATGAATGATTTATTTTCAGTGTAAACTTACAGTTGTTACTTTACTTATTGAGATAAAATCCATTAATGTCTATATATTTTGATGCTTAAATTGTGCTCATTTGGCTAGTTGGAACTCCTTCACTGGTTGCACTATCATTTCGACTCACCCTCACCATTATTTTTAATCCCTCTCATATTTTCTGGCACTACAAGGTATTTCTGGCTTATTTTATACCTTTCCTGTCCCAGAGCTGGAATCAGTCTTTTTTCCAAGGGTTCTTGGTTTCCGATCAATTGCTACCTGATAAGTTACTCCAAAATGTAAAGGCTCAAAGCAATAATAATATGTATCATCTTTCACAGTTTCTATGGGTCAGAAATTCAGGAATGTATGACTGTCTGTTCTGACTTGGGCTTCTCATGAAGTTTCTTAGGTGTCCATTGGACCTGCAGTAATCTGAGACGTGAAGAGTGGCACTTCTCTGAGTGTCCCTTTTTGTATAATTTTGGCTATCTGAATTAAATTAAAAATTAAATTAAAACAATATGGGAAAGAAAAACTAGAGTGCAGAGAGAAATAACTTAATCCAACTGTATTCCAAATAAAATAACCACATTAAAGATAGAGACTTTCTTTAAAGAAAAGAACAGATTCCATTGACTATTGGACAAATACTTTAATACCTTTAATTTAAAGAATATTCACACAACCAACAACGCTTGAACTTTTGTCAATAGCAATGAGTACAGAAACTCTTAAACCATTTTAGGACCGTTGAAGGAGTTATTGAGTAAATTCATTCTGAAACTCATTATTTCATAATTTAAAATATTTGTTCATACACACATCCTCACATACTTATACACACATAAATACTGTATATTCCACCTCTGTTGAAAAGGTCCAGGAAAATAGTGTTTCAGTAGAAATGAGCACATCTAGTGTCACTGATTCTTGATTTCTGCTGTAATCAGGTTCTAAGATTTGATACCCCGATGATTCTTGCCGCCCCGTATCATGTAATTCACTCTCACACCAAATCAGGGCTTTGAAGATCAAAAGATAGATGTGATAGTATGTGATTCCCAAGGCTAGGTCATAAAGGATATTAACACTTCTTTCTTGTGTTCTTGGATCATTCACATTTGGGGGAAAGCCAGCCACATTATGACAAGAATATTCAAGCCATCCTGGGAAGATGCCCATATTGGAAAGCAGAGTAAGTTCTCTATCAAACAACAAAATATCATCATGCCAGCCACATGAGTGATCCACGCGGCTCTTTCAACCTCAGTCAAACCTTCAGGTCACTGCAGGCCTAGTGGAGAACTGACTGAGAATACTTACTAGAAGCCCTAACCAGAAACACTCAGCCAAGCACTCCTGAATATCAAATGATCACAAATGTTCAATACTGTTTTGAGATGGCAAATTTTGAGGAAACTAGTTGAGTATTAGTTGAGCACTAACATGGTTTGTAAATACCATCAGCCACTAAAAGAAATTAGGAACCCTTGGGGAAATGACTGATTCCACGTCCGGGATGGGAAAGCGATGTGCTGAGACTGAAATATCTTGTTGTGCCAGAAAGAAAGGAAGTGCTTAAACATAAGTATGAGGGGGTGTCAAAGGGTTAGAGAAGCCAGCTTGGCAGGGATCCAGCTAGCCAAAGTGGTGCTGTTTAGTGTCAAAATATATAAAGATATTAATGATTCAGTTGGATAAAGTAAGAATCAGTCTTCAATTAAAATAAATTTTATATATGTGCACATAAATATATAAATAAATAAAAGAATAAAAACTATTGGAGAATGGAAATTATTTGTCTCAGTAACGCATTGACTAATAGATACAAAAGAAAGACTATAGTTACATAATTACCTTTATAGCCAGAATAGTGTGAATTGATTCTGTCAAGAATCATCAATCCATGCTTAATCAGTAGGAGGGTATTTGATGAGGAACGGGATATTTACATATTCCCATAGGACCTCTTTGCAAATTAGTTATTAATTACAAAAGGAAAAGTAGTAGTTATGAAGCAGATAAAATGGACATTTCAGCCAAGTGATCAAAATGAACACCACCAGTAAGTTGCAAAGGAAAATCCTTGCCCTCCACTGTGGTGTCCTGAGAAGGACCCAGCATCACTTCAGCCAGGTGCCAGCTAAGAGGGCGTGACCTACATCTAATTGTGAGGAAACATCAGACAAATCCAAACTCAGGGATAGTCTGTAAAATAACTGGCTTGTATTCTTCAAGAAATTCTCAATGTCATGAAATTCAAAGAAAACCTGAGGAACAGTCCCAGATAAAGAAAGCTAAAGAGATGTGACAACTCTACTCACTGCATGACCTGCTTGGAATCCTGTAAAGAAAACTGTCCTATACAGGACATTATTGGCATAATTAAAAAAACTAGAGAAGGGACTGCAGGTTAGTATAAAGAATTATATTACTATTAAATTTCATGAATTTATTAATTTTACTGAGGTTAAGAAAATATCCGTATTCTTCCCAAATGCACCAAAGGGAAAGGGACTGGGGAGGATGGGTGGGAAGGGAGGGACAAGGGGGGAAAAGGGGCATTACAATTAGAAGATGTAATGTTCGGGGGGCACGGGGAGGGCTGTACAACTCAGAGAAGACAAGTAGTGACTCTATAGCATCTCACTACACTGATGGACAGTGACTGTAATGGGGTTGGTGGGGGGTCCTGATGAAGGGGGTAGTTTAGTAACCATAATGTTGCACATGTAATTGTAGATTAATGATAACAAAATATAAAAAAACGTTACACCATTTCAATATTTATAAATAAAATCTTAATGTTTGTAATTCAAATATTACACTTGGTTCCTCCAAAAAAAAAAGATAAAGGGTAACGATGCCTGCAACTTACTCTTATATGTTAAAAAAATGCATAGCACACACACACACACACACACACACACACACACACACACACACACAGAGGATATATTGAGAGAGAAAGAGAGACAGATCACATAGGAAATGAGCTAATAATTGGTAAAATTGCATAAGGGAAATTTTATTCTTACAATGCATCCAAAGCTTGAAATTATAATTATTAGTGAAGTTTCCATTCCTTTAACATTTTATTTCAAATTAGTACCTGGTTTTGAGAGTAAGCAGTGAAAATGTAGGACGTAAAAGGTAATTCAATTATCGGTTGTCAGAAGGAATAAAGAAAAGTCAACTTCTGCATAAGGACAATTAGTGAAAATTTCTATTAGACAAAGACAAAATCATGGACATGCTGGGAATTGGGAGAAGAGGACAGACTGTAATAAAGGAATTCACCCTGGACTGGAAAGGATTAGAAGAAGGATTTGGGATATATCTAATCACTGATAATTAATTTATAACTTTGTCTATATCAATTTGGATTACCTACTACAGTTGGAAATATCATAATGCTATGAATTCCACCTAATCATGTGCGGAAAACTAAAGTTGAATTTTTGTAACTGAATCCAATGATATAACTCTCAATCTTCAATTTTTTAAAATTTGGATCCAATTCAGGATTTCTCAGCAAATTCAGGTTTCTTCCTTATCACCTGTTCTTTTTCCTTCGTTGTGATCTAAACAGATAGGAGTGGGTATAGGATGACCTAAACAGGGGTGAGGGTATGAGAGGAATCACATGGCCACAACTAAGAAGGCAACAGGTTTCCTTTTTAATCAATCTTTGGTTTCAAGTAGCACCTATTCTCACCTTTTCAGGATTTATTTCCACAGGAGCTGCTGCTGGGCTGCCCCCGGCTCCCTCACCGATCATGACATTGACATTTCTTTGCGAATATAAACCAGTAATTTCATAGATTACCAGCTCACTGAAGTTACTCTTGCTCTTCATCACACACACACATAGGTCTCTCCAGTCCCACTGGCTCACTTGTTTTCCTTGATTATTTTAAAGACATGAACATTTTATGATCATCTGTGGATATTGGAGGTTTGAGAAAGGGGTATCTCAGATGCTTTCTGAAAAAACACATTTTTCCTCCACTGTGACTCTTTGTTGATGCACCGTGGGGCAGCAAAACCCTTTATCTGACCGTTCTTTCCTCCTCTGTGTGAACTTTGTTGGACCTGACTAGATTGCTTCCTTTTGTTAGAAAGCATGTTCTTATATAATTAATATATACCTCCCACTCTCCCAACACCCAACACACACAGAAGCACACATGAGCATGCACACAAACCAAGTTTTTTTAAACATAAATTATGCTCTAAATTTACCATATACCTAAGCTTCAGTTTAAAGAAAGAAATTTTCAACTGAAAAATCGCACCACTTGAAAATCTCAAATCACCTGACTTATTAGTTATCTGTGCCTGCTTTTTGAACTTTACAAATTCTATTAAGATTTTTAGACTTTTAAACCTCTAGTTATTTTGCGTGCTTTCTTTCATAGAGAAAAGACTTTTTTAATGGGATGACAGCCATTAATTCAGTAAGACTAGGAAGGAAGTATTAGAAATAGCACTGCAGAATTACTTTGATATTGCCAAAGTTTTATCCCATTTCTCAATTTATAATATAGTTCCTTTTTAATCAATCAATGCATTTATGCACTCCCACTTGTGCCAGGCAATATGCAAAGCATCCTTGGATTGACAAACCAAAGTTTCTGTCCTCTTGGTATCTGGTAAATACACAGGGAGAATCTATTTGTAGGAATTGAAAGGATAGATCTTAAACTAGGCACAGTTGGGGAGCCTCACTGAGGGTCAGCTTAGGAGTGATTTCCGGAGGATTTCTGATACTCTGGACTTCAGGCAAGGCTGTACTGGAGCGGCCACTGCACCCTACGCAGGTTTGTGCATTCTGGAAGTGTCTTATAAGCCGTAAGATATATGGCTTTGGAGTTTGTTTCATCAGCCTACCTCTGAGTACTATTGAACAGCAGTGATAGAAACACAGCCACCAGAAATACAGTCTTTAATATAAACCGGTCTGGCAACATTGAAACAATATTCATCATAGCACAGCTCTACTGAGCTGCACATGTGCAGAAGATAGAAGACAGCAGGGTATCCCATTGCTGCTGTAAAGTGAGCTGAAATGGGGGTAACCAAAAGGAGAGAGAGCAGCAGAAATGTGTTAGGGAATCATAGAAGCACAGCCTCCAGCAATGTAGCATAACTGAATATATGAGAAGGGCCATGTTACAGAAAGAATGAAAGAAGAATCTGATGAAACAAGACAGTATCATGCACCCATATGCAGCTCTGTTCATTGCTAGTGTTAAATAACAAAGATTAGTATGCGTATCAAACACTGTTAGAAAGTGTGCATTTATCCAGTGTTTTTGAGTTGTACTGTAGTCATTTTTTTACTTATTGTTTTCCTAGTTATTTTGCACAACAAATCAAAAAATTCTATTAACCTTTTAAAAGCTGTTGAACATTAATTTGGATGGGCAGATGGGGTTTCCTCTCTCTCTCAACCTTGAAATATTATATATTATTATAGCAAAAATCAGGAAAGAATATAAGAAAGGAAAGGATGGAGGTGAAGATTACTTTTGCTTATGTTGTCACACCATAACCACAAAGTAATAAACCTCCTTTTTGAGGGTAGCTTATGAAAATCATTCTAATTATTTCAGGCATGGATATTTATTCATTCAATTCATTCAACAAGTATTTACTCAGTCTTGTATGCATATACTGTGCTACTCACACCTGGAGACATGGGGTGCAGACAGAAACTACTGACATGCATGGTAAGAGCTTTTACTTTTCCTTCCAGATCTAGGTAGGTAAAGGAAGTAAACTTATTTCCATTCAGGCAATGTTTCTCTCTCCATATAACAAGAAGTACTTAGCTCTCACAGACAAAAATTCTGGCAAACATCCATTAAACCTTAGAACAACTTCCAGAATGACAACGACTTTAGATACAGAATAAACAGTACATCATTATGATGAAAGTATCATTCCCCCCACCCCGTCTGTAAAAAATTTTGTGACAAAGTTGAGCTATAAGGTTGGAAACGAAAGAAAATATTAAGGGAATTAAACAGCAAGTAAATAATTAGAAGGATAATTTAATTTAAAGGATTATGATAGCACACAGAGGCTTTTCAAGGTCAATTTTTTAGGTAGTGCAATTTCAGTGTTTTTTGAGCTGATTCAACTGAGTTCATTTAAAATTTTGCAAGATGGGTTTCTTTATTTTCAAAGGAATTAACGAAGTGCAGTTTAACTGAACTACCTGGGAAGTGAGTGAATTTGATTGTAACCGTACATAGACAATGATTCAGTTTATGTTTGCTGAATGCCATTCCCTTCTGTGATGATTTTATGCACATTCCAGGTTCCTTATTAGTTGTGCGGTTATGGCCTCAATGGAAAGTTTTGCCTATTTCTATTGAAGAGGGGAATTATTGAAGAAGAGAAGGAAACAAGTGAAGGGGTGGTTTCGTCCTGACTATAACCCTGGGGGCTTTATTTGCAGCAGCTTTGAGTTAGCTACAAAGCATAACATTCCTACATTCTTTTTAATAAAAGGAGTTGTTTTCATTTCCTAATAAAACTTCCTTCCATCTCATTACAGGGCAAACTTTTCAGATTCTGCAAAGATCAAAGATCAAGACTATAAATCATTCTTTTCTTCCAAGTCAGTTTTCATAGGCTGTGAATTTTATTATTGAGCCTAGAATGAACAGGTTTTAGTGTTTAATGGAACTAAAGGAGTATAATTTTTAAAAACCTAAAATGCTAATGGGGCAAAATCACTATTTATACTGTACTGAGTTATTTCTTTGCATGCCATTTTATTAACATTTATGTATGCATGAAGAAATAGTGCTGTTTCTGATTTTGTTCTACAAACCCATATTAAAAAAAATTTTCTATCTTGGAATGTAATACTTAGAATAAAAACCACCATTCACTAAACACTTTAAATCTCTTATTTCATGTTAATGTCACTTGAAAGAGATTGCTATCTGTGAGTGGAGCGGATAATAAGTCAGAACCTGTCAGTGTTATTAAATTTGGCTAGTCTCTCTGCCCCACTGCTGAATGTTTTCTGTTTAAAATCAACCCCATGAGAACAAGGATTATTCTTAAGGTGATTGAAGTGATACACTTTTGTGCTGGCAAGCTGTTTTCCTATGTGGCTTATTGCTTAAATGAAAACAAAATTCAAAATTACAATTTTGAAGAAAATATTTGAGTATAAGAGATTACATATATAGTTTTTATTGCTATGTTTCTATCAGTAAGCAAGGAATAAAGTTTTTAACATTTTGAAAATGCACAACATTTCTTTGGACTCGTAAATACCATTTAATTATCCTTCTTAGGGTAATACATAAACACTAAGAAGAGTGAATTATTATCATTTCTTTCTTATAAGAACACCTTACATGTATATAGTTTTTAACATATAAAATTCCAAAATTATTTTAAATGTAATCAGGATTTTCAATTTTATCAGTAAAGTTATGGTGAATGTTGGGTCACATCAGATTCATCAAAAATCCTCATTTTCCATATGGTCTATTAATCTGTATTTTATGAATAGTACTTTCAAAATAATATTTCTGAAATACTTAATCTTAATTACTTAATTTACTCAACAAATATTAGTGAAGCACCAATTAAGTTACTATGAAAACAATTATAAAAACAGTAACAATAATGTAAAAACTATACTAATAATTAATGATTTTTAAAAATCCATGAAAACTTATTTATATGTGACAGGCACTCTATTAACTGATAGAAAATATCCGTGAACAGATCAGACAAAACTTTTGGAGCTTACATGCTAGCCAGTATGATTTAACATTGCATCACAGGTATAGTTAATACATTTTGAACACCACTTGGTGTTTTTACTGTTTAGTGTTTATCAGCTCATGTTTATTGTAAAAAAAAATGGGATGGATAGAAGTACCATTATTTTACAAGTAAGGCCACTGAGTGTTTACTAAAAGAATTTGTAAGGTGCACAGACATAATAATTAGGAGAGCAGGTATTTAATCTCATACCTGTTTGAAGTCAAAGATGGCGTCCTTAACCATTAACCAGGAAATAAATTAATATTATACAGAATCTTTAAAAAATATTTAATGGAAAGGATATACTAACTCACAGTTTTAAAAATTGATAAATAGTTGGTCAGCCAAATCCTTGCAAGTCCAGAGGGTGAAAAATCAATGTACATTGGTATGATCAAAAGTTGTCATGGAGAATTGGACAGGCTTAGAAAAATGGGATTTAAATATGGATAGGAATGTGATATGTGGAAATGATGAGGAAGATACATCCAGTGTCATCCATTGCATACATACAGGTTCAGGTGACTGAAGAGGTGTAGTCATGAACAGTGAAAGATCTCACTGGAGATGATTTTTAATTAGTCCAGCATGAATAGGGAAAGGTTCCATCACCTAATATAAAATAAAAGATATTGTACCTGTATCAATAGTAAATATGATACAAACATATTTGCTTCAAATGTCTCCATTTTTAGTTTCTGTTTTCAGCATGAGCAGCTTTGATAAAGATTATTCTCAAGTCAACTGGATAAGCCCTGTGCTAGTCTGCTTGGGCTGAGATAATAAAATACCACAGGGTGGTGTAAATGACACAAATGTATTTTCTCACAGTTCTGGAGTGTAACTCTGGGGGTAAAATATTTTCCCAGCCCAGGGTAAAATGCCTTTGAAACCAAAATCAGTCAAAGGGAGAAATAAAGTGGGAGAAACCTGTTTAGTGCTTACAGGTAGTCATCCACTTCTGCTTGCCCATATGTCTCTCATGACCTGGCTGCAAAAAGGGACCCCACGCAACCTCTCTGGTCCAGATATGCCCTTGTTCCCCCTTTTAATGACCTATTGATATGGCAATGGACTAAGGCCAGGTAAGAGATTCTGGAAATATTGTAATGGAGGCTGTGAAGACAAAGTCCAAGATCAAGGTTTCTGGTAAGCCCTTTCTCTTTGGCTCGTGTATCACTGTGTTCTTGCTGTGTCCTCACATGATCTTTTCTCTGTGTGCAAGTTTGGAGAGAAAGCTCTAGTGTATCCTCCTGCTCTTGTAAGGACATCAGTCCTATCAGATTAGAGCCTCAGCCTGATGACCACTTTGACCTTAATTACCACTTTGTAAGCCTTATTTCCAGTTATAGTCATATTGGGAGTGGGGGCTTCAACATATGAATTTGAGGTAGAAGGGAGAGAGTTCAGTCCATAATAAGTCCAGTCTTCAGAGGTTTGCTCTGTAGAGAAAAACATAATTTCTGATGGCATCTATCTATCATTCTATTCTTATTTCTAAGAAGCATGACCAGAAAAATTACATACTAAAAAACTTGAAGAATAATAATTATTTTGTAATGTAAGTCTATGGATGTTCAACAGTGATTCATAATTCTCAAGGGAAGTATGAAGAATACAAAAGTCCAGTTAAACTGATTACCATTCAGTGTCAAAATATTTTTATAAACTTTTCCATCTGTTTTGCATTCAGAAATAAAAAATAAAGCCTGGCATGTATCAATTAATATCAACTTCAACACATTATATATATGTTTCAAAAGTCTATATTGGTACAGAATTTTTAGACACTTTTTCTTTTTTACTATTGAAAATTTAAGAATTACACTAGAGATTCTAATTGTCCTTGGTGTTCATATAATTAAGACTCACAGCCTAAAACTTAAAAAAAAATTATCTCTGTACATCTATAAAATATGGAAACACTTGTCACTTTGTAATTTGGGGCACAATATTGCCCCAAATTTAAATTACTAAATTTTAAATGAAATTCAGATTGAAATACATATCTCAGTATTAATCTTTTTCTAATTCCATTCATTTAACTATTAAACAAAACCCAAATTGCACTTTAACCAAAAATAAAATTTATTTTACTTATCCATGTATTATAACATTAATGTATATTAACTCAAATGCTACTTTCTTTAAGAAACATACCTTAATAATATTTCCAATGTAAATGGAATTAACAAGGATATCATATTCAATTAAGCTGCTTAGTTTTCTTTCTGAGTCCAATAACTGATTTAATCTTATTTCACTCTAGTGAAACAAAAGATAAAAAGAGTATAACATGGTGAAGAACTTAATTTGATGCTGATTGGTAGTGACATTTTATCAATACATTTTTCTTTCCCTTTTTTTCTTATTAAGCCATTATTTCTAGTTGTGTTCTTTGTTTCATGCTAAAGTATAATTACAGTTTTTAGTGATGTTTCTACACTATAAAATATGAGTAAAATGACACAAATTTAAATCTTACCAATTTTGCATTTGACATAAATTAGGCTTAGTCTAAAGACTATTTCACCTAGCTTAAAAAATTATCTTTCTATAAAAAGTACACGACAGTGATGTAAACTCAATAAAAATATAAGTTAACCTCACAAGAGAACAACTACTTTTAAGCATATTCAAATCTGGCTTGCTCTCTTCCCCTTCCATACAATTTATACAACAAATTGGAAGTATTTCATCTTTGCATATGCATGCATATATTTGTATCTATATACACATATATGTATATTCATGTCATATATATAACATTTATGATACAGCGAGTTGAAATTACTCCATTTGTTCTATTTTTTTCATTAACTTTAAAACCCTGAGTTCAAAAAAAACATTAATCACACACACAAAAAGATCAATTGGGCTTTATATAAATTAATAACTTTTGTTGATCAAAAACTCCCATTCAGAAGGTGAAATAACAAAGTCATAACGTGGGAAGGAAATTTGCCATAGATAATGCACACAAAAGATATATATCTAAATTACAAATAACTTCAAAAAATAGAAAAAAGGCTGACAAACAAGTTTTAATACAATCAAGTCGAATTGGCATTACTCACATGAGAAATCAAAATGTCTAAAATACATGAAGTATGCTCACCATGATATGTCATCAAAGAAATGTAAGTTTAAACCATAATTAGGTGGTATAAACACTCACCAGAACGCTAAAATTCAAAGACTGATATTATGAAGTTTTGGCAAAAGTGCCGAGCAACTAGAACTCTTTTGTAGCAGTGCAAATTAATACAATTATTTGGGGAAATATTATGGGAAAATATTAATATTAAAAAAATAAGCATACACATATGATAAAGTCCAACAATTCCACTCCTGGTATATGCCCAAGAGGAATGAATGCCTAGATATGCCAAAAACATGTACAAAAATATTCATAATTGCCTCAAATTAGGAATAGCTTATATGCCACCAGATGAGTAAAAATGAAACAAAGCAGTTTATCATGCAATGAATAGACCATTAAAAAGAAAGAACTGATACATGCAAGAAAGTGGATGTATCTCACAGACATAATGTAAGGAGAATGCAGTCAAGACACAAAAGAGTAGAACCTACATAATTGTATTTACATTAAATCTTAAAATAGACAAAATGTTTCATGCAGATGGAAATCAAAATAAAGGGTTACAATTGGGGAGGAATGTTGACTGGGAGGGAGCATGAGCATGCTTATGGAGTGCTGGAAATATATTCTATAACTTGATCTTGGTAGAGTTTTCATGGTGAATGCACAGCTCATCTTCACTTACATTGAGTTGGACGCTGAAGATTTCTGTATACAATTTCATACAAGTTACATTTCAATTTTTAAAATATCAAAGAGTAAGTCCTAAAGTCTAAAGTCCTAACGTCTTTCTTTAGTCAGAATAAGGGATACATTAAGTGTTGAATATTGAGATGAAAACATATATATACCACCACACTCATATTTATACATATATTTGTTCTTATCATTTCTCCATTATTTGTAATTAGTTTTCATCGTTTTTTAGCCATATGGTCATGACATCTTACTCAATTTTTGTAAATTTATCTTATTGATTAAGAAGGGATTCTAGTATTTTTTCCTGCTCTTGTACTCAAAGAGTTGTTGTGGGAATCAAATGAAAAAGATGGCAGAATATTAACATTTCTTGGGTTTCAGATATGTACCAAGCACTGTGACACAGATAGATGATAGATACATATTTGCCTTACATAGATGTAGATATGATATGGGTATCATTCTAAATTGGTATCTATGTATAGGGTGGCCTTTATTAAAATGTTGCCAGCCTTTCCTCCCTGTAATAAAGTCTAAGCTACTTTATTACAGGATTTTGTCAATATTTCCCCTTCCTGGTCTCTCTCAAGAAGTCCCTGTGTAGCTTTGGTGAATCTTTTATGTTTTGTGACTCAGAAGAGAGAGAAAGAAAGAGACTGTATGGAAAAACCACTGGGGAAAAGAACTAGGGACACTGGGGAAGGTTTACAAAGGATTTTGAAGAGTGTCTTTCACAGTATGAGAAAATTTCTCAGGAAAGGAAAAGGAGAATTTAAGTGATCTTAGCCATTGTGTTTGTATATCATTAGTGTTACTTGGGAAATGCAAAGAAAGGACCCCATTATGTGGAACTTTTCACAGCTGCTGGAGTGTATTCCTTTGTTTGTAACACTTGTTTAATATTAAAACCTATCAGATAACATTATACCCACAACAAAACTGCAATGAATTTATTAATATTTCTGTTTTACTGACAAGGCAATTGAGCCTCTTAATATTTTAATAATAATTCTAAGTTTCTTTGGCCAGTGTGAGGCATTTCAACCCAAGCATATATATCTCTAAATACCATTTTCCTTGACAACAAAATGTTTTTTGTTTAAATAATTTCATAAATTGCTATTGTACATGATACTGTTTTCTTTAATAAAACAATTATAAGAGCAAAATCAAATAGGATATCTTTAACAAGTTAAGATTGTTTAAAGATGTACTTTATGGTTATTATAATCTAAAACAGTAAATGGGATACTGCTATTGGAAGCTAATTGTGCGTTCCTCATAAATAAAGTTGGGGGGGCTGGGGGTGGGGGTGACCCTTTCATCAGACTCTTCTTGTCTACCAAGGCAGCTAAGAATTGTCATAACAAATTAGCAGCCTCTGCCAACAGTTAAAAAAAAGCAAACTAAGATTAATTTTTTAAAAGGTAGTATACATTGTGTGCAGTGTTTTGGTAAGAAATAGTTTTAGCTGTGAGTGCCAGAAGTTTCAAAACAATAAGGGCCTAAAGAAGATTGATATAAATAAGCTATTGACACAGCAATGCTGTGAAACAAACTATTCAGAAACTAAACAATCTTCACATTCACCAATATATGTCTGCACATTAGTGAAAGTCAGTAGCCCCTCTGTAGGCTTTCCTCCTTATGGGTCCAGTTCTGCTCCATGTGTCTTTCATTCTCCTTGGAAGAGTGAATGAAACAAGTCACAGTGATGACAAATATGAGATACCAAGTCCACCCTACCCAGCACATTTCCAGAGCCTACTTGAATGGATCTGCCAATACGGCATTGGTCAGACCATGGTCACATGGCTACTCTGGGTAGTAAAGGAGGGTGAACACTGCAGTCTGGGTAAGGTACGTGGATAGTCAAGTACCTGGCTAAAAAAAAAAGTTTCTTTTAGTGAGGAAGAATAGGAAAAACATGTGTTAGGAACCATCAGTAGTCAGTACCACAATGGCTCATCCAGGTCTTCACAGAATTTCCCACAAATACACAAATCAGAAACTGTACAATGAAGATAAAATCTTATCATGTCAAAGCAAACAAAAAAAAATAATAATCTATTGATGTTGAGATAAAAATTATCTTCCTTCCTTAAGGAGGGAGGAATAGTTTGATATTAGGAATGAAGACTGGGAAAGTGCAAGTCCTTGGTATCTGTCAATGTTATAAGAAGACTTATAAGAGGATTATGTCCAAACGAGTATTGATTTATCCTTCTAGAGGTGTGTGTGTGTGTGTTTTACCCAGGCTGTCATATTTTCCTGGCTGATCTGTACATCTTACATATCTGCTTGTTCATCTAATTGTTGAAGTGTATGAATCTGCTTTTAATTGGCAACATAAATTATGCCCACAGTAGTTAGAAAGTTATAATTCTCTTGCACAGCCTAGTACAAAATTTTACCAACCACTTAGTTCTGCCTCACATGTTACTATTCACATATCATAAAAAGTGAATGGAACCCTCTGGAGTTATGCAACCCTGGGATCCTAAAATTACCACAGCAAATTCTTATTAAGAGCACTGTTGTAACAATAATGTTTATTCAACATTATGAGATAAATCTGTAGTCTATCCATCTAAATTTTAGCCTTAGGTTATACCAGACTATCAATAACAATATTATTTTGACTCAAAATATAATTTTTTAAACTTTGTGTTCTAGTATCAAGATACACTGAGGAAAGTACTTAGATTCTCTTTAAAATGTCTGGATGTCCCTCATTGAGATCCATTTTTTCTTCCTCTGACAATAAAATGCAGCATGCAACAACTTTTTCCATCCCCAAGAAAGATTTTATACATACACATACCATGTGTTGCAAACTCTCTTTGGGGGATAGTACAGTTTTACATCCCACAACCACCAGAGACAACTTAATGTAAGTTTCCATTAAAATGCTTTTCCACACATCTCTTCTCAGCTCTGCAGTAAAAGAGAGTTCCTTGCCTCTGACTTCCCCTCTTCACAAGGGGTGAACCTTTGCTTGTATCTGTTTTCCTTTACATATGCTTCAGTATTCTCCTGGTGAGCGAGTCAGGAGAGAGACCTGGTGGACATGAAACTTCTTATTCAGCTCCTCGAAATACAAATCTATGATGTTCAAAAAGGAAAAGACTCGGGTATGAAGATTTGCATTTTGGAGGAGGCAGAGTTGTGTCATGCATATGAAACTGTGTGGTTTATTTTCACCACTATATTGTTATGTCTTTACTGCGCAGGTGTGGCTGAAGCTTTGTTCACTATGCTGGAAACAGTCCTTTCTCATGAAAATCTTTGCTCAAACCTTACTACTAGAATAAGCCTCTGGACCACCAGTTAGTTTTAATTGAATCACGTAGTGAAAGTTGTGAAATACTGTTTTCTCTATTCATCTAGGAAATGAAGGGACAAAAATATAATCCATCTTTAAGAAAATGTTACTTCATTTCTTCTGACAGAAACATTAGTTAAGCCAAAAAATACATCTAATAAAACATTTCACGTCTTGGTTTCTTGTTTCTTTTCCTTTCCTGTCTTTCTTTGTAGTGATATGAAACGTATTGGTATTTTCTTAAAAAAAGAAAAACAAGTAAGATGATTAATAGTAATACCTAATACATTAAACATAGCTAAATACCGTATTGGAAACTTATTTAATTATCTCCAAACTTAGAGGGGAATGCTTAATATTTTTTCTACTGTCAATGAAGACATGGGGTTCTGAGATATTAGATAACTTGCTGGTAGTTAGAGTTTGCATAACGTGGAGCTGAGTTTATTATCCCTGACCATGCGCATCTAAGTTCAAGTTCTTAACCACTATACTATCTTGTATGCCAACACTTCAATTAGCAAAGTTTGTGTATCTATAAAGAAGCTCCAAATTATTTTTATATCATTTTATAAAATGGAGGGATAAAAAAATACTACAATAGGATCATGAAGATGATCCTTTTTACTTTTTTATGGTACTAAAAGCAAAAAAGGTCTCTCTCTTCCAGTACACACATTCTATACTGTTGGATCTTTACCTGCAATGATGCTTATTCTACATATGTTATATAAGATTTATGACACATATAAAACATTTCCCTTGGAATTAGGTTCTTTGTTACCAAATACAGGACAAAGTTATCATGGAAATATACAAAGGTGATTGTTCTAGTCTTTTACTAATAACTTTAAAGCAACTTGTTCATGAAGGGATATATTCCATACTTCTCATTTCAGAAAAAAAGGTCAATTTATATATGCCCTTAAACTTCATATATTATCTACCATCTGTTTGTGGTAACAGAGTTACAAGAGCCATATAACTCCCACACCTTCCCAGAAAGCATTGAATCAATCCTAAATATTATATTCAAAAGTAAGTATAGTTGAGAAAAGAGCAGAATGTTTATGATTAGAACACAGGAACTACTATACTGTTCCCAAAATACACATGTGAGGACCAGTGCTAATTGAGAATAACATTCTCACCGGTATGTAGTGATAATGAGGAAAATAAAGACAACATCTTGGTTTCTTATGGCAGACTTTGTAATTATGTACCAAATACTCATTTCTCCTATATTGCTAAGAAAAGCTTCATTTTGTTTCAGTTGAAACACTATTCTATAATAACTTTTATATTCCCAGAGTCCTCTCCAGATGAACTTAGTCATGTGACCCAGTTTCTGTGCATGAGACATTAGCAAAAGTGGATGGGCTAGGACTGGGGTTTTGGAGAAACATAACCAAAATGCATCTTTTCTTTCTTTCTTACTCCTTTTAGAATGTGGAGGCAATGTCTGGTGGCAGACCAACCATGTCAAAATAATGAGAACACATTTTTGATAATGAAGGAAACTAAAAGGAACTTGGGTTCTTGAAAAGTTCCTTGAGCAACCGCACCATATATGAACTGGAATCCTCTAGATACCATTTTTATAAGTAAAAATAAATTTCTAATTAGCATCTTAATATAATTTCTTTACAGGCTTTCAAAGGCACTCCTAGCTAATATAAGTCCTCCTGAGGTCAGTGTAGTCCATGTGATATACCACGTTCATTTTGAGAATAAGCTTTAAATTCTTTTTATGAAAACATTTTTTTTCTTATTTTTAAGAAACATAATAATGCATGATAGTCTTTATTTGTCTTTTATTACTAAGTGTAAACTATAATATTGAAAAGACCAAGTTATTTTCAAATTTTAAATATATTTCATTGAAATAGAAAACCCTAGGAGCACTAGGTTAAGTTTTCAGGTTTCCCACTTGTCATTTTGATAATTTTTTTCAAATCAATGAACTTCAGCCCCCAAGAGTAAATGGCATATAATATCTAATCAACTCACAGAATTACCCGAGGAACAAATGAGGTAAAATATTTTATAATCTATAAAGCACTATGGAACTTTCCATGGTTATTGACAATAAAATATATGTCATGGCAATCATATTCCATTCTAAATCTGTGCCTAAATGCAATAAATGCCAGCAAGTGAGATATCAGTATATCCCGTAGTTATTTTCCTAATTAATGAGTCTGTACTAGAAATTGTTACCATGAATGTAATCAGCTCAATGTTTCCCTTTGCATTGTCAGAATGGTCATCTTTGGGATGAAGGAAAAAAAGGACATCTGTGCACATAAATTCCATAATATACAGCCAAGTGGCTTAAACCAAAATGCACTAGAAGCAATGCAGTGTCTCCTTGTAATAACAGTTATGTGTCCTAAGAGTCATAACCTGATGAGTTTGCTTATCTCAAAAGTCTCGGGGGAAAGAACAATCTGGCCACCTGGTTTACAGACTCTCATGCAAAAGATACTTGAGCACATACTAATGATGACATGGATGAAAATGTAAAATAAAGTCTACGAAGGAAAGCTTACAATAAAAACATTTAAAAAAAGAATAAGAAACATTATAGATTGTACACAGCCCCCCGCCAGAGGTTTCCGTAAACTAAAAGAGTTTTTATGCAGACAATAGTTGGCTAAGCACTTCACAAAAGACTACTAGGTAAGTCTTTGCCCCACAGTTGTCTGTGTACTTAACAGGAAAGAGGAGAGGAAAATGTCTAGACAATCATATTACAGTGAAGCTTTCTGGTCTTTCTAGTTAAAGAAATTTTCTAAATAAAAAGGGAGATTTTCTGAAGTGCAATCTATTTGATCAAGATATATCAGACCTACACAGCCAGTCGCTTGTTCTTTCCAATGGGATTGAGACTCTAGGGACAACCATATTTGCAACTGATTAATTAACAGAGATGATTTTGTGTATTCACTACCCTTCAAATTAGTCATGTAAGCAGTGTATATATTTAACCAATAGACAACCATTGTAAACATCCAAAAATTTCTTCTGTAGAAACTCTCTTACAAATTTGATACCCTCTAAAGGGTAAAACCATATCCTTTTGTGCATATTTCATTTTTTTCACTGATCTAAATTATTTAGTGAGGATACACATAGTTATTTGAGAGATGCTAAGTAAAACTCCTTTTACAGGAGCAGAAGAATATTTGTGTGAATAAGAGAAAAACCTTTAAAATAGATTTCACATCATTCTCTGACAAACTCTGATTATTGAATCACATGATGTCTTGTCACCTTTCTTATACTGCAAAGCTGCTCTTAAAATCCCACACACACTGTTTAGATCCAACACAAAGAAAAAGAAGCCAGCCCAACAGTGAAAATGTTAAGGAACTCCTGAACTGCATAAACCAGCAGATCTTTCTGGATTTTTCCTACAGTTAAACTTAGTTCAAATCCCTACTTGGCTTTTACTAGCTTTTGCCTGAGCAAATTATAAATTCCTTTTTGGATCACTTTTCTAAGTCAGAGGATTAATGTGAATATTAAATTAGTTAATTAATATAAAACACTTTCCACTGTATTTAGTATGGTTGGGACTTGCTGAATTATTTGTCACTACTGCTATAATTATTTGAGAAATATGTTTGGTCTATATTTCTCTTAAAATATTTTTGAGACTTCATAGGTGACCTCCTTAGATGTCCATTTTCAAGTATTGAAAGCATCAATGGGAAAGGAATCTAGTAGAAGAAAAACACAAAGACATTGTCACAGTCTAGTTAAACACACACTTCATAAGATTAAATAATGTGGGATCCTTGGAAAATGATGGAGGGCTGCAATTTTTTTTTCACACACACACAAAAAAATTAAAATGCAATGGGGCTGTTTATTAGTATTTGCTTAATAACTAGTTTTTAGTGTTGCTTATATGCAGACATAACTGAGTTACTGAAATCACATCAGAATCACACTTGATAGAGCTGTGAAGTAGAGAGAAGCTATTCAGATCCCCAAGTCTGTGGGACCATAGAAGAGTATATGGACATGTTAATTCCCTTCCTAAAGTGATTATCTCCCATAATATGCGCTCTTCTGTGAATATTCCCTTTTTTGAAAAAGGATGAACCTATAAATAATCATGCACTTGAAAAATGCTATGTGTTGTTCCTTCTCTTGCAAAAATATGCTATGGGTTCAGAAATGGAAAATGAAATATTGCCAAAAAGAATGAAAACTTAAATTTGGAGTTAACTATATCAGGAAGCCATGATAAAAATGACTTAAAGTTCTTAACTCAGAGGGTCTTTATTTAGCACCTTTGTTTAACAATGTACTCTAAATTCAACTTTTTTCTAGTCTCAAGCTGTTTAGTTCATAATTTTCTTAAATGCATACTCAAATTGTTATTAAGTTTCAACTCTTCTATTCTTCTAAGATAAGTAATTTGTGTCACAGAAGGTTTATTATTGAATTCTTATTTATATTAAAAAGAGATTTAAATGCTAACATTTTAATTACAGTTCAATATCAGATAAAATCTACCTATTCCATTATCCTTTCTATTGACATAATATATTGTTCTAATGGTGCTGAACAATCAGCAAAACAAAAAAGAGCAATGTGTTCTCCATAACATGGGCTATAATATATTTCCCCTGTGAAATATATAGTCAGAATTATTACCTAATTATTTATTGAAGTATTATTATATCTCAAGATCATTCTCATGCTGACCTTATAGCATCATATGGATATGGTAATCTATCAGATTTAGAATACTGGATCAAATGTCTATTGATAACAAAACACCTGTTAGAAATTAGTTTCAGAATTATTACCTGATAATAAATAGATTTTTTAAAAAACTGACATCTTTATTAAAACACAAGTATTAGGGGTTAAAAAGTAGTTTGAAATTTAGCATTATAAAGACCTAAACTGCACAAACATATATTAGTAACTATACTCAACAAATCTTTCATGTTTTACTATTTACTGTATATTAATTATATTAATGTTTCCGCCAGTTTTATGCAATATTAGAAGTCATAATAAAGATGAGGCATACTAATAACAACGTCAAGGCATACTAATACTTCCTTTAGTTAATAACTTTCCTTAGTTCAGTATCAGTACTGTAAATACATTTGGATGTAAAGTGATGTTTTCTGGCTTAGAATATGTGCCAGGTAAATCCTCCTCCCTTTGTTCTCCCTACATTATGTGATTGACACTCCACCGAGAGAGAGTTTAGGCCCTCTTCACTTGAATCTGGATGGAGCTCTGACCACAGTGGGCATGACATGATGTAACTTCTCAGGTTACATCATCAAAGCTGATAAAGCTTCTGCTTAGTCAACTCTTGATTCTCAATAATGGAACCCTGCCATGGTGTGATGAAGCCACCAGTGGGCCTGTGTCTAAGTTTTCAATATGAGTGGCAGGTGAGTTGCCAAAGCCAGCATCAATCAACCTGCTGACATGAGAGCAAAGCAGGCTTGACACAGACCCGGTTCCATCTACTGTGTGACTGCAGATAGATGATGACATTGAGTAAGAATCATGTGATCAGCCCTCAGAACTTTGAGAGATGTTAATAAAATTATTCTTTATGTTTTTAAGCCACCAAGTTTTAGGGTGATTAATTACACAATAGATATATGCAATATGAAAGAATGGTTTTTATTCCTACATTTAGTTATTTCAGCCCAACATCTTTTAGCTGTGTGCACTTGGTTTATCTTCTTTAAATATACAGCTTTTCCTATTTAAAATTTAGGGAAAAATATAATCCTTCATTTATAATGTCACCTATAGAGAAGGCCAGAGACAGCCTTTCAAAATTCCACAACAAAATACTTCAAAAGAAATTGAAACCTAGCATATCAGAGAAACTAAATAGATAAGCCACCCTAATGTCATAATCTGATATGAAATTCTTCTCATCATAGCACCAGTGGAGATCATTTGAAATATCAGTCAATGCCTGGTGTGAACTATTTTGTTGAAGAGGCAAAATAAGCCAAAAAACTGAAAGAAGATGTTCATGACATATTCTTCTCTTTTGTCCTCCCTCATGTTGGGGTTTTTAGCCCTCCATGGAACCCCCCCTGAACCTGCAGAGGAGTGAGGGGAGAGCACGCCCCAGCAAGGTGAGGTCGGGAGAGGTAAGTGCCGGCTGTCCGCCCGATCACCAGCCCTCGTTCCCGAGGACAGAGACGTGACAGGGAGCTCAGTCAAAGCAGGAACTCATTTACTGCGGAAACAGCAAGGCATATATAGTACTCATGGGCCAATCAGCACAAAGGTCAGGCAGTCACAAGCCCTTCACGCAGGAAGGCACATCATACAGGTAAACGGTGTCCACAAGCTGATCATGTTAGTGGAAGACTTGAGTCGCCAATCAGGAGCGGGAGGCAGGCCTAAGCAGAAAATCACCTCCCTTTTGAAAGCAGGCAGAGCACCGCCCTTTGTGCATCCGGCGGACGCCATCTTAACAATGATTCAGCATTTCAGGCATTTTCTTTTGGAGTCTAGAATATCCTACACCCTCGGAGAATCTTTTTTACTTAGACTTTTAGCTTACATTCAAATAAACCTGATGTGTCAATATTATCAATATTATGACCACAAGAATCTTCCCTGTGATATGTAAAGCTGTACTGTTTTCTCATTGCTCTTTACTATCACGTTATAATGATATATTTATTGTAATTGGGCATTTGTGCTGTTTACAAATTGGAGCTTTATGAGTATTATTTGTCACATTCCTTTAATGTCTTCTGGTACACTCTAAGAGTACACCAAAGAGTAGATTACTGTGTCATATTTTCACTTTGCTAAATGGTTTTGCAAAGAAGTTATAAAATTTATATTCCGGTTTACTGCATTTGAGAGTTTCAGTTGCTCCAAGTCCTTGATAATGCATAATATTATCATTCCTTTAAATTTTAGTTAATCTGAAAGTGATACCTCATTCAACATTTAATTTTTATTCCCCTCCTAAATAACTATAATATGGTCATGTGGATATCCCCTTTTGTAAAGACCATTTTTAATATTTCCTCTATGTTTTATAGGGCTATTTGCATTTTCTTATCTATTTGTATTGTGTTTATTAATACACCCTTGTGGGCAAAATTGCAATATTTCCAGAATCTCTCACTTAACTTTAGTGCATCTCCATATCAATAGGTGTTTCCAAGGGATGGAAAGAAGTAGTCCATCTCCATATCAATAGGTGATTACAAGGTGGGTGGGGGGCAAGCTTGGCACTGGGACCAAAAAGGTGTGATGGGGTCCCTTTTTGCTGCAGCCAGGTTGCGAGAGACATGGGAGAGCAGAAATGGATAACTGCTTGTAAGCAATAAACAGGTTTCTCCCACTTTATTTCTCCTTTGACTGATTTTGGCTTCAAAGGTTATTTGCCCTGGGGTGGGAACATATTTTCATCCTTGAGTTACAATGTATATACGTCCTGTGTCTGGAATAAGAATGGCATATATCTCTTCCCACATGTGACTTGTCTTTTCACATTGTTCATGGTAACTTTGACTGTTAGAAATTCTTAATTATGATTAACCTATTTAATCATTTTCTTAATAATTATTACTTTTTTTTCTTAAGAAATATTTGCCAATCCTAAATTGATAAAGACATTCTCTCATGTTAATTTCTAAATATTTTTTTGTGATATGCCTTTCACATTTTTAAAACAGCACTCCAGATATTGTCTAAAGAATATATGATATAGCTCAAGAGAATGTGAAGATATCTTTAGGAAATTGTTAATGACCCAGGTGAGACACAGTCATCACAAAGACCAAGATGGTAGCAAAGAGGACAAAGGAAGTAGACTGAACTGAAATGGATTTTGAATGTAAGACTTGCTGCTTGGTTGCAAACTGGAGTTAGACACAAGGAATGGTTGATGATAAGATCTGGGGATTTTTGATTCAAGAAGTTGTGACTTGAGAAAATATGAGAAAAGAAAGTTATGGTTTTGGTAAGTAGTGAGTTCTGTTTAGGGTATATTAAGCCTCATCAGTAAATATCAAATAGGTCATAACATATACAGTGTTGGGATTCACAGAAAAGGTTAGACTTGGAGATAGGATTTTCAAGTTACCAGAATTTAGATGGTATGGAAAATGGCCAGGATTGAATTGTAAGGCTTTTCAACATCTAGAACCCTGATAGAAGAGGAACAGAGATGAGAAGTATCTGTTGGGTAAAAGGCAAAGCAGGACAACATACTGCTACAGAAATTTAGAGAAAAAAGTGTTTCAAAAAGCAAGTGATTGACATGTAGAATGATCCTGGAAAATGGCTGAAGAACAGGAGAGGAAAATATCTGTTGAGCTGATGACAGGAAGGTGGTTACAGAACTCAGAAGAGCAGTTTTAGTACATAGGAAGGAACTGATAGCAGATTAGAGAAAGTGAAGTCTGAATAGGACTGGAGAATAATTAAAACAACAAATGTAGGCTATTCTTCATAAAAGATTGCTTTTTTTTGAGAAGTGAGTTAGAGTAATGAGATAATATCTAAAAGAGATGTGGTTAAAAGATTGCTTTTTTAATGAAGGCAAAAATGAATAAATTCATACATACATACATACATACATACCTAAGGACACGTTTAGGCAGTGGGAATGATTAAGTTGAGTGGTAGAGATTAATGATGGTGAATAGAGAAGAACTGAACCAAAGTCCTTGAGATAAAAGTCAAACATCCAAATCACAAGATAAAATATTGTCCTTTGAGGGGAACAGAAGCTGTTCTTTCATGTAACATGAGGGACAGTGGATAATTTGGTTTTTGATTCTGTGCAGATTTGTGGATGGGAAGATGAGGGATTTTTCTACATACATTTTTCCCCCTCAGTAAAGACTTATATAAAGCCATTGTCTTAAAGTAAGTTAGATAGAGTGAGTGTTACAGTTTTAAGGAAGAAAGGAGAGCCATCACCTTGATGAGTAGAAAGTGATTTTATGGGGCAAACAGTAAGATGTTCAGGTAGTGAGAGGTGTTTGAACTCTATGTTTTAAAATAAATTTAAATCTAAATTTAAAATAAAACAAGTCAGTCCAGTTTTCTGATGTTTGCTATAATATCTAATTGCTTGAGTTTATGCATAATGTGGCTACATAAAATGGTTATTTCAATAGGCTTTCAGATTTTCCAGATCAACATAAGAAAATCAATGGCACATTGAGAATGAAAGTGGTATGCAAAGGCTGGCTGTCATACAGGCCATGAGCATAGACTGATGGGGTCATAGCATAGACAAAAACATGATAGGGTCAATGGAATAGGGTCTTGATATAAAGATAAAAAAATTACATTTTTTTTTATGGTATATAATTAGGAAAAGCCTTGTATCTAAAATTTCATTTGCTTCTGTACACAAGTAAGTATTTCTACTTTAAATTTAAAGGGGTTTCTCCTTTGCAATGTACATACATTATATGATTGTTTAAGAAATATAAGCTTTATAAATGATGCCAATAATACCAATTAAAACATATAGAAATTATTCCAGGATAACAGTATAAAATCTAACCTCTCCTGGGTAATCTGCATTATGTGCTCGGCCTAGTTATAATCCTTATTTTCTTCTAGTCTAATGACCTTACACACTTACTTGTTTTCTTGGTCTCAGTTTTCCATTATGAAAAATGAGCAGAGTAGAACAGATAAATTTCCCACATGTTTAATATTCATTTATTATTCAGTCAATGAATGCTTTATACATACAGACTACATGCAGAGCATAGTTATATAAATGTTGGGATAAGACTGCAATAATAAAGAATACATCATCCAAGGAGAGCATATGTTGTGAAAGAAGGTAAGCTATGTGCACAATTGACTCAAATACATGGTAAAGAATGAACAGGGTTGTAAATGGGACAGAGTGACTTTCCAGTTACTTCTTTTTCACTGACCACTCTAGAACCTGGACCATATTCTTTGTCTTACCAACAATTGCTATCAAAATCAAAGGAGACTTCAACAACCTCAAATCAAATGTCTATGATTTCTACTGCTTCAACAACCTTTATTCAATGATCACATTTCAAATCTTGTCAGCACCTGGATTTTAATGTGTAAAACCTTAAATTCCATAATGCAATTGCCTGGTTAAAATATTTTCACAACAGTGTGTAACAGTGACTTAAGCAAAGAATGGCTAAAATAGTGGAATTCCCTTTTCAGTTTAATTTAGAACTGGAACAGAAATGTAAATAATCATTATGAGGGAAAGTGGATTCTAGAGATAGTGTGAACTGAAAAATTAAGCAATTATATTAACTATCTATGAAGACGAAGTGGTCAAATGTGAGCTTGGTTACCTGAAAGTCAGCAGTGCTCTCAGAAGAAAAGCCAGATTGAAAACTCAGGTCTGTCAAGTAAAATTATGGTATCAGTTATTAAAAAAAGTTCATTTACACAAAATATCCTCATCTTTAAAGAATAATTAATGCATAACAGAGCCATTTTCAAGGAATTCATATATTTCATTTTATAAAACAATATTGACTGAATACATGATTACTTCTAATGGTAATGACAAATTCTTTTACTTAAACTAGATTTTAGTAACTGTTAATAGAAATAAATATTTACTATTCTTCCTATCCTGGCATAATTTCTCAATTTTTTTTCCCAAGATTGATTATCATAGCCATTGATTTACATGGAATTGTCATTGTTGATGTTTAAAGTAGTACTGAGTGGTGGTGGGAAGAAAGCCTGAGGGATATGAGGCTGGGTTTCATTTATGACAACTGGACTGGGTTTAAACATCTGCAGAACAATGTAGATGAGAAACTTAAAGAAATGTTTTTCATGAGTCAAGTAATAATATCATCATCATTAAAAGAACTGCTTCAATATACACATGGAAAAATACACCTTTAAGATGGGAAATAAACCATTCTCTAGCTTCTGCACTGAACTAAGCTTCTCACAGCACCCTGAGATCTGGAAGCTATATGCACACCCACAGTCACTCCCTTTGGCTTGGCCAGTGTCATAGTGATGGCTGGCAAAGATAAAGGAGGTTGTGCCAAATGATTTCATGGAGATCTGTCTGTAACAAGTAGGTGATGGGGCAAGAAGGAAGAAGGGGAAATGTTCCACTGGAGAACTGCAAATGAGAGATGTGTAAGACAACTTTATGGTAATTCAGGCAAAACTTACAGATATTTTGAAAAGGACTAATTTCTAGACATAAAGGAGGTGGGGATGTGTGCCATAATGTCTCAATTTTAAAAAGGAGGAACGTTCTAACTGGAGACCATATCCTGATGAAGTTGTAAATATATGGGTCATAGAAATAATAACAATCTATTTTTAAAAAATAACCCTCACTAACTCTCAGTTTCTTAGATTAAAAATCAAGAAGTAGTGGAATATTGTCCCCATAAAGAGTAAATTAAGGCCAAAACAAATTAAGAATATTGTTTGGACTACAAATAGATTTTAAAATTCCAACTTCAAATTTCCTCAATCACTGAATTTATGTAGGTTTGCAGTTAGTGTGTATTTGTAAGCAACTTTATAGCTCTATCTGAGGAATCTAGAACCCATTCATTGACAATTACTAAAATAAATATTTTCATTCCTGAGAGCATAACTTAAAGCATACAGTTGACCTTATCAGTAACTTTGAAACTCAGATAAAAAAATAAAATACATCATTTTTTTCCAAGATGGCAGCATGAGAGGTGAGACAGAGAGCTCCTCCCAAAATCATAAACAGTACAAGAATATAGTTGATAAATGCAACTAACCTTCGGACAGCAGCAGGAAAGAGGGCTGAGCCAGACTGCATATGGATCTCACGAACAGAGCAGACCTCGGGAAGCAGGGTAATGTGTGGGGCCCTTGATCCGGCCGGACCCAGGCCCTTCCCCCACCCCAGTTCATGGGAGGGAGGAAGAGAAACAGAGCGTGGGAGGGGGTGAAAGCCTGAGACTGCTGGACACATACCCCCGGGACATCTGCTTTGTGAGCAGAATCCTATAGTTGTGTGGTGCTCTGGACATTGGGAGCTTGGACAGATGGAGTGTTTAATAAAACTGACATTCTGGCCATTTGTGGAGGAGGAGATCCACACCTGGTCGCTTTGTGTCAGAGGAAAGGCAGGGAGTCTGAGAGTCTTCCTAGCAACAGAGGGCTGCTGAAGGGGTGGGGTTTGCACGGAGCTTACTGTGCAGGAGAAGGGAGAGCTGAATGAGGTAGTCTGGGTGCGCTCTGCCCAGCTGGTTGGGAATTTTGAGAAGCTTCAGGTGCTCCATCCCCCTGACTGCCTATTCAACTCCGAGGCCCCCCACTGTGACACACAGCCTGCCAAGCCTACCTACTGGCCTGCAGGCACCTGCTCGCAAATCCGCAGTCATTGCACAGGCGCTGTGCCAGCCAGAGGGAGGCCCCACTTACAACAGCTGAGACGCAAAGCACATTAGTTTACCTGTGTGTGCTTGGCCCACTGCCTCTGACACTGGAAACAGGCACCGCAGCGGGAAGCAGGAACAGACCTTTCCTATACACAGGCACCAGCTCCACTCCCTGAGGACCCCCAACCTCACTCTAGGTGCTGAGCAGCTCCAGAGACTGGAGTTTCTATACACTAGTGGGCACCACACAGAAAAATGAAATGTCAAAAGAATATGGTTCAGACAAAAATCTCACAAACCCCATAAAAAGGGCCAAATGAAACTGAACTCAACAATCTTCCTGAAAGAGAGTTCAAAATAAAAATTATAAACATGCTTATGGGGGTACAGAAAAATATTGAAGACCTCAGGAATGAATTTAGAATGGAGATTCCATCATTAAGAAATACCATATCTGATGAAACATACAATGGAGGGATTTAAAAGCAGATTAGATGTAGTAGAAGAGATGGTAAATGTAATAGAAATTTGAGAAGAGGAATAAAAAGAAGCTGAGGCACAGAAAGAGAAAAGGATCTCTAAGAATGAAAGAATATTGAGAGAACTGTGTGACCAATCCAAACGAAACAATATTTGCATTATAGTGGTACCAGAAGAAGAAGAGAGAGAAAAAGGGATAGAAAATGTCATTGAGGAGGTAATTACAGAAAACTTCCCCAATCTGGGGAAGGAGATAGTCTCTCAAGCCATGGAGGTCCACAGGTCTCTCAACACAAGGGACCCAAGGAAGCCAACATCAAGACATATAATAATTAAAATGTCAAAGATCAAGGATAAAGACAGACTTTTAAAAACAGCCAGAGAGAGTAAAAAGATCACATACAAAGGAAAACCCATCAGGCTACTATCAGACTTCTCAACAGAAACCTTACAGGCCAGAAGGGAGTGGCATGATATATTTAATGCAATTAAGCAGAAGGGCCTTGAACCAAGAATACTCTACCTGGCAAGGTTATCATTTAAATTTGAAAGAGGGATTAAACAATTTTCAGATAAGCACAATCTGAGAGAATTTACCTCCCACAAACCACCTCTACAGGGCATTTTGGGGGGACTCCTATTGATGGAAGTATTCCTAAGGCTAAATAGATGTCATTGAAGGGAAGACAAAGAGTAGAGAATATGATTCATCACATATAAAGAATGGAGGAGGAAGAAAAAGGATGAAAAAAAAAAAGAACCTTTAGGTTGTGTTTGTAATAGTATAGGAACTAAGTTAAATTAGATAGTTAGTAAGGGAATTGCCCTTGAACCTTTGGTAACCACAAATCTAAAGCCTGCAATGGCAATAACTACATACCTATTGATAATCACCCTAAATGTAAACAGTCTGAATGTACCAATCAAAAGATATAGAGTTATTGAATGGATAAAAAAACAAGACCCATCTATATGCTGCCTACAAGAGACTCACTTCAAACCCAAAGACATACAAAGGCTGAAAGTAAAGGGATGGAAAAAGATATTTAATGCAAATAATAGAAAAGAGCAGGAGTTGCACTACTTGTATCAGACAAAATAGACTTCAAAACAAAAAAAAATCACAACAAAGAAGGACATTACATAATGATAAAGGGGGCAGTCCAACAAGAAGATGTAACTATTATAAATATCTATGCACCCAACACAGGATCACCTACATATGGGAAACAAATACTAACAGAATTAAAGGGGGAAATAGAATGCAATGCATTCATTTTAGGAGACTTCAACACACCACTCACTCCAAAGGACAGATCAACCTGACAGAAAATAAGTAAAGACAGAGAGGCACTGAACAACATGTTAGAACAGATGGACCTAACGGACATCTACAGAACACTCCATGCAAAAGCAACAGGATACACATTCTTCTCAAGTGTACATGGAACATTTTCAAGAATAGATCATATATTAGGCCACAAAAAGAACCTCAGTAAATTCAAAAAGATTGAAATTGTACAAACAAGCTTCCTGATCACAAAGGTATGAAACTAGAAATAAATTAGACAAAGGAAACAAAAAAGTCCACAAACACATGGAGGCTTAATAACATGCTCCTAAATAATCAATGGATCAATGACCAAATAAAAACAGAGATCAAACAATATATGGAGACTAATGACAACAATAATTCAACACCACAAAATCTGTGGGATGCAGAGAAGGCTGTGCTAAGAGGGAAATATGCAATACAGGCCTACCTGAGGAAAGACAAACAATCCCAAATGAACAGTCTACACTCACAATTAATGAAACTAGAAAATGAAGAACAAATGAGGCACAAAGTCAGAAGAAGAAAGGACATAATAACGATTAAAGCAGAAATAAATAAAATTGAGAAGAATAAACAATACAAAGAATCAATGAAAGCAGGAGCTGGTTCTTTGAGAAAATAAACAAAATAGATAAACCCCAGCCAGACTTCTCAATAAAAAAAGAGAGTCTACACACATAAACAGAATCAGAAATGAAAAAGGGAAAATCACTACAGATACAACAGAAATACAAACAATTATGAGAGAATACTATGAAAAATTATATGCTAACAAACTGGATAACCTAGAAGAAATGGACAACTTTCTAGAAAAACATAACCTTCCAAAGCTCACCCAGGAAGAAACAGAAAATCTGAATAGACCAATTACCAGCAAAGAAATTGAATTGGTAATCAAAAAACTACCTAAGAACAAAACCCCTGTACCAGATGGTTTCACTGATGAATTTTATCAAACATTTACTGAAGACCTAATACCCATCCTCCATAAGGTTTTCCAAAAAGTAGAGAAGAGGGAATTCTCCCAAACTCATTGTACAAGACCAACATCACTCTAACACCAAAACCAGGCAAAGACACCACAAAAAAGAGAAAATTACAAACCAATATCCCTGATGAACATAGATGCAAAAATACTCAACAAAATATTAGCAAACCTAATGAAAAAATACATCAAAATATCATCCATCATGATCAAGTGGGATTTATCCCTGGGATGCAAGGATGCTACCTCATTAGAGAAAATATCAACATCACCCACTACATCAACAAAAAGAAGAACAAAAACCACATGATCATCTCCATAGATGCTGAAAAAACATTCGACAAAATTCAACATCCATTCATGATAAAAACTCTCAATAAAATGGGTATAGAGGGCAAGTACCTCAACATAATAAAGGCCATATATGACAAACACACAGCCAACATTATATTTAACAGTGAGAAGCTGAAAGTTTTTCATTTAATATTGGGAACAAGACAAGGATGCCCACTCTCCCAACTTTTATTCAACATAGTGCTGGAGGTCTAGCCACTGGAATCAGACAACACAAAGAAGTAAAAGGCATCCAGATCGGAAAGGAAGAACGCAAACTGTCCTTGTTTGCAGATGATATGATATTGTACATAAAAAACCCTAAAGAATGCACTCCAAAACTATTAGATCTAATATCTGAATTCAGCAATGTTGTGGGATGCAAAATTAATACACAGAAGTCTGTTGCATTACTGTGCACTGATAATGAACTAGCAGAAAGAGAAATCAGGAAAACAATTCCATTCACAAGCACATCAAAAAGAATAAAATACCTAGGAATAAGCCTAACCAAGGAAGTGAAAAATCTATACCCTGAAAACTACAAGGCACTCTTAAGAGAAATTAAAGAGAACACTAATAAATGGAAATTCATCCCATGCTCTTGGCTAGGAAGAATTAATATTGTCAAAATGGCTATACTACCTAAAGCAATCTACAGATTCAATGCAATCCCTATCAAAATACCAACAGCATTCTTCAATGAACCAGAGAAAATAGTTTTAAAATTCATATGGAGCCACAAAAGACCCCGAATAGCCAAAGCAATCCTGAGAAGGAAGAATAAAGCAGGGGAGATTACTCTCCCTGACTTCAAGCTCTACTACAAAGCTACCGTAATCAAGACAATTTGGTACTGGCACAAGAACAGACCCATAGACCAGTGGAACAGAATAGAAAGCCCAGATGTAAAACCAAGCATATATGGTTCTTTAATATACAATAAAGGAGCCATGGATATACAATGGGGTAATGACAGCCTCCTCAACAGCTGGTGTTGGCAAAACTGGACAGCTACATGTAAGAGAATGAAACTGGATTACTATCTAACCCCATACACAAAAGTAAACTCAACATGGATCAAAGACCTGAATGTAACTCATGAAACCATAAAACTCTTAGAAAAAAATATAGGCAAAAATCTCTTAGACATAAACATGAGCAACTTCTTCATGAACATGTCTCCCCAGGCAAGGGAAAGAAAAGCAAAAATGAACGAATGGAACTATATCAAACTAAAAAGCTTCTGTACAGCAAAGGATACCGTCAGTAGAACAAAAAGATATCCTACAGTATTCAAGAATATATTCATAAGTGACATATCCGATAAGGGGTTGACATCCAAATTATATAAAGAGCTCACGCACCTCAACAAACAAAAAGCAATAAGCCAATTAAAAAATGTGCAGAGGAGCTAAACAGACACTTTTCCAAAGTAGAAATTCAGATGGCCAACAGGCACATGAAAAGATGCTCCACATCACTAGTCATCAGAGAAATGCAAATTAAAACCACAATAAGATATCACCTCACACCAGTAAGGATCACCGCCATCCAAAAGACAAACAACAACAAATGTTGGCAAGGATGTGGAGAAAGGGGAACACTCCTACACTGCTGGTGGGAATGTAAATTGGTGCAACCATTGTGGAAAGCAATATGGAGGTTCCTAAAAAACTAAAAATAGAAATATCAATTGACCAGGAATTCCACTCCTAGGAATTTACCCTAAGAATACAGCAGCCCAGTTTGAAAAAGATATATGCACCCCTATGTTTATCGCAACACTATTTACAATAGCCAAGAAATGGAAGCAACCTAAGTGTACATCAGTAGCTGAATGGATAAAGAAAGTGGTATATATACATAATGGAATATTATTCAGCCATAAGAAGAAAACAAATTCTACCATTTGCAACAACATGGATGGAGCTAGAGGGTATTATGCTCAGTGAAATAAGCCAGGCGAAGAAAGACAAGTACCAAATGATTTCACTCATATGTGGAGTATAAGAGCAAAGAAAAAACTGAAGAAAGAAAACAGCAGCAGACTCACAGAACCCAAGAATGGACTAACAGTTACCAAAGGGAAAGGGACTGGGGAATATGGGTGGGAAGGAAGGGATAAGGGGGAAAAAGGGCTATTACAATTAGCACACACAAAATAGTGGGGGTGGGGGCGGGGGCGGGGTAGGGGGATATGGGGAAAACAGTATAACACAGAAAAGACAAGTAGTGATTCTATAACGTCCTTCTACACTAATGGACAGTGACTGCAATGGGAGTATGTGGTGGGGACTTGATAATAGGGGGAGTCTTGTAACCATAATGTTGCTCAAGTAATTGTGTATTAATAATAACAAAATAAAAAAAGAAGATACATCACCTTGATATTTTCACTTCAGTTTGTCACCTTAAAAGTCATATCTTCATTAACATTTCTGTAATTATAATAGTTTCAAAGCCTAAGATAGAAATAAATAATAGGTTTTATTTTACATTTTATTTTCTGATCCTCAATCCTCTTCCAACATTTTTAAATGTCCTACATTTATCTGTCTTTAGGGGAAAAGAAGATTTTCTAATCATAGCATTATAAATGTGGAAACATATAGAGATAAGAATTGCTCAAGGCCATCGACAGAGGTGTGATTGACAGCAAGCCACCACAGAATATAAAACACTACATTGGTGTTAATTACTCAAATATACATTATTCAAGCTGTAAAGAATGTGGACCTTTGTAAGATAAAAAGAAAATTAATGTTTTAAAAATCATGGTACTCTAAAGAGAAAACAAAGGAAACACAGTGTAAAGTTGAATAAATATAAATAAGTAGCAGAAATTTACATATACTTTCTGACTTTTTATTACAATACTTCCCTTGAAACTGAGTTAGTTATAGAACAGCATGGTGTAAAGCAGGCTGGCTCTTCTCAAACAGTGTGACCATCTCTGGCTGTGTTCCTACAGATATGGAATCAAATAAATATGACCCCCCCCAAAAGCATAAAATCCAACATATGAACACAATAAATTTCTATTATCATATAAATTATGATCTAGGTAATAGAAATAAATGTAGGTAGATGTCAGTTACACACACACCATTGCAAGTACATATAACAAGAGTCTGAACCCCATGATGTCTAACAATGTTAGTGATATAATTTTCATGGCTTTGTTATGGCAAGGGAAAAAGGAATTGAGTTTTTCTTCGCTAAAACTGTGCTGAATAAGTCATATGTGCTATTTCAGTTAGGCCTGGAAAATAATTATTATTCTCTATTAAAAGAGAAGGAAATAAGAAATAGAGTATTATGTAGTCACAGAACTTGCCGGAGATATATCTAGGTTTGAAATCTGTATTTGTCATACTCTCTCCTCCCACTCACCTTGCAGAGACCCCTGAACTGTAACTGGAACCGTGCATTCCATATGGGAGAGGGAGTGGAGGGTGACATAGAAGAGACAGAATGACACAAAGAGAGGTTTTGAGATCTTCGTGGAACAAACTGAAACTTCCAATAATAATGTACCTTATAGATTCTCAAGTAGCCAAAAAGAATTTGCATAACTCCCCCTAGTCTAAAATACCACCAGGAAAATAATTTGGCACAGGGACAATCATTTTAGAAAACCTGCATTCACAATGCAACTGCTAATATTATAGTGCCACAATAGGGGGAAATAAAGAAAAGGTTCAGAATGAAGATTGTTTTCAGCATGTGCCAAATGCTAACTGAAAATCCACTTCAAATAGAGTAGTGTTACTTCCTTTTCATTTCATTTCTCCCCCAATACTGCTTTAAATATTGGATTTTCTTGTGATAAGGGGTCCAAGTTAATGATCAAAGTGCACTTCTTGAAGCCAAATAATTTAACTCAGCTTTTCAGAGTTACTCTTCCTAAAATAGTCCCTGGGGAGTCAAATTTTCCTGACTCAAGATATTTCTATTCAAGGTCTAAAACCACTTTTAAGGGTAATAGCTAAGTAAACTCTGTTATATTTTGGTTGATTGAATCTGCATGAATTATTTTTCATTAAATGGCAAAAATCTAATTCTAGGGGGAAAAAGTCTCATTAATTGTTTTCATAAAGATGTGCCCCAGGGCAGCATTTAGTTTTTCACTGACCATGGGTTTCAGAGAGCTTTTCAATTCTGCCAAATCATTGCTTGCTTATGTTATTCATTGAAAAAGGAAAAACTTAAAATGAACTTTTATGATAAACACTTAAGAAAAATTTTTTTGAACTAAAAACATCTTCCTAGTATGGATATGCACTTATAACCTATAAATGAAAAAGACATGAAAAACAAGTAGACTCACATGGATGGCACATTTGCCAATAACTGATTTCAAGTCACCTCTCTCGAGAAAATGCTGGCCATCCTGGACTCTGCTCAGTTTTCCTAATGCTGGAAAGAAAGGGTGTAAGCCTGGGAAAAATACAATGCTCTTTTGAGACCAAATGCTATAATCACCACAGATACTACAGACTCATATATATGCATAGAATTTTAAAAAGTGTGATGCAAGAGGGAAGAAATAAACCACTGTCCACTAGAACTAAGCAAGATTCTCATTCATGGCTGAAGATCTTGGGTAAGGATACTCCACTTTTGTAATCTCAAGGAAACTATGTTTTGCACACTTGCACATTCACATACTCACAGAAGATACTTGGGTGAAATATCTTCTTAGAGACATGTTAAATTCAATGTTTTCTCTTGACCAAAGCATAGATTTTTAAGTTACATCACTTTTATAAACTGCTTTTATTCTTAACTATGGTCTAAAAGTTTCCTCTTGCAAAACAGATTGATCTTACTTCAGCTTACAAAATAAGTGAAAAGTGGACTTGATTCCTTCCACCTTTCTACTTAAAATGCCTCTAAAGCTTGCAAGCTGAGAGTGGAATGCACTTTTCCTCAGGTACATAATACTTGCATACCTTATTGTGTTTCCTAATCGAGAAAAATTGTCAGTGGCTGACCTGAGTGCTTCTACTAATAAAAAATAAAGTCAAAGATTAAAATGGCCTTACCTCTCTTCTAAATGTCCTTCAATATTAAAGTAGAAAGTTTCCTGAAGTTTCAGTACTGGTGCAGTATGGTGCTTACTTCTACCTTCTAGAGTCAACAACAGAGACTAAGAGATAAATTTTACCCTTCAAAATAAACAGCACAATCAAATACTATCTTAGTAGTTATGTTAATATTCTATGCTATATATATATATATGAACATAATTAAGTCATATTCATATTCTATGAATATGACTTAATTACAAAAACATTTTAACTAAAAACATTTTCACAAAATATAAAAATTTAAAAAGAACCTGTCATTCTCTGTATAAGAGAACTTTATAATTTATTTCTTATATTTTTGTAAGTATAGTGGATTTTCTCTTTCATGCAATCTGCCTTATTTTTGAGTGAAAACCACAGCAACAATGGGCTGCTTATAGGAAGCAAATAAACATGCATTTTCCCTGTTTCTCCATCAGGATTTTAAATTCATTAAATGAATGGAACTCATGGAGCTATTTTGGAATAGTCTAATTGCAGACATTGAACAAGAAGTCATTTTACCTCCCAATGAAAAGTTAGCAAGATTTAATGGAAGTCATCCTAGACTGAAAGAATTTCACTATTCAGCCTGGATCTTACACTAACACAGTGTTATCAAGCTTTTTGACACGGTTCTCTGAATCTCAGTTTTCTCATCAGTTAAATGAGGTGCATTTTAAGGATTCAGTAACAATTTATTGGTAGACTGTCATATTGATATTCATATTGCATATAGAATTCATATTGCAATGAAGACCATGTATTTATAAGAAGAACATGCATTGTTATCTTTTATGAGAAATTATCTTAGCACTAGAAATAATGGCAGCTGTCAATTAAGAATCCCTCAATCCACTGAAAAAATCTTTCTTAGTGCGGGAAAAAAGTGGAATTAATGTCAGGAAAATTGAGTTCAGCTATGAGATACTGGACAGTGGAAATCTCAGAAGAATAAGGCAAAGATTAATAAGATTGGTTATCCTTAAAGGAGGATGGGAATGAGAAATGGGGGTTAGAAGATGGGGCACAGTACATCTCCAAATTTATCTTTTTTGTATGATATTGATGTTAAAAACATGCCAATGTTTCACATGCTCAAAGGTAAAAAAATTAAAAAGTTTGGGAGAAAGCCTTAAATTTGAGTAAAAACAGAAACCAGTTGACTCAACTATGTTTTAAATGAATAATAAAACACCAGTGAAGAGTGAGTGGGAACTAAGAGGTAGCCAAAGTATATTTTGAACACATTACTTCTACTATATGATCTTAGCTAAAAACAGGAAGGTATTGAACTCTACTGAGTACACCTCTTTTTTCAGAAAGACGTAGGTTAGCAATTCTGAATTTAATTTTTCTATAAATTCTAGAGCACATATGTAGATATACTGTGGTTGATGAGAACCAGTATGTCAGACGCAGCACCATAATGTGGAAAGGGAAAAGAGTAGAATGAACCACGTGGTGCCGATTTGAAATTGAGTCTGTGGGAGGTTCTAATATATTTGAATAGTTAGATACAGAAGTAGAAACAGATGTGTTTGTGTGTGTATAGTATGCAAGTTCCTAGCTCTGTCAACTAAGATGAATAAACAATAAAAACCCGGAAGTAATGAGAATGTGGTACCCAGGTGTTGGTTTCTAAATATAATTATCCTCAAAAAGGAAACTGAAGAAATGCCTGAATCCAGAGATATGGCTGAAAAATAACAAAACAATCCTGGAATATCCTGATGTGTCAGAAAAGAAGGAAGTATGAAAATAAATGATGGGGCTAGGTTAAAAGGTAAAGGACTCAGCTTGATGGGCCTTACACTAGTGAAATCTGGGACAATTTGAGTCTTAAAAACAAATAGTAAATGAAGAACCAACTAGTAAATGAAGACAGAAAGATAGAATTGGAAAATAAGTCCTAATTTGTCCAATGTGATAATATTAATTCAAGCATGAGTCAATATAGATGCTAAAACTTGGGTTAGAAATTTTGAGGAATATGAAGATATTTACATAATTTAAAAATATCCAAAATATATTTATTAATTAAGAAGGGTAAAATAGTAACTTTATAGTGAAGAAACCTGGCAGACAGCAATGTAAGTATCAAAATTAACATCTCCAATATTTTAACATGCTAACATGTTGTGCCTACTGACACTAGGTGCCAAGAAGGATATATCAATTGTGTTGTATTCCTGTCCCCAAAGTGAATAACATGAATTTAGTCACCAGGAAACATCAGACAAACCAAAATTGAGGTACATTCTGCAAAACAACTAGTCTGAACTCCTTGAAAATGTCACTGTCCAAAATACAAAGAAAAATTCAGGGACTGTGTTAGATTAAAGGAAACTAAAGACATATGACAAATGAATGTCATTCATAACCCTCATTTGCTTTTGCTATGAAGGATATTATTTAAACAATTGGAAAAATCTGAATATTGACTTTGGCTTAAATAATAATACTGTATCAATATTAAATTTCCTGTTTTGATAATTAAACTGTGGTTATGGATTAGTATGTCTGTGCTCTTAGAAAATAAACGTCAAACTAAGTAGGGCTAAAATATCATCAATTTTACAACTGTCCAGTGACTCAGAAAAATAGCCACATACACACAGAAAGACCTATAGATACAAAAAGCATACAAAAGATGGAGTGTATGTAGCAATATGTTATCACTTGAGGAATCTGTATGAAGAACATAGATTTTTTCTAGTACTATTTTTGCACATTTTCTGTAAGTGTGAACTTACATTTTTTGAATTAGCAAAAATGGGCTTCAAATTTCTCATCTTGAAAATCTATGATGATCTCAAAGAATTTTTGTGTTGTAACATCCTCTAATTCACTAAAGCAATCAAAATAAATCTTCATGGTGACATACCTTACATCAAGCATGATACTTAAAGCTGAATTCCAAAATTATCTTTATGCCAAACCAGCTATAATCTAGCAGGATTCTTGGATTTAGGAAACTCATTTTTCATAATAAGATACATGCAGGGCCTGAATGTCATTAGGCAAGACATGTTTATATGCTGCCTTATTAAGTGTTTAATAATGCCTTAAAACTAATGAAATTTACTATGACTCACTTTTTAAGAATTTTCCAATAATTACAATACTACAATATCTTATTTGTATGATGATTGTCATTAGGAAAAAATGAAATGCAGGTGACACAATACATATTTTTTAAAGAAACCTTTACCTGCCCACAGCAAGACTATTTCCATTTGCAACTTATCTTCAAAGCCTTTGGGTGTTTTCAGGTTCGGTTAATGAATTCAGGGTTCTGAAATGCTTAAAAGACAACAATTAATTACTCAATATTTCTGCTCAAGATGAATTTACTTTATGTGAAACTACAATTGTTAAAATTAATTGGTAATTTTAAAATAAAAAAATATCTAGCCCCTAAGGGGGAAATTGGATAAATTACAATATAAACTATGAAATAATTGACACATTTGTTACAGAATCATAAATGTGCTGGTTATAAAATTAATATAACAATAAAATAATAGACACATTAATACATGTAATTGCCTAATCTTTCCTTGTAACCATATACATTTCATTTCATTTCATTTGTTTGCCGTAAAGTATAGGCATTTGTAATGTTAAGAGCCAAAATTCAACGGCAAAAATGTAAAAATTTAGGATGTGGGTAGACAGAGCAAAAAAGTTTAGAGAAAATAATATCTTTATTCTTGGGTAAAGTAAATGCACATTACTTTCCATAAATTATCCACCCTCTTCATGCTCCATTTTGATTGGGTTCAGAACCTAAAATCAAAATTTTTGCATGGTATATTTTTCTTAAAGCTCAACATTTTTGCAAAGCCCTTTAGAAGCAATAGCCTAGCAGGATTTTGGATGATATACAATACATTGAAAAACAGAAGACTTTTCTGAAGCATAAGAGGTGCTAGTGAGCAGGACAGGGATGTAGACGGTAACCTAGAGACAGTAACAAACAGACCAAAACTGGAGAGGATCCAAAGAAGTCGGTTTTGCATTGGTATGTTTTTAATCCCACTTCCTTTTTTTCTGTCTTTGTCCCAGTTTTTGTTTTCTTGGGACAGATAACATTTTTTAACATTAAACAACTTCCTCTACCTTCATGCCTCACTCCCTTAACATCAACAAAAAACTGAATTTAAATTTGTATAGAAAACTGAGCATGACCAGCAAGCCTTAATATTTTGTATGTAGCCAGCAGGGTATTATTCAATATCTTCATGAAATATCATTTCTTACATTAATCCATCTTATCTATAAACTGAGAAGCTGGCTCTTGTTAGAATTTTGGTCAATTTCTTGAGTCACTTAACCAACTTCAATAAGGGCCACTTAGTAAATCTGGGTTTCACAGGGAGCAATTCCCTTCTCCCACTTTTGTCATTTTTCACTTCCCTGACTCTACTGAACCATGATCACCCCACTCTCTATTCTCTCATTTTCTTTCTAGAACACCCAGTCACCTATGTACAAATCAGAGTTCAGCTCACATTAGAGTCATTTCCCTATTACTATAGAATATTACTGATTAAAATCTGTCCTTCCCACTTTAACTAGTGTGTGGTTTTGTTTATCTTTGACATCATTCTCCATGGAGAAAAACAGAAACAGTGAGAAAACCACAGAAAGCACATATTAATATTATATAGGTACTGTTATACTATGTTAATTAATATGAATAATTATTCAATTAATTAACATAATCTGGAAACCTCTGATATCATGATGAAATCAGAGAAAATTACATGTTATAAGACAGTATGATTTTTTATTGCAGCACTTTTTACAATAGCCAAGATATGGAAGCAACTTAAGTGTCCATCAGTAGATGAATGGCTAAAGAAGATGTGGTACATATACACAATGGAATATTATTCAGCCATAAGAAGAAAACAATCCTACCATTTGCAACAACATGGATGGAGCTGGAAGATATTATGCTCAGTGAAATAAGTCAGGCGGAGAAAGACAAGTGCCAAATGATTTCCCTCATTTGTGGAGTATAACAACGAAGCAAATTTGAAGGAACAAAATAGTAGCAGACAGAGACTCCAAGAAGGAACTAGTGGTTACCAAAGGGGAGGGGTGTGGGAGGGTGGGTGGGGAGGGTGGGAGAAGGGGATTGTGGGGTATTATGTTTAGTACACATGGTGTGGGGAATCACGGGGAAAACAGTGTAGCACAGAGAAGGCAAACAGTGAATCTGTGGCATCTTACTACACTGATGGACAGTGACTGCATTGGGGTATAGGTGGGGACTTGATAATATGGGTAAATGTAGTAACCACATTGTTTTTTCATGTGAAACCTTTATAAGAGTGTATATCAATAATACCTTAATAAAAAAAAAAGAAAATGAAAAGACAGCCAGAGTAGGAGAAAGTATTTGGACTAATAAAGGACTTATACTGAGAAAAAAACAAAAAAGACAGTGTGATTAAACAAGGAGGCCATTATCCTGAGGTGGCTCTAATGCTGCAGAAATGGAACTCTAAGCCTGTAAATGCAAAGTTACAAAATCCAAACCTAAGAACAACCTATCACAGGCAACTAGACTTTAAACTATAGCCAAACAACCATTTCCTTTCTTTGCTTCTGAACTTTTTCTGTGTGAGTCTTCTCCCTGACTCCAGTCTGTGGAGCACTCCTAACCGCTTCCACTTTGGTGTTGCTCAATTCCAAATAAACTTTTACAATTTTTAATATGCCTCAGCTTATCTTTCAGTAACAGGAAACTAAAATGGAAAGGGTTACCAAGCAATTCCTGATAACAAAAGAAAATTAGAAGGAAAAGGAATATTTTAGAAAATAATATATATATATATATGTATTTATAATTCCCAGCAAAAAAATGAGAAATAACTAAGAACTCTGAATTTGCCATTCTTCAAAGCTGAACCTTCTACTCACAAACAGTTTTCACTTGAATTTATTATTTCAATGAATACTATACCTCCACTTTCAATTACCATTATAGACAATCTACCATCTTGCTTTTCCTCTTCTCTGTTCTAGTTTATATGGCTTGAGACATAAAAAATGACTCACAACCTCTCACACAATAAAATGCTTTTCTTCTCCTGATAGAAATCACTGCTCAACCTAATTCAATATGTGCATATAATACAGAACTTGATCTTTCATAACAACTGCTTCTGAACCCATAACACTGAGCTCCATCTACCTCTACTTGTAACAACTCTGGTTACCAATTTAGACCAAATATTTCTTAGAACTCTATTAACTGAGAAAAAAAAACATTTTTAACTCTTGTATCTTTACCTTTCTTATCAATCCTTGATTATATCCATCTAAATTTATTTTTAAATAGAAAATATAGTAGAAAACAAATGATGCTACTACTAAATATACATGTTATTACCACTCACACACATCACTGCATATGTGTGTGTGTGTGTGTGTGTGTGTATACAGTTTCAGCTGATCAAATTGCATGTCTATAACCACTGAAGAAATATTCCTGATTGCATAAACTTCCATATGTGGGAAGAATGGATGGTCGAAAGATAGAAATCCTAAAAGACCCAGCATATACCCAAAGACTGAGGTGAACAAAATAATAGTGCTTTAAATGGAAAGATACTAAATCACATCTAATTGAAGAGTTTATTTTTCAATCCTGCATATCACCATCTATAGCCTATAATTAGAATAAGAATGATAGAACAATATTAGGTTTTTTTTTAAATAAAAGAACTTCTTTTTTAAACATATGAATACATTTTATCTCTGCCACAAGAGAATATCAAGCTCTTTAAATTATAGTCTCTAAAGATCCTAATTCATGCATCTGATAGTTAATTCTCTCCCCCTTCCACTAAGGAATTATTTTAAAGTATTTAAAAGTAATTAAACCATCTTAATCATCAGAAAAAGTTCATTTAGATGAAACTATTCACTAACAGAAGAGTACAAGTAAAAAGAAAGTGAAGAAAGCACTTCATTGTTAAATGTAAGACGTAGACAGCTAGGTTCTGTTGTAAAACATTTTTGCTTTTGTTCATTTAAATCTGGTTTTCCTTTCATTAGTAAAAAAATCTATTGTTTATAATGAAAAGAGAGGGAAAAGTCTCAGACATAAATGTTCTCCTTGTGAAATTATCAGAAAGGTAAGGAAAGGCTGGCCTCAGTCAGCTAATGTTTTCATATGACTAAGCATGTATATACAGAAAGATTTTGTAAAAGTTTATCCCCATTTCTTCTTAAAGGTTATTAATCTATTTTCAAGATAACTGAAATTCTTGTAACAAAGAGAGAGATGCATACGTAGCTTAATTGATGTTAAATGCTTCACTCAACAATAGCTATTTCAAAGTAGGGTTTAAGGAAACATTTAGATTCTAAACTAAACATTGGTAATTATAAGTTTCTTAGCTTTACAAGGTCTATATCGCTATCTCTATAACCGAAGAGGCTTAAGCTGTCAAATCCATAAGGTTTTCAATAACTCAAAATTCTATGATTTTGAGCTCTTTCAAACAAATGTTTCAAGTTTGAAATGTTTTAAATGGTTCTAAAAATTAAGAAACAGTAGTAAGAATTTTAAAAAAGACAGCTTATCTGAAATGGTTACCTGTTTTTGACTCTTTCGAGCTGACAGCTTCACAAAGTTGTGGACCCAAAGCTATAGTAACTCTGATGAAGCCAAAACAGTAACAGCTATGGAGGCACAATAACACCAAATTAATAAACATAAAGAGAACTTCTAAACTCCCAGGGGAGCTGAAAGAGATATTAAGATATACAACCAACCTAAATAATAATAAAACCGTTAGGTAGAAAGATGGAAATGAGGAACCAGGGAAGAAGAAGATCAAGTTCAAGGAAAAAATACTGCCCAAACTGCCCAAGTAGGGGGTCCCACGTGAACAACATAGACTTTGCAGGGAGGTACCTTGCTGCCCATCGGGACCAGGCCAAACTGGTCCCAACCAGGTCCCAACCAGGAGTAATCAAACAAAATTAAAAACCCAAATCACACCTCATCAAAATCTCATTAAAATAAAACTGTGGTTTTATTACCCTCCACCCCATGGGCTTCTTCAGTATGCATTTGGGGAAAAGACTTGCACACAAACAAGAATGGGTGTCTAACTAAAGCTGTCAATCAAAGGACTTCACCTTGTCAATCAAAGAAGCACCTCCCAGCTAGGTCATGATAAATAGACCCTCCCCCAAAAGTTCAGGGGCCTTTGTTTACCTTGGGGCTGTATGACTCCTCCCTTGAAGTGTATTCAAATAAAACTTTCCCTCTGCTTTGCTATTACGTTTCTGCATTTCAGTTCTTTGTTGCAGCAGGGACAAGAACCCAGGAGAACAAACTCAACCTGTCACAAAACTAGGATATAAAGAATACTATTGCTTCAAATTAAGAGTGCTTTGTTGTTTATAAGTTTGGCTACAAGAAAATAATGAAAATATCTAAATTATCTTTGGGACACTTTAAAAAAAACTACAAACAAGGGGATTTCTTTCATGTTTTATTAGAACTCATATATTTTACCAGAGAGATCAAGAACATAATTTTTATTTCTTGCTTTTCTACATTCTCTCAACAATCCAAATATACGGTAGTCATTTTTGGTAAAAGATCTCATATTTAAAGAAGTTTTGAAACAACTGTCAAGATGGTTCAGATTAGAAAGATTAGGTTCAGCATTTGTGAACATGGCTTTAGATAAGATCTTTGGGACCTGGACAGATTCATGGCAAGTCATGGCCTAGGATCATGGACAGTAGGGCTTCTGGGTCCTTTTCCTCAGTCTTCAAATTAGAGAAACATTGCAACAATAGGTAGAACACTTCTAATTCCTTTGACTGAGCTAAATGACAACCAGAAAAAGCAAGACCCATTCCTTCCCACCAAATAGCATTATACTTATTTAAAGAGTAAATTATTTTCCTCCTCACTTCCAACAAATTCAATCTATTAAATCAGTGACATAATATAAATATCTCCTGATTATCAAATTCTTTTTTAAAAAAAGAGGGAAATAAACTGCTGATTCTCTGTTGTAAAAATATAATTCTTGTATATGAGCCAAGTGTGATGTTTAGTTTTAGCATCTTAGATAATCATTACATGCGAACTTTTATACTCATGAGTGGCCAAGCCTCTAAAAGTTTCTAAGAGTTAATGAGCATTATTGTAAAGTAGGCTCACATTCCTAAAATATTTTCATTCTGATTATATATAGAGGAGCTAGGTTTTCAGTGTATAAATGAATGGAAATAAATAGCTATTTTACCTTCTGTTCAAGAAAACTCAATTTGGAAAAAATCTAAATTTTCTGTAGTAAATGCAGTAATTCCATAATCTTTAAGAAAATAGTTTAGATTCTTCTGTTTTAAGGTTGTAAGTAACTGAGAGAATTATAGGGGTTAAAATTGTAATTTGCTTAAAAGCAGGGAACTCTAAGAGATTTGTTTTTACTTTGTTCCTGAGCTACTGGTTTCCAGTCCTTTTTATGCATATGGATATTCCCTTCTGGCTAGTGCCAGGCAACCTTGTTTCCTACCTCATTTTAATTTCATGGGTCCAATCAAACAATAGATCATGAAACACAGATGGACTTGTTATAAGAGATGGAGCTAAGGCAAATATCTCAAGCATTCTTCTCCTTAATGTGGAGAAGTATGTAAAATTATAAAGATTCCTATGCTTGGTGTAGTAAACCTAGGCACTCAGAAATTACACTGGTGAAATGCTGATAAACAGGGTTGTCACCATCTTCACTGATTGCACAAATATTTACTGAATATCTACTTCATGAAACTGGTGAGGAATTCAGAGATAAATAAAGGAGACAAAATCTCGAACATCATGAAACTTATATAGCTACTATACATGAGAATTTCATAAAAAAGATATTTACTTATTCTTGAAAAACATTAAATAGGAGCTGAGAATTTGTTGATAGAAAATAGTTGGAGCAAATAACTAGGCAATAGGTAGTTGAGAAATAAAACATGTAATTATAAAGGGTATAGTTAGAAACAGCAGAAGTTCAAGGAAAAAGATAGATCAGTACTGTTCAAAGGGTTGGGGAAGACATTCTAGAATAGAAGCTGAAAAATAGTACAACACACCTTTGGACTGACTTTAAACAAAATGTGAATGGGCAGGCATTTATAAGCATAAGGAAGGATCTAAGTAAAATAATGAAAGGGAACAAGTTTGGCACAGATAAGTGATTGATAAAGTGTCTCAGAGAAGACAAGTAGTGATTCTCATCTCACTACACTGATGGACAGTGACTGTAATAGGGTTGGTGGGGGGGACCTGATGAAGGGGGTAGATTAATCATCACAATATTGCTCATGTAATTGTAGGTTAATGATACTAAAATAAAATAAATTGTAAAAAAAAAAAAAAAACAGAACTGAGTGTCTTAACCTTAAACTAATGCTTACAGCTGAAGTGAGAAGGAGGTAAGAGAGGGTCGTGGTACAATTAAAGGAAAAAAAGAGTAAATGTAAATGCCAATTTTATGAGCTAATGCTTTGTTTTTGAAAGTTTTTCATAGAAATAGATCCGCAATTTGAAAAAAAAAAGATTTGTCAGACAATCTCAATTTCCTATTCAGAAAATGTGATATGAAAACAGGCTAGGATCAGGCTCCAAACACTGTTTTGTGAATTATACAAGTGGCTATAATTAGTATGCATGCCATATGTTAATCTCCAGATGGTCAGGAGCTTTGGAACACATTGTCTATATGTACTTTATTAATAAAACTGTTTAACTTTGTCTAATACACTTCTTTTTTTGTAACACAAGTTGGTCTTGTCCTTTTAAGATGCCATGGGATGACCATAAGTAAATTAAGAGCGCTGAAGCAGGAAAATAAATTACTATCCCTAATGAAAGTTTGAACTACCTGAGGAAAAAATAAGAAATCCAGAATATAAAAAATCAGAAGAAAAGCTTAAGAGAAATTAACTAATGTTTCCAGTTTGTAACCTGACCAGAATTAATCAGAATTAATAAAAGAAAAATTTTTATTTCCAAAGTAATTCTAAATAGCAAATGAGACAAAAAAAGGAAGAAAGAAAGAAAGAAGGGATGGGTATAGAAATAGTATATGTCAAAATAGGAACTTAATAAATGGTAACTTGAAATTGATTATGGGACATTGGTTGCACAGTAGATATTTATTAAAATATAAATATACAATATAATGAGTTATATTTGGTATATTTGGTCTTCATCCACAGTTCTGGAAAACACTGCAGAGTCTGAAAGATGAAATGGGTGTCTTGTCATGTTAATAAGAGACTTTGGACCCCACCCAAGGGCAGGGGCTGGAGGTTGAACCAGCCAATAGCCAATAATTTAGTCAATCATGACCATGCAATGAAGTTCTCACAAAAACCCCTGAGAAGAGTGTATCTCCCTTTTTGCATCTGGTTTCTCCATGGAGAGAGCTTCTATGCTTGGAGAACCAGAAGGCTTCTACATGCCACCAAGCTCCACCGGGGGGTAGAAGCTCCTTTATTTGGGACCTTGCCTATGTATCTCTTCATTTGGCTATAAACTTGTATCCTTTATGGTATCCTTTATTAATCTGGTAAACATATGTATTTTCCTGAGTTCTGTGATCCATGCTAGCAAATTAATTAAACCTAAGGTTGTTGGAACATCCAATTTGTAGCCAGTTAGTCAAAAGCACAGGTAACAGCCTGGGGCTTGAGACTGGCATCTGGAGTCGGGGATGGAGGGTGGTCTTGTAGGACAGAGCCCTTAACCTGAAGAATATGGTGCTGTCTCCAGGCAGATAGCATCAGAATTGAGTTGAATTCTCTGACATGTTGCTGGTGTTCAAGAATTGCTTGGTGTTATGTGTGGGAAGACCCCCTCACACATACATTGGAATTGGGTCTGGAACCCAAAAGTATTTGGGGTGGAACTCAAAATACAAACCATGTAACTTGTCTTATGTCAATGATTAATGAATATAGTATCACAGTGAATATCATATTGCCTTTAAGATGACAATCACAAATGAGAAGATACCAGTAGTACTTATTTTAACAGTGTGTGGTATAGAAATTATATATATAAAGCATCATCCAGAGTATCTGTGCTTTCATAATTGTAATTAATAAATTACTGATTCTTAAATAAGCATTTTTGAAAGAATATATATATGATATAAAGCAACTATTGATAATATGATATTCATTTATTAATATGATCCAATTATATTAATTATATAATATACACAGTTTGTGTATGATAGATCCTATAATAATCTGTATTAGTTTTCCTACTGCCAATGTAGCTCATAATTACAGAAGTCAAAATTCCAAATGAATTTTACAGGACAAAATCAAGATATCAGCATAGCTGTATTTTTTCTGGAATCTCAAAAGAAATCTGCTTCATTGGTTTTTCCAGCTTTTGAATGCCACTGCATTCCCTAGATCATGGCCCCTTCTAACTTCAGAGCACATCACCCCAGCTGTTGATCTTATTGTCATACCTCCTTTTTTCTCTACTCTGACCTGCATACCTTGCCTTTATAATGACTCGTGTGATTATATGGGCCCACCTGCATAACCAAAATAATCTCTCCACCTTAATATCCTTAACTGAGTCATATCTGCAAATTCCCTTTTGCCATGTAAGGCAATATATCCTCAGATCTCAGGGATTGGGATGTGGACATCTTCAGGGGGCATTAATTCTTCTACCACACAGTCTTAACAATATATATTCTAATCACATACTCAAAATGACACAGTGAACTAATAGTTATTCATTCTATTTTGCAGACAGACAAATATAGGCACCAAACAAATGACAAGCTTCATCTCTATTCTGGCTACTTACAATCCTATCTTTCCATTTAAAAGTCCTGTTTATTCCAGTCTTTCTGTTGGAAAATAATTTACTCCTTGTAAGGAATATAAATAAGATCCCACATTTCAACCCTTCCCTTGGCATTAAGGGTAATATATGAGGATGACGAACACCAATGGCCGACCTACATTCCAAATAACCATCTCTCCCATTGCTCCCACAGCAGTGCCTCTGAACCTAGCAGATGCTTCTGGGGAAGCACAGGGCAGCAGCAACTGCCAGCACAGACACTTCCGGAAGCTGGCATCTGCTTCCTTTGCTAGCCACTTCCTAGTAACTGCTCCTGGTGGCATCTTTTAATCCCTTCTCATGTTCCCCCTAGGCCCTCCTATATCAAAATATGTTAAAGTTGCCATTTCACTAACTAGAGTGATGTTCAAAGAACAATTCCTGCTGAGCCCTCTGGTGGTGGCCACAAGGCGACACAGCCTTTTCAGAAAACTTTCAGTGCTTCCTAGATTATACACCATCAGAGAGAGCCCAGCTCCAGTGAGCTCCTGGCTCCATTTGACTAGGACATTAAGGGTAACATAACCCTTAAAAGACTTCGGAGGCTTAAGGGTTAATTAATTTCCCATGACTTCAGTGCATGGGGGTAATTATGCAAAACAACAGCCAGGTTAGTCTAGGGTGTTCCATTATTCCCTAAAAGCCATGTTCTGATTAAACTCTAACAGGAATGTGAATTGTGTGTGTGTGCTGTGTGTGTATATATATATATATATATATATATATATATATAATGAATTAGAAATACACACATATACATACATGCATACACATACATGTGTAATTGACACACATATATACATATGTGTGTGTGTATACGTGTGAATACCATACATACATATCATATGTGCACAGGTACAAATTAAGCGAAAGCAATGGCTCTGATACCATTAACCTCAATTGAAGGGAATCTCCCTTCGCCATCTCTGTGACTGATCTCAGTTGGGGTAGTGCCCTCTCCAGGAACATTTTCCTGAGTGCTTCCCTCAAAGCTACAGAAGCACCTTACACATATCTCTATCACTGCACTGGCTTAAAATCACTAGCTTTAGTCAGTCTGCCTGACTTAAATTACACTATTAACAACCTAAGGGGACAGGCCATACATTATTCATCTACATAATTCCTGAAGCATGAAAGAAGTACAAAAATAAGTGGCTGACTTAAGCACACATTCGGCCACATGGTAGATACCTGAGGTACAGGCAGACGGTGACATGTCCTGGAGAACCCAGTAAGGCATTCATGCCAACCCCATGACTTCACACCTTTCCTGGACACAGGCCTGTCACATGAGTGTTCAGCTTTTGGCATTTCCCCTCACTCCCTGGAGCCCACCTCAAGCCCCCATGTTCCAGTCTTTTTTCATGTTACTTTTTTCATGTTACTCATGGCAGTCTAGGGCTGTTTGTGGTTGGGGCTGGAAACTGAAGATGTTTGAAAAAATTCAGAGGAATATTAGGAAACAATCCAGAAAATATGCTAAGTACACAAATGATATTTTTTCCCTAGCCCCTGTACAAAGATTTTAAAAGGGAAAACAGAAGCAAAATGAGTGCAAATAGTTACAGAATCAAGCCAGCAAACCAGCCAACCTAATTCTGCATTCTTCCACTGTGGAGAAATTGCAACATCAGAACCGTGCTGGCCAAATTAGGCTCCACGCAGATTTTGTTATATAGGTTCACTGATTGTTTGTTCAACCCACTTCAGGCACCAGAATCTTGGCCACAATGTTGGTTTGGTTGATTAGTCAGGCAGCTTTCTTTAATAATACCTCAAGGGGCTGTGGCTTTTTGGCAAGAATAGAGCTAATTTCAGCTTAATTGCCACACAAAGTTTTCCCTAAAGTACAGAAGCCACTGACCTTATGCTGCTTCCCTATGACACACTTTCATATGTCCCTCCTGAGTGTAATAACATATCCTGGGTTTGCTGTTTAACAGCTTAAGCCCACAGTAGATGATCTTGTCACTACTGTCAGTTTACCTTTTATGCACAGAGGAAAACATTTCAGGAGTTTATTACCTCAGACTTCTGAAGCCCTGTTTTCTTCTGTCTGAAACAACTTCCAGGAACTGTCCTTGGTCCTCTGCAGAATGTAGGTTCTTAGTATAGACCAATTCAAGCACTACCTCTTCTTTTCCAAAGCCTCCAAACTCTCCTTACCGATGTGTGTTCTTTCCTCCCTCCAAACAGTCACAGAATTCTATGTGTGTCCTTTCCTAGTGTTCAATTTTTCCCTTTCCGCAAGCTCCTTAAAGATAAGAACTATGTTTTGCACACTTTTGTGTTGTTACAGCATGATTAATCGCCAATATTCTATTGATTCTTTATTTACATTGAGCCTGTGGTACCCTCATTTGTTCTAAGAATTCTATGGCATCTCCATCTCCACAGTACAATGCATGATGCACACATGCTCCTACAGTGTTTGTCAAGTTCAGCAGAATCACACTTTATTTTCAGCATTAATTTCAGACTTTCAAAGAGCCTGGATGGGAGGGTCAAGAACTTTCAAAAAGATGTTTCCTTTCTACTAGAAAAGCACTATAAAATTCCCAATGATCTGGCCTTATTCATATTGCTTTCTAACCTCTAACAAAACCCAGAATAGATTAGACACCTCTGATTGTTTTTTTAGGACAGAGTTTTAACCGAAGGCTCTTTCTGATCATGCGGGGCAAGGTAACCATGTGTTTCGTTAAAGAGTGAAGACATTCTTGCCTGACTAAAGGTTATCTCTTTATAACACATGCAAGAAATGTCTTAGTAATGACTTGTGGTTTTGGATATGTTGCTTTTTTATCCTAAACAGTCCATTAGGATAAGAAGAAGACTATATTTCAAAGAAATATTGAATGGCATTTTAAGTACTGAAGAAGTTACAATACCATTCCATCCCCTATACACAAATATAAATTATAAAAGCTTGGAACAGGTGTAAGGAAGTGTAACAAAGTTCTGCCAACTTATTTCTTTATTGTGACTATTTCAAGACTTAAAATATGAAATAGGAAAGTATTTAAAATAACTTTTTCCTTATTTGAGAAGTACTCTTTGCATCTACCAGTTGGGTTACTGGGCATTACTAAAATGTTTGGGAAATGATGACAACTACTGTTTATTTTAAAGTCATACAAAGTCTGCCCCTAAATTAAATCTGAACTTGTGTTTTGGCCATTCTCTAAATATTAAATATAAATCTAATTTCACCTCTTATTCCACACAGTTCTTCTCTGCTTTAAGATTGTCTTGAAAGGCTTTTTAGTTCATACTTCCCACACCCTTCTTCCTTGTGTAGCATCAGCTTCTAGAATTTAGGACAATTTAAAAAAGTATAGTGAGTGTTACACACTAGTACAGAGCCTTTATGTGCTATGGAATTCTTAGAACAAATGAGGGATATGCCTTGATATGTCTAACCATCGACTCTCAGGATCTGTGTGGAATATTGTGCCTTAGATCATCACTGAAAAAAAAAAGTTCATTATAATGGTTAAACAAGACAGCAGCTTGCAGTGCAGGACCTAGTATATAATAGATGTTGAGCTCAAGCCTACATACAATAACATGGTACACATGAGATTCGCTCTGCTTCAGCAATAGGCCTACTGGATTTTTAGTCAAGAAAGTGACAGCACAATTCTAAGCAGCCCCCATTCCTAACCACACATTCTTACAAAAGACATATTTATTCCATTGTTACAATATCTTTCTTAAATAGTAGCCCTTCCTAGATGAAGGAGGGTATAAAATATGGGGTTGAAGTTTAAAAAGGAATCATCCAAAAGCAGTGGTGTGTGCTCTAAGGGCAAAGAGTACATTTGAAGGTCATACTCCATGAAGAATACACTTGAGGCTTATACACTACACTCTATAAAGATTCACTTCAGAAATATTTAAACAGCATGAGTTAGGTAGTCAGGATTATAACAAGCACATGCAGATATAAGAATTGTATGCAGGTAAACCATCTGATACCAATTATAGAAATTAATTCTATTACTTATTAAGCCATTAACATGTTCCTGAGTCGTGACACTTTCGGGTGTTCCGATGTATAAGACACATTTATGTGAAGTGTTGTTTCTGTGAAATTCCCAATTTCATTCCACAAATACCCTCTAAAAGCTATTACATTTTGTTTCATTATTTATTAAGCAATTGAGCTCAATCTTTTTATGCCACATTATCTTACAGTCTAATGACATGTTATATTGTCTTAAGCATCTTATATTTGATTCATTTTGTATGCACAGCTTATTACATTTATAGACTGACATTTGCATATCTGATCAATTACAAACCTTCAGCATACAGGGCAATATGATACCTTAGTTTAATTCAATTTCACTTTCAATTGGTTCCATCTTTAAATATTAATTTAGGTAAATGTGAGTGCACAATAATGTAATTACTTCATGCAAAACAAGATTTAATCTATTTTTAGAACTATAGAAGATTTATGCATTGACATTCCAAATATAAAAATTGTACTGAAAATTGTCATGCATCCAGTACCCTACTTTTCATACACTTCCAAGTCGTTTCATCAGAAAACATACATTATGATGACTTTAAATACATTTCACAGAAACATGTAGTCACCTTCCACCTGCCTACTTAAAAAAGCACAATCAATTACGTTTGAGATTATTTAGGGCAGAGATTGAAGATGTCTGCAAACATGGTCTGGAGCTGGGCTCTGGACAGATTTGGTTTACCTCACGCCCACCCCCCATTCATAAAAAAAGGGACAACATTTGAATATTAGACAATGTTTGCATAAAAGTCAATATCAGAGATATTGCAGACCTGGCTCACTCTCCTGCATGGCATCAATTGACAGGTTCAATAGCAGGACCTGATCCCCTTTAAATGGAGGAGGCAGAGTCACTGCTGCTTGCTACAGCCTCATTGCTTTTCCTAACACAATGTATACAAAATAAATATACAACATAGGTACGCCTGCCTGATTTGGGGAGCATTTGTGCCTTCTATTTTCATCTATGCTGTTCAAATAGTGGAAAAACAGAATTGCAGAATATTGTTGGCCGGGCTGGGAAGGTGGGGGGACCTGCTTCAGTGTTAGTAGAAATGCTGTTCTTGGAAACACACATAATGGAGAAACTTCCGGAAATGTGTGCCCCTCACTCTGGTCATTTCTACGTTTACAAAATGAAAATCCCATATTTGTTCCTCAATATGCGTCACCCCCTAATTCTGCCCCCTCACCTCCACTTATTGCCCCTCTTCCTTTTTTCTTCAGCTCAAGCTATCATGGAACATTGTATAAAAAAAATGTCATCACCAAATACTGGGAAACACAGCCAAGGGTGTTTTTTTTAGGTGTTTTTTTTTTCCACCTCTGTAAACTACAATGGCAAGTGGACAGAGACCAAGAGGTATTTTACATTGGGAAAATATCTGATTTTCCTGAATTATTTTGCTATGTTTTCCCCAGTTTATTACATATTAGTTGTTTAGGTGAATGTTATTCATGTTGGGTTTTCCATTAAATAGCTATGAAACTGAGTCACACAACCTTTCTGAGCTTCATTTTCATTTCCTGATGAAGAGGTGTCTGTTATAATGGTCAACGGCAAGATTAAGAAGTTTGAATGCTTGCTGTGCCATTAGTTTCAAGATCTGGTATAAAGCAACTGAAGTCTTGGGACTTGGCATCTACATTTTTCCAATGGAGGTGATGACCTTAGCACTTCCCTCATAGGAGTTTTTACAAGTTAAATGAGCTAATACTGTAAAGCATTTAGAAGTGTGGTTGGCAAAAATGAAGTGCCAGGTAAGAGTTTTTTAAAAATAAATGAAACTGTTGATAAATTCTATAGATTATAACTAAATAGTCTCCAGTTTCAAAGTTCTACCTACTCTGATTTCATATTCTGTGACTTGATAATATTAACGTATTAACTAAAATACCCCCTTAAATGTGTGATATTAACGAGGTTACCATTATATGATGATGATGTTGATTTTAGTTTTATAAAAATATCTTGGCTAAATATTTTCTCACATGAGTCTCCATGATTTTTAATGGTTAAAAACCTGAAAGATAGAAGCTTACCTATGGAAATTCACTGTTAAGGTCACATCAGTTCTATGGTCAAAATTGTTCTATTTTTTGAAAATAAACAATACATAATTTCCTACACTACATGCTAAGTTAAGAAATTGGAAATATTGTGACACACATACTAATAATATAGGCTGATAATCAGGAAGCAAAATCTCACATTGGTAACTGTCTTGATTTTTTTTCCAACTTAATTCTACTATCAACTTTTCTTTACCAAACCCAGAAAAATTACTAATTAACTTAATTAATGTGTTCTATCTGAGGATCTCAGCTTTAAAGAAAATATTACCAATTATTATTGTCTTTACACAATGTGGTTTTAATACACTTAAGTATTAAAATTATTCTTTCCAGAAAATTTTAATTTGCCACTTAATTCCAGGGTGATGAAATGTTCAAAAATGTTGAAATGCCTTACTAAAACTTGTTATCTAATGCCATATGGAAATGCAATTTTAAATTAGTATGGGTTTGTGCTAGAATATTTTAATTGTTTCCTGTTTCCAATGAAAATCTATTTTTACACTACCCTTCATGAGTCATTGAGAATTAGTACCAAATGGGACTTAATTCAAAAAGAAAAAACCATATAGATGCATACAATAATGGAGCACGAAGGAAATATAGAACATATATGGTCCAAGGGCCTTATTTAAATAGAATAAATTTAAAATTAGACAGGTTAAGGTGTGAAATTTTATTCAGTGAGACAGAGACACAGCCAAAACTAGACAAAAGTCGTCCTACCTACTGACCATTTGTCATGAGCAGTGTTCAAGGTGGGCTGGAATGTTAAATGATTCCTCAGTCCAGAAACTTAAATGATACTAAGTATATCAATTTTTGAAAAGCATTGCTTCTTTAAAGCACTGAAACTCATTAACATTAATGACTTCTCACCAGGAGAGACTTATGAATAATTTTTGTCTCATTAAAGAGTTGTAGTGACCACTAGGTTCAAAGTATTGACTGAAGAAATTTTTTAGCACTATTTCAATAAATAATTCTCAATATTCTTTTTATACTGAATGTGGTATCTCAATAAATAATTCTCAAATAAATTTTGAATTGTGTGCAGGATGTACTCTTTCAGAATAGTCCAAGAATAATTATTATCTCATTCAATACAGAAATCATTTTTGTATCTCCTACCATATCTCAGAATGTTCTGAAGTGATTACATGCATATACGTACACACACACACACACACACACACACACACACACACACACATACACACACAGGCTTATTCACTTACAAGCATACCCATTGCTTAAATCATGTATATTCATCCTATATAAATCAAGTGCAACATGAAGGTAAACGGGGATTTAGGTAGTTTTCACCATTAATAAACATGGCTATGTAATAATTTAAAACAAAATTGTAAAGTGCAGAAAGCTGTAAAGACTTTTAAATGAACCCATGGCTTAACCACCTGCTCATAGTGTCTGTAAACATTCTGGTATGTTTTTTCCCCAGATTCTTTGCCATCCATGTGTGTGTCTGGTGTGTTTTGTGCTTAGAGAGAAGAATTTTGAAACACCTGAATGCATAATATTTGTCTTCCTCTATTCAAGGATGGAATATGTACTTTAAGACTTGAACTACTTTTTGGAGGAAAATGCATTTTTCTACAACTTTAAAGGTTGATTTATAGTTATCAGTGTCTCTTAATTTAAACATTTGTTTAAATTTTTGTAATGCTCTACTTTAAAAATAGGAGAATTATCTCTATGAATTTACCTCTAAATACAACTGGCCAAATTCCATGAATTTTGATGCAGAGAACATTCTTTTAAAAAAAAATTAAGTAACTTTTTATTATAATTTTGGTCTAATCATTCACTAATTAGATACTGGGAGACTGATTTTCATTCATTAATTCAATAAATATATTTGTGTCTGTAGTGAGAATCTTTCTCTTAGACAGAAGTAGTAAACAAACACCACCAAAACAATAATAAAGCCCTGTCCTAATAAAACATACATTCTGATAAGTAAATAGATATGATAAAAATTAGACAAATTAATATACAATGTGATGGAAAGAGCAATAGTATGAATAAAAATAAAGCAGGATAAAGGGATAAGAACTAACAGGAAGCATTTTTTGAGATGGGGTCATTTCAGAAAGCCTTTCCAGTGAGGGAACAGTTGAGCAGACACCCAGATAAAAGTGAGGAAGTTAGAAACGTGTCTTCCATGGATCCAACAGCCAGTGGGATGAATGCTGCCAAAAGTCGCCTGACCAGGGAAGTAAATCCTCTGCTAGTCAAGTCACAAGATGAGAACCCAGCTGGGGCCAAAGCTTCGACTGACCTTTGTCAGGAACTGCCTCAGGGGCCAAAGTAAGGCATGCCCAGACTCTTGACTCACAGAAAGTATGAAAAAAGAAATGTGTATTGTTTTGCATCATTATATGTGTGGTCATTTGTTACACAGCAATTAAGAACTAATACACATTTTATTACCTGGAGGTAGAGTGCTGCTGTAAGACCTACCTCAGAGTGGGAACGACACTGGAACTTGGCAATGGTCAGAGGCTGGAAGAAGTTTGAGGAGCATTAGGGGCGGTTCATAGATGGCCTTTTTTGCTATGTCCTCACGTGGCATAAAGAGCAAGGAGCCTCTTTGTGAAGGCACTGATCTCATTCATGAGGCTCCACCTTCATGACCTAGGCCCTACCCAAAGGCCTCATCTCCTAATATAATCACATCAGGGGTTAGGATTTCAACATGTGAATTTGGGGGCACAAGCCTTCAGTCCTAAAGCAGGAAGTAGGCTGACAAAGTTAGCACCTGCAACACATGCTACCTTTCAGGAAAAGGAAGGGTGACTGAGGATGGAATCAAGAAATCAGAGGATGGAATAAAGACCCACAAAAAATTATTCTTAAGCCTTGAAATATAATTAAGATATTCCTAACATTTTCTCAGCTAGATTAGAATGCCTATTAAATAAGGACTTATTTTTGCCTCCTATTTCTGACTTCTTAAACTGCATGTTTATAACTCATATCCTATGTCTGCCCTACTATCAAAAGGCCGGTAACTTTTCTTCTCTTTCATAGGTCCACAAATGGAAAGGAATTTTGTCCCAAGAGCTATATTTAAGGGATTACCCTTAAGAACTTCATCTGTTCCAGATCCTGATTTAAATGATGACATTTTAGACTTTGATCTGATGAATAATGGGATGATTTGGGGGAGCTTTGAGAAAGAGGGAATGTATTTTGCATTTGGGAGGGACATGATTAAATCTACATCCATGAAACATGGCTCTTGGTCTCGGTCCTTGCACATTTAGCCCTCCCTTTCCTACCTGCTACATGAGTTAGGAAACCACTGTGCTAGATTATTTCCAACTCCTCTTTCTCTAAAATTTATATTTTAGTTCTATTATTTTAGAGATGTATCTGGGTATTCAAATGAAGGGGGAAAATCCTCTATCAAAAAACATGGCTTTTATGTGATTTCATGATAATGATTCATGTCACTAAAAAATCTCTCTCCCAAATTGACTCAACTTACCCCTGAAGAATCTAATACTTACTTAGATAAAGATAGTGGTCAAAGCAACCTTATTTGTGGATGCTTTCATGCTCTTATACATCTCTTCTTTTGAAACAATTTTCCAACCTTCATGGCATTATACCAAATCCTTCTCCTCTCTTGAGACCTTCCTCAGCCACTGCACAATTGTTCCCAATTAACTCTGCACTTACTTCACTTTTCTCCTTTCTCAAGTCATTTATCACTTGCTATCATATAGTAGGGTAATCGGTGTGCAGACTTTTTCTCCCCTAATGCCCATGAACTCACTGGGACAAGGGTTTTGATTCACCTTTATCTCATTCTCTGTTCTTAGCACAGGGTTTGAGAATGATAGGTACACAGATGTTCATCAACTTCTTCTAAATATTGCCATAATGACTCTGTCTTAGGGATTTCCTCTGTGTTCTTTTAATGCAAATAGTAATTTTTAATAGTCAGAAGAGGTAGTTTCTATCCTCTACTCTTTCTACTTTACAAATCACACAATACAGGAGTTTTGAAAAATTATTTAACCTCTCTGCAATTCCCTTGCATTATGGGTAAAAAGCTACTGTCTTATCTTTTAGAATAAGAAAATCCTGAACCAAAAGATTTGTTCAGGTCTCTTGGAAGCCTTAGATCTTTGATAAGTGAGGCCTTTCTGAACTTTGCATAGAGGTTAGGTCTCCTGAAGTAGAAAGTAATTCCTTTGCATTATGAACAAGAGAATTATAAAGATTTATGAAAAATACTAAAGGCCTTCTTTTAATTCTTACCAGGATTTCCAGATGGCTTTGTTGTAGAGGATTTAAAAAAACAAGTTTGCTTGAAATAACAAAGCAAAGTTACAGGATAGGACTGGACATGAAAGAGAAACTCAACAGCCTCTGAATTTAATTTGAAAGTGAAAATAAGTACTTGAAATAAAGAAGATGGGGTTATAGAGAAGGAAAAAGGCAGGTGTCATGCATATAATCAAGGTATATCGAGGCTAAATCACAATTGAGAGGAGTACTTGAAAAATCAAATCTTTCTAAGGTTAGATGACAGAAGTATTCTTAGGGATGTGTACAACATACTAGGCCACACACTGCTTTTCACTAGCTTTTTATTTTCTTTGCAACAATCTTTCAGTTAAATAACAGACAGGTATTTTTTGGGTGGTGAGGAATGTTGGAATGTTACAACGAAGAGGAAAATGTGTAGGAGGGATTAAGAGCAACTCATAACTTATCAGTGTATTAGTATTCTATCTACATTTTCCTTCTGCCATCAGCCAGAAAACATGCTCTGCTTTTAGAGGGCTTATGCAAGTATATTAGGCTTTCCCAGATAGTGTCCTTGTCTTAGGTCAAATATGCCATTTAGCACAATCACAGGAGTGAAATTTCATTATATTTACCAGTTCCAGCCATATTTCAAGTCAAGGCTTAGATCACTGAGGATCATTCTTAGGATTCCGTCTATCAAAATAGGGAAAAGAGTTCAAAGTCAGCCCAGATTTATAAGCTTTCATTGAATGCAAAAATGAGGCCTGGGTTTTTTTTATTACATATTGACTGTTACATTTAATAGAGAACATAATAATAATAAAATTGACACAGCATTTCTCCACAGATACTTTCACATTTGCTCCTCACAGAAAACAGAAGCAACTCTTATTAAATGTATTTTCCAGAAGTGGGAATGGAGCACAGAGATTATTGTAAACTTTCCTCTATTTCCACCAGTGGCAAATTCAACATTCAAGGGAAAGCCTGATTCTAAATACATCGTGTTTTACTTTACACAGAATTATTTATGGTAGATAATTTACTGTTGCCAGATTCATCAGACATGACTGATTTCACCATTGACAGGGTAGAGTGAGTGGGTTCTGATGCCTTATGATATGGTTTGTAATATACATGAGTTACAAAAAATGTGGTATTCAATTAGGGACACTGTCCAAGAAAAAGTGAGTCATGTTTCCCTGCATCTCAGTTAATGATGGTACTGAATATTAGAGATGAGAATACAGGAAGAGGCCTCAAAATTCAGGGTCCTTTATCATCTGCTGATCTGTCTCTGTTCAGGAGGTTCTCCAACTGTGTGAGTTGCGGAAATTAGGCTTTCCCCTTTGCTAAATGTCTGGAAGCCTGTCCTGACCTACTTAGGTTTCTAAGCAGATTTCCCTGGTGCTATAGGTCAGGAATTGCATTGAAGAGAGAAAATACCTCTTCTTATACTTCCTTAACCTGTCCACTGCCAAGTCCCTTTCATTTCCCAATAATTGTGTCAGTCTCTTTTCTTTGTTTAAGGTAGTTGGCTGTTGCAGTGTTGCCTTATTAATAGAGAACTAAGCAAAAGATATCATTATATACAAATCCATAGGGACATTGGAATAATTTACAACATAACACCTTCTTCAGGATGATAGTTTTTTAACAGACATTTTACCTCTGGCATTTTTCTGCCAAGTTAAAGAAATCTACAAACTTTAGTAACTAGTTGGCCTTAATATATTGCTTGCAAAAGCTTGTACAAGGAATTCAATGGCGGTCCCTCGGAGAATTCTGCTTGAATAGGATTTTGACTTAAGTAGTTCATGCAATGTTGATTTTTGAGTGTATGGACTTTATAAACTATGTACTTTAGCCTCGGTGGCCTTAGACTTTCTTAATCAGGATATTTTTCTCTCATATTCTGAGTGTGATTACATAGCACTCTTTTCTAAGAGTTCAAGTGTCAAAGTGAGTAGCTGTACAGGGATTACTGATTATATTATTTTCAAATGGAAAGCTAATCATATCTAAGAACAACAGAAGCAAAAAAAAACAGAATTTCAAAAACAGATATAAGAAAATATATGTATACATACATGAGAAAGGGAAAGAAACATAAGTAAGTAGATGATAGATAGCAGGGATCCTAACTTTTTGCTATTTTAGCTTTCTGAAATTCTTAGAGTTAACATGGTAAAAAGATGCAAAGATGTTTTCCTTAAATTCTGACAGTTGAGTAAGAAAAGCAAAAGTAGATACTTACAGAGATGAACTGATTTAGTGGAGTACTTCTTCCAACTTGTGACTAAGAGTATACATGCTTTGTTTATTTAAACACCACTTTTGATTCTTAATTCCTAGATTTACCTTCTCAGATAAAACCGAGTATACTAAAAGAAGTCCCCACCTGTTTATAATATATTGAATTTTAAAACCACAAGTGCTACGATTGGTATCTTTGAATACATAAGAATATAGAATTTTTATTACTCAAGGAATATTTAGAGAATTTCTGGCCTTTAATTTTCCGAAGTGTCAGATAGGTATTTATTGAAAGACAGTACGTTAAAAGTTGTCATAAAAGTCTTGCTTTATTCACTTCCATTTATACATCTAGAACATGCCAGGTGTATTTTCTGCATTATCATTGACTCATTATATTGTCAGCAGGATGATATTAGCCAATAATAATATCTCAGCAAATTTTACTTTAAAGTTGACAATTTTGATGACCATAGTTTTTCCTAAACCAGCCAAAGTGCTAGAATATTAATTCAAGTTTCCTTAAAGTAAGAAAAGCATTTAAAATTATAGTAACAATGTTGGACTTTATTTAACATGAAGATTATTTTTATTGATTTTAGCTTACATGAAAATATGTCATATTAATTCTGGAACTCTACTAAAATATTATTTTTGGCTTGTGTAGGTGTACATATACAACATGTGGCAGAAATTACTACAGCCAGATTAGACCAAGTTTTCTCTAGCGTTGGTATTGAATCACTAATAATTTTATTTGGTACCTGTGAAATCATATACAATCCTCAGTTTTTCTTTCTTTAGTTAGTTTGAGGGACATGTAAATGCCAACAATGGAAGGCATTTGATCCTCATCCAGTTCCTCACAAATACAAAGAAATGTCCTCCCTGGGAAACATTTGAATTGAAAATTGTAGGTGAATGGATTCTATTATTTTTTAAACATACACAGTAGTATATACTTTTCTATCTTTTAATACATGTTATGCATGTTTTATAACAATAGCAACAGAAAGTTCTTTCATCTCCAGCTCAAGAAGTCTGTATTAAAGAAGGCAAAGCTTCTTCAACAAGGAAAGGCTAGTAGGTCATTAAATGGACGTGGTTTCTGGTTAGAAATTTACTCCTAAGTAGATATGCATGCGACTTTATACAACATATTTGATCTTTCTAAAAATTAGTTCCTCACCTAGAAAATTAGTCAAACTAACCAGGATCTCCAAGAGTCCTGATATTCACCAGGATAACCAATGTTATGTTGATATAATAGGAAAAAATAAACAAACACCTCACTGGCACATTTTTTTTTAACTAACACAAATTCTTCTGAAAATCCGGGTAACTTTCTAACCCTCAAAGGCTACTGCCCTCCAGGAAGCTACTTGGTGACGGGGAGTAAGGTTCCTTTTGCAATATAATCTGTAATATTTAGCTTTCTTGGATGATCAAGAAGATGCAGGTGGTTGTGTATAAAGCAAGCACGTGCTTTGGAATGTGACAAAGACTCTCTCCGGGACCAAACTAGGCAGGCTCCTCTGAGTCCTTTCTCAAGTAGGCCCTGTTCTTAGGCTTTGCCCTCAAGAACTCAGCTATAGCAAGAATCCTGCTAAGTCAGTTTAGCAAGAATCCCCATATTTAATATCTAATCACCCTTAATATCTGATCAAATTCCTCATCTCCCATTACTGTAGACTAAATAATTGTGTCCTACTAAGATTCATATGTTGAAACCTCATCCTCAATGTGATGGTATTAGGAGGAGCAGCCTTTGAGAGGTGGTCAGGTCATGAGGGCAGAGCCCTTTTGAATAGGATCAAGGTCTTTATAAAAGAAACCCGGGGGACCCCTTGCTTGGAGTACCATATGAGTCACAGTGAGAGGGTGCCTCTAGTGAGCAGAAAGTGGGCCCTTATCACACACTGAATCTACAGGCTCCATGGTCTTGGATGTCCCAGTCTCCAGAACTGTGAGAAATACATTTCTATTGTTTTTAAGCTACCCAGTCTATGGTATTTTGTTATAGCAGCCCAAATGGATAAGGTACCCATCATCCCCTAGGTAATACTAATGACATTGGCCATAAATTGGATTCAGCCTTCTGCAAGAATTATTTTAAGTCACTTTGAAGAAATTCCCTACTCAATTAGTAGTTTTCTATCCACCGAACCCCTTCCCCCAACCTTATTCCTTGACTATAAATCCCTATTTGTCTTTGTTATATTTGGAATTGAGCCCAGTTCTGTCTTGAAGTCTTTTCTCCTCTGTTGTAATAGGGGCTGTATAAAATCTGTTTTTACTGCTTTACTCTCCAGCTCTGGTTATTTTTTTGGAGAGGTATAGTGATACATGACTCTTCCTCACACATTTCTTTTATTAGAACTAGTCACCCAGTCACACTTATCCAAAGAAGCATGAGGAAGAAAGATGGGGACCCTAGAAATCTCTGTGAGAACTGATTATGTAAATCATATTCCTTTATAATTTGAACTTTCCATAATTCCATTATGCCTTGAAATTTCCCAGAGAAAAAATACAGATTATAACAATTTTACTAATATAGAAACTTGAAGCTTTCAGCATTTTTAACATACACAAATACCTTTTCTCAGTGTATGGTCACACATACATGCACACCCCCACACACAGACACACATAAACCCATGTTATACTCATATTTGACAGACATTATTCTTAAATCACAAATGAACAAATTGAAGCAGAGAGTAATGAAATGAAAAAAATTAAATAACATCTGAAACGTATGCCTATCTGTTCAGAGGCAAAATCTGGAATGCCATCTCCTGAATCCTATGCAAAATTATTTTCCACAAGGTTATGTGAAATGCAAATATACTCAACTAGAACAGCCGATGAAAACCCACTAGGAGGAAAATCAGCTTGAAAGAAGTTTCCTGTATTTGAATGAAAATAAGCAGTTTCATTTTTTTATTAAGAAAAGAATATACATTTCCAAAATGGAAGTTATGCTTCATTCTCTATTTGCTTCATTCACAAAGTTCGAAACAGGACAAGACAATGAGAGCTGCCCTTGCTGCACCCCAACATGTTCCTCGAGTCACAATCTCTCTTCCCTGGGTACTACTCTGATGTCACAAATAAACCGGTGCACAGTGTGTGATAATGTGCTCAGCACTCCTAGGTACCTGTAACTTATAAAATATTAGACCATCTAGGTCCTTAGAGAAAATGTGAATTAATATCCTCATTTAAAAATAAGCTATCTTAGATTGAAGGAGATCGGTTTGTTTTCCCACTGATACTCTACTGGTCAATATTGATGTAACATAGACCAGACCTAAATCTGATCTAAAATATTTGCAATATTAAATACAACTGAAGAGAGTATAAAAAGCCTATTTTGGAAAATGGCCTTAGAATGCTTCCAATAATAAAATTCAGATAGTTTGATTTTAAAAAGTAACCTCTTTGCCACTAATCTTTTCCTACCTCTCTCTATGTTCCATATTTCCTTCAGTTATCACGAAGGAACAAGTACAATCGCATAGCAGAAGACGCCAGAAAGCCTTTCTTGCTTATGAGAGAAAACATGGATTCTGCAGTATTTAATTTTGGAAGCTGCCTTCCACTTTCTTCTCCACATTCATCAACAATCCTACATCCTCTGACACAATCACACTGAAGTCATTCATTCTGCTATTTCACAGCTCCATGCCTTTGCTATTGGACACTGCTATCCAATTTCCTCTCCTCTTAGACCATGCAAAGCCTATCATTTTATATTCTTCATCTCAAATGATGCCTCTTCCGGGAAGACTCTCCCCATCAACCTAGTGCGGATCTCAGCACTCCCATAGTACATTGTCATTTCACTACTACTTACCAAACTCCCCTGTAATTTTCTGTTTTGCCCAAGAGACCTCTTGATGCAGACAACATTTCATGCACTTTCTTTTCTTGAGGATACCAGAGTATCTGACATCTAATAGCTGCCTAATAAATTTGGTAGAAGAGTGAAAACGTTAATGAAGAAAAACCCCTTGCATTATTTGACACAACGTTTTACAAATCATAAAACACTTGTCATAGTGAGTTTTGTTACACCCTCATCACATAACGTCTTGTCCAACTACTTATAATTCTTAATTACAGGCTTGGCCAAGTGTGGGGGAGGTGTCCTTTTGAAAGTTCCATAACTAAATAAAACTGCTGGTAATTGGAATAAAGGGAAACATTTAACCAGCTCTCTTAACACATCTGTGTCTCCTAGTGATTTGTCCAGTTGTATTTCTCTCTACTTCCAAAAACGTGACTGCAACTATACAGCAGTTACCTAAACAAGCTACCAGACACATATTCTCAAACTGTAGAAAATGAGGATTTCAAGGCTACACACCAATTTCCCTCTGTAAGGTGTTTCACTCATTATGTTCACTGACCTTATTTCCACTGTGTTAGTTTATATTGCTCTCTGCTTGAGGAGTTTAATGAGTGTATGAATTCCTCTGGGCATTCTGATTACAATATGCCTGCATATGTGCACCTTTTTATGAGAAAACAGATTACCATGTGTCCAAAAAAAGTGTTTTGGGGTCTTCAATTTGAATTTTACAGTTTTTTATTCAATTATGGGTTTTTCAAGCCAAATTATAATATTTGTGACAAATAAGCTAGTATGTCAAGAATAAATTCATGTATTCTATTTCAGCCCAGCTAGAAGTGGAAAGAATATGGGATTTTAGTGAAATGGCCAGTTCCACCTTCATTACTTATATTTTGCTTGACATTGGGAAAGTCTCTAACCACACTTAGCCTCAAGTTCTCCTTCTGCTAAATGTGGGTACTAATTAGATACAGATTCTGTCAGAATCAAGAGAGAATAGATGCAAATGTGCCTTTTATAGTTAAGGATGTATATGAATGTCACAGTACAAGATTATATATGCACATTGTCATTGGTTCTTGTTAAATCTTACTCAGGTATTGACCTGCTGCCTTTGTGTGCAGTCAAATGATGCAATTAAGCAGATCTGACATCTAGTTCTGGCTCTTTAGTCAGGGGCATTAATGGGTGACATTGGGCAGCTCACAGTAACCTCAACTAAATCTACTCTTACCTTTATTGTGAACAGGTTCTGAGAACTATCCCTGTTTTGGAGTTATTGGATATGAGTAACTTCACACCTCAAGATAATTCTTTCGCTTTGGGGTCCTTTTTTTTTCTTCCTTCCATAACTCAAATTCCAACACAACTTTTGCTTCTACCTGCAATCTACTCTTTGTCATGTATTCTGAAAATTGGTTAATACCTCTATAATAGGTCATTCAGGAGGAAAAAAAATGTAAATAAACTACTGAACCATGCCTAAACATGAAATCAAGCAATATGCAATCTAATATGAAGATTAGCTTTTAAGTACTGGACAATACCAAATGTACATCTTTTATTAAAAAACTTCTGTTGGCCTCAAAGAGCCAAAATATTCCATTGCCCACACAGCATTACAATTTTAAAATACATATGCAAACTTCAGGTTTCTTTTCCATTATGGAAGGAGCTTGGGAGTCACCACTTGTCCTAACAAGTAAAAACCTGAATAAACTGAAAAATCAATAGTGAAGTCACAGGGCAAACCACTGCATAAAACATCAGAGATACAGACAAGCAGTACCATAGAATCGCAACTTACTAAAACAGAAACCAACCAGGAAAAACCTCACTGGGAACCACGGTATGTTAGAGAAATCTGAATTGTAATTGACAAATTCCTGGCAGCTCAATATGGACAACTCTGAGAATTAAAAACTGTAGAAGGAACCAGTCAAGGGTGCCCATGTTTTTGTATTTACTCCAGGAGTTCTACCACATCCTCACAATTAATACTGGACAAAAATTCCCTCATGTTTCCATCAGGGGTAAAGGAAAATCAACCATATTTAAATACTCCAGAGTACTCCTCTCCTCTAAACAAGGCCTGATAGCAGGAGAAACTATTTTGCCAAACTCTAACCTGCTGGGGTTTTATGAGAGCCATCTAACTCTCTAACTGGTGAAAGCGAAATGACCAACCAGCCCACTCTAGCCATCCTGTTTCACTCTGAGAGAGAAAAAAATATGAGTCCCGGAAACAGGTTAACCAAGAGACAAACATCTAACTAAGGGGCTAGAGAATGCTTCTCCTCCCCCAACCACGTCATCAACACATTATTAAAGACCTAATTACATCAGTTCCTTTTGCACATTTGATCAAGTCTACCTTTCAACAAAACATTGGAATTCATATCAAAAGGCAGATAATGAAGTTGAAGAGACTGAGCAAGCATCACTGTCCAATATGGCAAAGATGTTGGAATTACCAGAGAAGAACTTTCTTTTTTAGTTATGATTACACACTAAAGGCTTTAATGGGAACAAAATGTGATATGCAAGAACAGGTGGATAATGTAAGCAAAGAGTAGAAATTTGAAGAAATAATCAAAAAGAAAACCTAGAGATCAAAAACAAAATAACAGAAATAAAGAATGCCTTTATATGCTCACTAATAAACTATGCTCACAAAAGAAACTTCCAAAACAGAAAAAAAAAAGCTGAAAGAAACAGAACAGATATCCAAGAACCAAGGGAAAATAAAAAATGTGTACCATGTGTAATGGCAATGCCAGAGAAGAGGAATGAAAGAAAGGAAAAAAAGAAGTATTAAAAACAATAATCAGTGACAATTTCTCCAAAAATCAAACATATGTATATATATATGTATACCAACCTAGAATTCTATACCTTGTGAAATTACTCTCCAAATATGAAGAGTAGTCTTTCTCAGACCACACAAACTGAGGGAATTTGCTGCCAGTAGAACTGTCTTACAAGAAATGTTCTTCAGAAAGAACAATGATACAAATATGAAACTCAAATCTACATGAAGGAAGAGCATCAGTAAAGGAAAAAGTGAATGTAAATTTTAAAAATGCACTTTACTTATTATTAATTGTTCTAACAGATAACAGTTCCTTTAAAACAATAATAGCAGAGTCCCGGGAAGATGGTGGGGTGAGCAGGGTGGTGGAAATATACTCCCAAAACCATATATATTTATGAAAATACAACAAATACAACTATTCCTAAAAGAGAGACCAGAAGATACAGGACGACACCCAGCCTGCAGCTACACCTGAGAGGACTCAGCACCTGGCCAGGCGGGTAAGATATGGAGCCGTGACCTGGAGGGACCCGAGCACTTCCCCACCCCAGGGCACCAGCAGGAGGAGAGGATTCAGAGCAGGGAGGGAGTGGAAGCACAGGCCTGCCAAATAACCTACCCCAGTGATCTGTGCTGGGAGCACTGACACACTTCGCGTGGTGTATCCGAGATTGGAGAGACAGAGGTGCAGGATCCAAGATAGCAGGTCCACTGAGCCAGTTCTTGGGACAAAAGAAAAGCGCCTGCTTTTTTAGGGGTCTTAAAGAGAAAAGGGCCCAATGGAGGAGCAGGATTATCCCAGCGCACTCAGCCAAGCAGGCTGCGAGCCCTAGGGAATTTTGGTCCCCTTGGACAGCGGCTGGGAAAAGCAGTTGCACCAAAACTTCCCACAGAAATCAGCAGCCACCCATTCGTTCCCTGCCCAGCCAGAGTCACAAAGGGCCCAGCAGAGCAGCAGGGCCCAGTGGAGCGGACGCAGCTGTGGAATAGTGGAGCAACAGCGCCACCTACAGCATCCTCACAGAAACTACACCCAACAGCCTTTTTTTTGTTTTCTTTTCTCTTTTCTCCCTTTCTTATTTTTTTCTTTTTCTGATCACTTCTACCATGAAAAGACAGAGGAATATGGTACAAACAAAGCTTACCCAGACAACCCCAGAGAGGGAGCCTGAAGGGATGGATATGCACAATCTTCCTGAAAAAGAATTCAGAATAAAAGTCATAACCATACTGATGGATCTACAGAGAAATATGCAAGAGCTAAGGGAGGAGTGACGAAAGAGAGGAAAGACAATGCAGAAATAAGAGAAGCGATAGACAGACTTAGCAGCACACTGGATGAGATGCAAGAGACTGTTAATGGAACAGAAATACAGAGAAGCTGAGGCAGAGAGAGCTAAAAGGATCTCTAGGAATGAAAGAATTTTAAGAGAACTGTGTGACCAATCCAAACGGAACAATATTCGCATTATAGGAGTACCAGAGGAAGAAGAGAGAGAAAAAGGGATAGAAAGTGTCTTTGAAGAAATAATAGCTGAAAACATCCCCAAGCTGGGGAAGGCAATAGTCTCTCAAACTATGGAAGCCTACATATGTCCCAACACAAGGGACCTAAGGAAGACAATACCAACACAGATAATAATTAAAATGGCAAAGATCAAAGATAAGGACAGAGTATTAAAGGCAGCTATATAGAGAAAAAAATGTTACCTACAAAGGCAAATTCATCAGACTATCATCACACTTCTCAACAGAAACCTTATAAGCCAGAAGAGAACGGCATGATATATTTAACGTAATGAAACAGAAGGACCTCGAACCAAGAATACTGTATCCAGCAAGATTATCATTTAAATATGATGGAGGGATTAAACAATTTCCAGACAAGCGAAAGCTGAGGGAACTTGCCTCCCATAAACCACCTCTTCAGGATATCTTAAAGGGACTGCTCTACAGAGAAGCACTCCTAAGGCTAAAAAGAGGTCACTAGAGAAAATAATATCATAGCAAAGAAAGCAGACCATCCAAATACTAACTAAAGGCAAAGAATAAACACCCAGTATATAAAGAATGGAGGAGGAAGAATAAGAAGGGAGAGAAATAAAGTAACATCAGGCTGTGTTTACAATAACTTAACAAGAAAGTTAAGTTAGACTATAAGATAGTAGAGAAGCTACCCTTGAACCTTTGGAAACCACAAATCTAAAGCCAGCAATGGCAATAAGTACATATCTATCGATAATCACCCAAAATGTAAATGGGCTGAATGCACCAATCAAAAGACACAGAGTAATAGAATGGATAAGAAAGCAAGACCCTTCTATATGCTGCTTACAAGAGACTCACCTCCAACCCAAAGATATACACAGACTAAAGGTGAAGGGATAGAAAAAGATATTTCATGCAAACAACAAGGAGAAAGAAGCAGGTGTTGCAGTACTTGTATCAGACAAAATAGACTGCAAAACAAACAAAGTAGCAAGAAATAAAGAAGGACATTACATAATGATAAACGGATCAGTCCAACAAAAGGATATAACCATTTTAAATATATATGCACCCAACATAGGAGCACCAGCATATGTGAAGCAAATACTAACAGAATTAAAGGAGGAAATAGAAAGCAATGCATTCATTTTAGGTGACTTCAACACACCACTCACTCCAAAGGACAGATCAACCTGACAGAAAATAAGTAAAGACACAGAGACACTGAACAATATACTAGAATAGATGGACCTAAGAGACATCTACAGAATTCTATACCCAAAAGCAACAGGATACACATTCTTCTCAAGTGCACATGGAACATTTTTCAGAATAGACAACATACTAGGCCACAAAAAGAACCTCAGTAAAATCAAAAATATTGAAATTCTACCAACCAACTTCTCAGATCACAAAGGTATAAAACTAGAAATAAATTGTAGAAATAAAACAAAAAGGTTCACAAATACATGGAGACTTAACAACATTCTCATAATTAATCAATGGGTTAGCGACCAAATCAAAAAAGAAATCAAAGAATATATGGAGACTAATTACAACAACAACACAAAGCCCAACTTCTGTGAGACGCAGCAAAGGCAGTTCTAAGAGGAAAGTATATTGCAATCCAGGCCTATTTAAAGAAGGAAGAAACAATCCCAAATGAATAGTCTAAAGACACAATTACTGAAATTGGAAAAAGAAGAACAAATGAGGCCCAAAGTCACCAGAAGGAGCGACATAATAAAGATCACAGAAGAAATAAATAAAATTGAGAAGAATAAAACAATAGAAAAAATCAATGAAACCAAGAGTTGGTTCTTGGAAAAAATAAACAAAATAGATGAACCCCCACCCAGACTTATTAAGACAAAAAGAGTCTACACATATAAGCAGAAACAGAAATGAGAGAGGAAAAATAACGACAGACCCCACAGAAATACAAAGAATTATAAGAGAATATTATTAGCATCTATATGCTAACAAGCTGGAAAACCTAGAAGAAATGGACAACTTCTTAGAAAAATACAACCTTCCAGACTGACCAAGCAAGAAACAGAAAAACTAAACAGACCGATCACCAGCAACGAAATTGAAGTGCTAATCAAAAATATACCCAAAAACAAAACCCCTGGACCAGATGGATTCACCTCTGAATTTTACCAGACATATAGAGAAGAAATAACACTCATTCTCCTTAAAGTTTTCCAAAAAATAGAAGAGGAGGGAATACTTCCAAACTCATTCTATGAAGCCAGCATCACTCTAATACCAAAACCTGGCAACGTCCTCACCAAAAAAGAAAATTAGAGACCAATATCCCTGATGAACGTAGATGCAAAAATATTCAACAAAATATTAGCAAACCGAATTCAAACATACGTCAAGAGGATCATACACCATGATCAAGTGGGATTCATCCCAGGGATGCAAGGATGGTACAACATTTGAAAATCCATCAACATTATCCACCACATCAACAAAAAAGAAGAACAAAAACCACATGATCATCTCCATAGATGCTGAAAAAGCATTTGACAAAATTCAGCATCCATTCATGATAAAAACTCTCAACAAAATGGGTATAGAGGGCAAGTACCTCAACATCATAAAGGCTATATATGACAAACCCACAGCTAACATCATCCTTAACAGTGAGAAGCTGAAAGCTTTTGATCTAAGATTGGGAACAAGACAGAGAGGCCCACTCTCTCCACTGTTATTCAACATAGTACTGGAGGTCCTGGCCATGGCAATCAGACAAAACAAAGAAAGACAAGGCATCCAGATTGGTAAAGAAGTGAAATTGTCACTATTTTCAGATGACATGATATTGTACATAAAAAACCCTAAAGACTCCACTCCAAAACTACTACAACTAATATCCGAATTCAGCAAAGTTGCAGGATACAAAATTAACACACAGAAATCTGTTGCTTTCCTATATACTAACGATGAACTAACAGAAAGAGAAATCAGGAAAACAATTCCATTCATAATTGCATCAAAGAGAATAAAATACCTAGGAATAAACCTAACAAAGGAAGTGAAAGACCTACATCTTGAAAACTACAAGACACTCCTAAGAGAAATTAAAGAGGGCACTAACAAATGGAAATTCATCCCATGCTCTTGGCTAGGAAGAATAAATGTTGTCAAAATGGCTATACTACCTAAAGCAATCTACAGATTCAACACAATCCCTATTAAAATATCAACAGCTTTCTTCAATGAACTCGAACAAATAATTCTAAAATTCATATGGAACCACAAAAGACCCCAAATAGCCAAAGCAATCCTGAGAAGGAGGAATAAAACAGGGGGAATTACACTCCCTGACTTCAAGCTCTACTACAAAGCCACAGTAATCAAGACAATTTGGTATTGGCACAAAAACAGACCCACAGACCAGTGGAACAGAATAGAAAATCCAAACATATACAGTCAATTAATATTTGATAAAGGAGCCTTGGATATACAATGGGGAGATGACAGCCTCTTCAGCAGCTGGTGTTGGCAAATCTGGACACCTACATATAAGAGAATGAAACTGGACTACTGTCTAACCCCACACACAAAAGTAAACTCAAAATGGATCAAAGACCTGAATGACAGTCATGAAACCATAAAACTCTTAGAAAAAAACACAGGCAAAAATCTCTTGGACATAAACATGAGTGACTTCTTCATGAACATATCTCCCCAGACAAGGGAAACAAAAGCAAAAATGAACAAGTGGGACTATATCAAGCTGAAAAGCTTCTGTACAGCAAAGGACACCATCAGTAGAACAAAAAGACATCCTACAGTATGGAGAATATATTCATAAATGACATATCCGATAAGGGGTTGACACCCAAAAGAACTCATGTACCTCAACAAACAAAAAGCAAATAATCCAATTAAGAAATGGGCAGAAGACATGAATAGACACTTCTCCAAAGAAGAAATTCAGATCCCCAACAGGCACATGAAAAGATGCTCCACATCCCTAATCATCAGAGAAATGCAAATTAAAACTACAATAAGATATCACCTCACACCAGTAAGGATGGCCAACATCCAAAACACAAACAACAACAAATGTTGGCGAGGATGTGGAGAAAAGGGAACCCTCCTACACTGCTGGTGGGAATGCAAATTAGTTCAACCATTGTGGAAAGCAGTATGGAGGTTCCTCAAAAAACTCAAAATAGAAATCCCATTTGACCCAGGAATCCCACTCCTAGGAATTTACCCTAAGAATGCAGCAGTCCAGTTTCAAAAAGACATATGCACCCCTATGTTTATCGCATCACTATTTGTAATAGCCAAGAAATGGAAGCAACATAAGTGTCCATCAGTAGCTGAATGGATAAAGCAGAGGTGGTACATATACACAATGGAATATTATTCAGCCATAAGAAGAAAACAAATCCTACCATTTGCAATAACATGGATGGAAAGAGGATATTATGCTCAGTGAAATAAGCCAAACCTAAAAAGACAAGTATCAAATGATTTCACTCATATGTGGAGTATAAGAACAAAGAAAAAAACTGAAGAAACAAAACAGCAGCAGACTCACAGAACCCAAGAATGGACTAATAGTTACCAAAGGGAAAGGAACTGAGGAGGATGGGTGGGAAGGGAAGGACAAGGGGGGGAAAGGGGCATTATGATTAGCAGACGTAATGTTGTGGGGGTGCAGGGAGGGCTGTACAACTCAGAGAAGACAAGTAGTGATTCTGTAGCATCTCACTACGCTGATGGACAGTGACTGTAATGGGTTTGGTGAGGGGGACCTGATGAAAGGGGTAGTTTAATAACCGTAATATTGCACGTGTAATTGTAGGTTAATGATACCAAAATAAATTATAAAAAAAACAATAATAGCAACAATGTGTTTGATTATATATGCTATATGTATAGATGCTATATATATATATATATATATATATATATGCTATGTTAAGTGAAATAAATGACAGTAACGATACAAGGTGGAAAGGAAGAAAAAGAAATATTTTATTATTATAAGGTACTTTCATTACCCATGCCGTGGTATGCTATTATTTAAAAGTGGACTTGGATTCATTGTAAATGTATATTGCCAGCTCTGGGCAATCACTAAAAAATAAGTATAACTGATATGCTAAGAAATAAGAGAAAATGGATTCATATAAAATGCTCAACACCACAAAAAGAAGAAAAAGCATGGAAGATAAAAATAGAAATGAAAGATAAGTGCAACAAATAGAAAACAATAACACGTATGGTAGATATTAATCCAACATTATCAATTATCACTTAATATTAATAGTCTATATACATATCATTTAAAAGAGACTGTCAGAGTGGATCAAAAAACAAGACCTCACTATATGCTGTCTACACGAAATTCACTTTAAGTAAAAAGACACATACAAATTAAAAGTAAAGGGATAGAGAAAAATATATCATCCTAACATTAATCAGAAGAAAGCAGGAATCACCGTATTATTTCAGACAGAGCAAACTTCAAGGAAGTTATCAGAGAAAAGTAGGGGTATTATGTGAGGATAAGGAGTCAATACTCCAAGGGGATATGAGAATTCTTAATGTGTGTGTCATATAAAAGAGTCAAACCAATCTGAGAGGCTTTATATTCTGTATGATTCCAACTATATGATATTCTGAAAAAGGCAAAACTATGGAGAGAGTGAAAAAAATCAGAAGTTGTGTTAACAGGGTGAGTGGCAGGCCCAGAGGATTTTTAGGGCAGTGTAACTGTTCTGTGTGATCCTACAATAGTGGATACATGTCATTATACATTTGTCCAAACCCATAGAATGTACAAAACTGAGAGTGAAACCTTACATAAACTGTAGGCTTTGTGTGACACTGACACATCTATTGAGACCCACTTATTGTAACAAATGTCCTACTGTGATGCAGAATATCAGCAGTGGGGATGGTGGCTCATGTGTGGGAACAAGGGTTGTATGGCAACTCCATTGTAGTTTCCACTCAATTTTGCCATGAGCCAAAAGTTGATCCTAAAATATAAAGCTTATTTATTAAAAACAAACAAAATACACAGACATCTTGGTGTCTTTTCCAGAACAAAACTAACCTTTTCCTAAACCTTGCCATTCTACTGTATTTCCTATCTCACTGAGGGACATCATTCAGTTGATTGTCAAGACATAAAACCAGAGTCATTCCAGATTCTTCTTGCATTTTCATCACATTCATTATGTGATCAAGTCTTGTGAATTGTATTTCCTTACAATAAATAAAATCTCAGCATTTATTTTGCTTCTCTTCTTCCCTTCTGCCACTGCATTATTTCAATCTTTCTCACTTATTTTGTGCACTGCTGCATTGTCTCCTCATCAGTCTTCCTGAGCCCAGCTCAGCAGCTTTCCAATCACTCCTCTTCCTAGCTACAGGAATCATTTTTCAACACTATAAATCTGATAATGTCAGTTTCTTATTTAACAATCATCAATAGCTGCAGCTTCCATAGATTGAAAAGCTTTTAGCTTTTAGGTTACAAGCAGGTTAGCATCCAGAGATCTTTGTGACCTGGCTTTTGCTACTTTCTGCTTTATCTCCACCACTTTCCCATAACTTCTTCTCCGTCAAACTCTCACTTCCTTGATTTCAGAATGACTCTTTTAGACTTGTCAAAGAGTATTCTATCTCCATTGCTATATCTTAACAGATGTTACTCATGTTTCAAACCCTGGAATTATTCCTGCTTCTAGAAAGATTTCTACAGTAAACCACCCTTCTCATCCATGCTCACTCTCCCGAGTTCCAGATGCCACAGTTAGAGCACATGCATCTGAATTGTTTTTGAGCTATCATTCATTTAACAAAGGAAGGAGCCAAGTTTATAACAGGCGTTGTTCTAGGCACAGGGAATATAGCTGTAAACAAAGACAACATCCTTGCCCCTATAGAATTTATAGTCTAATGAAGGAGATAGAAAATAAGCAATACAGGATCTGCAATTCAATGTCAGATGCAGTTGCTATGAATTAAAATCGAGCAGGGGAAAAAGAGAAAATACCAGGTCATGGGGGTCACAAATCTGGAAAGATCTGTCTAGGGAAGTGACACTCCTCCAAGGAGAAGAGCATTACAAACAAGAGCATTAAAACCTCACACCCTGAACCCTCAGGAGCACTCTCAGGATTTTTGAAGAAAAGCAGATGCCAGTGTGACTGCATGGATGAATTAGAATTATAATGGTAGGAAATAAATTCAGAAAGATATGTAGGAGTCTTGAAATATCTGTATCAGTGACAGCTTTTGTTTTTCTTACAGAAGACCTACAGTCTGAAAACTGTAAATACTATTAAATTGCGTACCAAGTTCATCTACATTTAGTCAATTGCCCAACTCCAAGCTCTACAAAAGACTTATAAGAACTCTATAAAAATAGTTATAGAGTGTTGAAAAGGTCAATGACAAAATTTTTAAAAATAGAATAATTCAGAAAGCCTGAATGTGTCCTCCAAAATTTGGGGGGAAAGGAATTGTACTTGGCTCCTGCCTGACAACTTCCAAAGAAAACAAGCTATTATTCCATGGATGCTAGTGGAAATCTGGGCATTTGTCATAGAACCAGCTGGGGACACTTTGACAGCAGTCTTTGAGTAATACTGAAAAGGTCCCTGCCTAAGAGTATCTCTTGCCAGGAATAAGGAAAACTCATTAGAAAAGGGCTGGAAGTGTCTCTTCATGTGTAAAATAGGCATGGGTCAGTGGTGGGGATGGAGAGGGTTAGGAGGTTGCATTGTTTATGTCAGGAAGTTGAAAGCAGATGTCCCTAGTGGTACAGGAGGGTAAGAGACCCTCTGAAGAATCTCATAAAATTCATTTTCCATGGGACAGAGAAGGAGCACCATAATGCCAGATTAGTACTGCTCCAGTGCAAGCACATAGCTCCCAGAATGACTGTAAAATACAATTCTATTTATGTATTTATTTAGGCTCCCACAGTCCCTTTAAAATTTATTCATGAGGGTATTCTGCATGCCACCAGGTGGAAACTTAGAAAGCTTCCCAAACTCTTAAGTTATAGACAATGCTATTCCCTCTTTATGGTGTAAACAAGGTCTCCATTCTGAAATTAGATGATCTTGTGAAGGTGGTAATCAATAATTGTTTAATCACAAGAAATTCACCAATAAGCATACCTTCCCCCAACCATGCCTCCATACTGACAGCTCTTGGCATTTGAAGATAGAGTATGATCTTTCCCGGTTGTATCTCTCTAGTGGTAGGAGAGGAAAAGATAAGGTGTAGGTTGCATGGCTATCTATTATCTGGGCTAGGTGGTGGTTAAAGCAGCTTCTTTCTCCTAAGTTGTACAGAAATCCCCATCTCTGGGCACCTCTTACTCTTGTAGAGAGTAAGTGCTTTGCTATGATGGCTCTTTCAGTCCCTAGTAATCCCAAAGTTTCTTGATCCTGGGGTCTCTCCACTTCCCTCATTGACTCTTTTAGACAGGACACTAGACAAAAACTACATGCCAGTTTGTCCTCTCTCAGGTTCACCTCTCACACCCATTTCTTAGCTCAATTCACATTTTTCTTGGCTCAACAAATTCTGGGAGAAACATTCCCATTTCAATCAGCTTATACTTTGCCTTCATGTGTCCCAGGTGGCTGTCAGTCCTCAATTCACAGTGACTTCCTTCAGAAAAACAAATCAGGTTCTCTGAAACAAATTAAAAAGTTGTCTTATAAAAGAGAATTTTAAACTTTGGGAAGCTTGATAAAATTAACAAACATTGGTATCTGCTTAATTAGCATCTCAAATAAGAGGTTCAGCATCTAACCTTTTAAAAATACTTCTTTCGGATTATTGTAACTCACCCAAGTGTTTGAGTGAGATTATCTTATTCATAGCTTTTCTTTTTTTAAAAATTTCAGTCATCCTTTCATTTTTCAACAGTTTTAAGACACATAACACCTATTTTACAATTAATTTTAGTGAAAGTGGGACATGCGTTTTGCTATATATTTTCCTTAATGTTATTTTTTTCTTCATATGTTGTTTTGCCTTACAAAGGCTAGATATAACCAAATGTAAAAATTATATTTTTGTGGGGGTAAAATTGCAATTTTCCAGAATCTTTCACCTAGCCTTAGTACGTCTCCATATCAATAGATGTTAACAAGGGATGGAGAGAAGTAGTCCATCTCCATCAATAGGTATCAACAGGTGATTACAAAAGGGGTGGAGAGCGAGAGGGCACCTGGACCAGAGAGGTTTGGTGTGGTCTTTTTGTAGGGAGGTCATGAGAGACACAGGAGGGCAGAAGTAGACAACTGCTTGTAAGAAATAAATGGCTTACTCTCACTTTATTTCTCCTTTTGATTGATTTCAGCTTCAAAGGTTATTTGCCCCAGGCTGGGAACATATTTTCTCCCTGGAGTTACATTTTGTTTAAAGGAAAAGTCAAGACTCTTGGAAAAAATGATGCCATAGCTATCTATAGCCTTCATTAAATTGCCCCTCAAGTCTATTGTTATTTACTCCTGCACCCTTATGAAAAACCATTCTTGTGAGGAGGCAGATTGATCCCTCAACAGTTGGACATGAGTGAAGATAATTCAAGATACCACTGAGAAGCACGAATTGTCTGAGGATTTCAGTAAACAATCCAAGAAAATCTAGATGGAATATTATCCTGCTGGAAAATATATCTAATTAAGAATATGGTCACTATTAAAATATTTATCCAATTAAAAAATAAAAAAGAGAAAATGTAAAGATCTATTAAGCTTAACACTAAAATAGTACTTAAACTTCTTACTACAAAACATGGAGTGAGTAAAGTGGTCTCTTCGGACATTCTGTCTCCTGACACCGATCAGTTTCTGTAGCCAGTCACATAACCAATTAAGCCAAAAGAACAGCAGCAGGACTAACATAAAATAACTTCCTCTCAGTGGGGAGGGGACTGACTTGTTGCAGCTTGCCACAATGCTGCTGTTTTCTCAAAAAAATGGTGGGACTTTGGACCACAGTTCTTCATTTGTGATGCAAAGCGCTGCTTAATAGTGTCCATCCGGGACCATTGTCTTTCTGCAGGGCAACTTATGGGAGAGGGAAACCAATGCAAATATATTGATACTTGTACTGCCAGCTATACTGTAAGTAATAGATACCTTTGTCTCTGATCCAGAGGACTTATATTATCTCTCAGGATCCAAGAAACTACCAAGCTTTATTGTTCAGCTAAAGAAGTAGGGCAAAAATCTGAGATACTTTATACTTCTTGATATACTTCTTAACCAGTCTGAATCATGGGCTATTTTCAGAAGAGATTTTAAATTCACTTCTCAGATAAATCCACAAAAGCACAAATTATTGTACAGAGTGTAAGCAATGGATTAGTTTCCTGATACACTGCTGTAACAAATTACCACACATTTATAGTGACTTAAAAAAAACCTGAATTTATTATTTTATAGTTCAGGAACTCACAAATGCGAAATTCATCTCACTAGGCTAAAATTAAGAACAATGGCACTTTGGAGAGACTTGAAGCGAATTTGTCCCTTGGTTCTTTCTGGTTTCTGGGGGACATCTGCGATCTCTGGCTCATGCCCTCATCCCTACAATGGAATCACTCCAACCTCAGTTCTATAGTCATTGTTCCTCCTTCACACACCGACCCTCTGCCTCTCTAAGAATCTTTGTGATTACACTGGGCCCACCTGAATAATCCAGGATAATCTTTCCATCTCAAGATCCATAACTTAATCACATTTACCAAGTCCTTTCACCACGTGTAACATCTTCACAGGTTCCGAAGATTAGGACATGGCCATCCTTGAGGGGCCATTACTCAGTCTACCAGAAGGGGTTTAAGGATACTAAGAAACCCAGCAACAGCCCACAGTCAACCATATTGGAATGGCTTCAAGGGAAATTGTTAGATGATTTACATACCTCTGTAAACCTCCAGGAGGCATAAGGATCCAAGAATACGAAATAAAGTTTTGTACTCAGGGACTCTTTGAGCGAAATTAGACTTACCTGTATCACATATCATACAGCATCATGAAGACAGTTGTGATATTCTATGTAACTTCCTCTGTATCACCAAAACTAGAGAAAACAGAAAATTTTTAAATGATTTGTCAGAAAAATGTGAATAGAAGTGTATTGAGGAAGCATACTGAAGGGGAGGTTGCATATGAACTAGGTCTTGAGAGATATAAAGGACTTTGATCAGTAGAAAATTAGTAGAATTTTGGCAAAGAACCTTAAACATTTCATAAAATATCCCATAGTTTCTCAGGATGAAAGTGAAAAATACAGGAGAAAGAAGGATTTCTTAAATAGAAAGCAATTTAAAAAGATAGTTGATTACAGTTATTTGGGAAAAAGGCATTCCAGTTACATGAAATCATTGAATTTCTACTCTTCAATGAGGAATTCAAAAGAAGTATGTATTATGTTCTCTTTATAAAAGAAATGCAAAAATAAAAGTGCAAGAAACTGTCAATATATTATCTATTTGAAGACACTAACAAGGATAACTAACCATTGAATGAGCAGGACAAGATGGACTATGAGTAGAAAGTTACTTTCTTTTTCACTGTTGCTTTTTAAACTTATTCAATTGAATGCTTTCTAATCTTGGTTGAAATCTGGATCAGACCGCACAGCTTTTATGGTCACCTTTACGTTTGAATAAATAGTCTTATTTGTTCAGGCATTAAAATGCCCAGGACAGTTCAAGACCCAATTTATTTTTCACTCTGTTTGGGCCTAACTCAGTGCTAGAAGCCTGCAGTAGGGAGGGGACATTTCTAGTCTTATTTTTTCTTCCTCACATTCCTCCCTCATTGCTCATTACCTGTTCTTTCTCTGTCATCCACGGTTGGTCTATCTTTATTTTTGAAATGTGTAGAAGAGAACTTAAGAGCAAAGGGCAAGACTTAAGAGGTGAGTGCATTTATAGTACTACATTAGGCTGTGGCATGTCCTCAGATACATCAGATTTAAGTGGAGGTTCTTTTTCCTTTGGGACATCTTTTGGGTATTCTTTTGGGTATTTACCACCTGCATTTTCTCCTCCAGACATCCTGACATCTGATCTCCATCTCACTCATTGGATTCCAGGATTTGACTCCACACAGACAGTCTTCATGTTGGAAGTACCTCATCCCTTTCTGGAGGTTTTGGGAAGACTTTGTTCCATGATTCTAGCCTCATGCAAACTTTACTTACCCCCAGTAGTCACGTGCTTTTTTGTTTCATTGGCACAATGGGAATTGTTCCAACATTATGTCTTTGTAGGTGTCCTACTTTTTAGGGCTGCTTCAGGTGCACTCCTTTTCTTCTGTTCTGTATGAGAGTAAGGTGCTAGTCCTATGCCAATCAGACGGCCAAATCTGTCAGATGATACAAAGTCAGAGAGAGAACAGAGAAATCAATACCATTTGCAGACATCAGAGCTCTTAGAGGAGGTGATATGATGTGAAATTGATGGAACTTGTACAGAAGAGGGTGAATAAACATGGCATGCCAGGTCAGAAAGCTTGTGCTGGGCTTAAGAGTTCACACTTTACAGATAGCCTTAAGTTTGAATTTCATTTCTGAGATATATTTCCTGATTCAATTTGAACCAGACACTTCAGCTTTTTTGGCCTTTGTCTCTCTTTTGTAAAAGGGGACCAGTATTATATATTTCAGAAGGTTTTCATGAATGTTAAATTATTTAAGATATGGAAGGCCTTAATATCTAGTTTATTGTAAACACTCAATAAATTGTAGCTTAAAATAAGACATGGTAGAACATATGATTCTGGAGTTACAATTTTTAATTCATGCAAGAACATTAAAAAGTAGAAAATAAATATTTAATAGTAAGTGCTGCATTTAGATAGTAATAATGGGTTCATCTTCATATACTAGATGCTCCCATACTAGTTTGAACACATGATTTAATAATCTGGGTAGTCACTGATCTTCTCTAAAAAATTATGAGCTGCTAAAATCAGAAACAGTATCTTGTTCATCCTTCTATATAGTAGTTTTTAAAAAGCAATTTTCTAAATGAACATTTAAAGATTTTATGAAATGATTGTCCTCTGAAAGGAAATATTGCATAGTTATCAGTAATAGGTATTGAGCAAGAGGGTTAAATTATGAAAATGGTGAAATGGCAAAAGTGGCCTGGTGTTTTTGTGCATAACCAATTCAATGAGAGGAAGATGAGAAATCAGAAAATTATTTCTCCAGATGAGACTCAGAGTGACAGGACCCTAGACCAAAGTGGCAGCAGTGGGTGTAATCGTCTAGGAGACATGGTGGAGGAAGAACAGGTCATCCTCCCTGACTTAGTGAATAATAGAAATAAAGGAAAAAATCAAAATGTGAAGTCCTACTCCTAGAGCTTTGGTGAAGAAGAGAAAAATAATATTTTTGACATGAATATGAGAATTAAAAAGCATATTGACTTAGGAATACACAATTAAATACTGGTATTTGGATTTTGAGGCAACATTTGGGCATTTAAGTGTAAATTTCTGTTTCCAAATTTGGAAATATAGAAGTAGAGTATTAACTAAAATAAAAAGTCAACATGTGGAGTTATTACCAAAGAAGTGACAGCTATAAAGCAAGCCTAGATTAATTGGGGAGAATTATATATAGTACATTTTCAAAAGCAATGGAATCAAAACTTGAGCTTGAGTTTTGATCACACTTAGAGATTGGAATGTCTGTCATTTATTGAGTGAGTAGCATGTGCCAACTAAAGAGAGGAACTGGGGCTCAGAAAAGCCAAGGAATTTGCCTAAGATCACACAACTAGCAAATACTTTCAAATGGAATATCCAGGACTCATCCTCACTCTATCTCAAAATCTGCCTTTCTCCATCAATTATGAGAAAGGTAACATACATGAAATAGACTGAAAGAAGAAAAATAAATCCAGGTTTTAATAAAGATGAAGGATTTGAGAATGGATGCTTCTTTATAACAAATGTATAAATATATAGGCTGACATAATCAAAAGTTAAATATGATAAAAATAAAATGTGATGAAATGACTGAGCTGCCATCACTGTCCTTCAATGGCCATACTTGGAAAACTGTCACTCTGCTATCTGGCCATCATTAAATAACATTTACATGACCCATGTCTTTTCTAATGATTAAAATTCTTAGGTTTTATTAGCAGGCTTCCCCAGCAGCGCTTCTAGCAAACTTGTCATGAAAGATTCCCATAGTCGTGCACACTCAAGATCTCACATAACTGACAAGATAATGACAGGGGCAATTTTAAACTGTTAAAAGACTGCTGTATGAGATCTTTCCCAGTGCTGATCTCAGCAAAAGAAAGGAAAATGTTCATTATGTCAAAAAGGATGTAAAACACAAAATATGATGCTGGTTTCTGAGACTTTTCCATCCAAATCTTCTCTTACCAAATGACAGGAATGTGTCAAAATTATAGTCAGGGAAAACAAAGTAAATGTTAGTTGATCTCAAGCTAAGAAAGTAGTTACTGTTAATGAGCTTTGCGATTTTACAAATCCCCATTTATATATAACTACATGATTTTTTATTAGCCAGAAAAGACGACAGGGAAAGGGGTAATATTCACTGCAATAAAAATTATCTTTGCTTATATGAGGTAGGTTTTATTCTTTGATTTTCAACTTGATTCACTGCTCCACCTAATAAAAATGTTACCACAAATAAAAGGCATTTCCATTGCACAATCATGTGTGATGTTTACAATAAGTGTGGATAACTTCTCTGTTTCATAAATGAAGTTATTTAGTTACCCAATATTAAACTGCTTGCTATACTGTAAGTAACAGAAGTGAAGAGGTTAATTTACAACAGCATTAAGAAAAGAAAAATTCAGCAAGGGAAAGTGCAAGGTTTAGTCAAAATAGACAATTGGGAACAAATGGTAAAGAGAAAAATACACCAATTGAAAACCAGGCAGGATATTTTTCCATTCTTTCTTTTTTAGAGCACTGATTAAAAAAATAGTTAATTAGCACACATCACCAAATCTACTCCATACTGGGAGTTTAACCTTGTAATTTCGTCATTTTTCCGAGAAGCAGGGTGTTTAATGAAAGCACCATTAAGTTATTAATGTATAATGATGTGAATTGTCGGCAGACTGGAGACTAAAACATTCCTTTGTAAATGTTTCATATTTTCAGCATTTATCTACCACTTCATGTTTACTAAGTGCTTTGTTCTTATTCAAAAATGAATTTTTCAAAATAATGTGGAAATAGTTTTGAGGGCTACTGGATACAATGTCTCCAGTAATACTTCTCATTGTTTTATTTTTCTTGACAGCTTTATATAATTATATTATTTAACCACAATTACTCTCAATTATGTAGGAGAGCACTACAGTCCACTGCACCCACTGGAACTCATTGATTCCACAATTATTTCTCCATTTCCTACTATGTGAATCACAAACATGCTGCGTCCTTATCTTCTCAAGGACTTATAATCTATTGGAGGATCCAGACTTCTCATCATGTGAGGTACAGTAAAAAAAAAAAGCAGTTGAAACTTAAGTATGGACAACTAAACTGAAGTAGGATTTCTTGAGGCATGCCCTCTAGCACCCACTACCGCATGCTCAAAGTATCCCCACCTCTTAACCCCCCAGGGAAGAAGTAACTACGCAGATGACTCAGTGGTCATAGGCAACATTAGCTGAGTGTGTGCTCTGCATCAAGTCTCTATTAAAGGTATTTATCAGGGATTGGCCCCTGCAGGCTCATTATAACTCCATAAGGCAGTTGTTATAGCTACTTCCCATTTTCAGATAAGAAAACTGAGTTTTAGGGAATCTAACCAATTTGCCAAACATTATGTAGCTAGATGAGACGGAGCTGATATTTACACTCATATACACTGAATTCAGATGTCTTGCCAATTGGTTACAGCCCTGGGTATATTCACTATGGATTCAATGTGACCAAAGAAATGACAGTAGAATGTTCTTGGGGTAAAATGGTTATACCCAACTTTATTTCCATGGTGGCAGGTCAATCACTATAAATCCTGTCCACTCAGAGAGAGTCTGCATGCAGCAAACCAGTCTCTGCCTCTGGGCCTCTCTGCCCATACAGCCATTCTAGTCTCTGTCCTCGGCACTGCCACCATTCCAGCCTCTGCTCTGCTTTCCTGCAGCCTTGCAACCATGCCACCATGTCGCCCAGAGCACTGGGTGGAGTTCTTTATATAGAGTCAATAGCAATGTATTGCCCACACGTGTGTAGTGAGCTAGCCAACCAGGGCCAGGTGAGAATCCTGACCACAGGAACCTTCATTTTATCCACATGAGACTCTTTACTTTTTTACTTAGTGAATTATTCTTCCTGCCCATCACATTGGGGACTTGGAATGCCTCACTAGTGACTATTTAGACAGGCACTATTTTAATTTAGCTATCCGTCTACCACCCTAATTACAAGAAAGAGGACAAGCAGAGCCAGTACTATTCCATGAGGTAATTTCCAGAAAGAGTAATTTCCCACCAACTCTGTCCTTAGGGATTCATCTCACACACTTTGGCTCATGAGGCACCTGAGCCAACAAAAATAAATAAAATAAAATAGTCCAAGCAGAACGGTTTAAGCTTTGCCCAGTTGCTGTATGTAGTCAGGAGGGCAGCTGTTCCTGGGATGGTCAGAGTCTCTAGGGATGCCTTGCTGTGACTACCCATATGATTGTGTTTGGCAAAGGGGAAGCATATCCTGACCAGGGCAAATGAAGGAGACAGTGTCATGCATTCAGAGTATTGGGTAATTATACCATTTCAGTGTTGGAAGGGCTTTTAAAGTTCACTACCCCTTCACGTCAACAATGTTTGACCCAATTCAAAATTGTTAAGCATCCCGTCACAGCTGAAACAAGAGAAAGCCTTTGTTAAATGAGCTGGTCAGAATGTTCTAATTATTTTAATTGTAATATTGTTGGTCCTTAGTGGTCTAATTGTTACATGTTGCAAGGCTTGGAATAAAGTTACACTGTATTGCATAGACGGGTATAGAGAACATGAGACAGGTGTACCATCTCAGTGGGTGCGGAACCTTGCTTTCTCTTGTTTCAATTGCTGACACATTCTTACCTTCTGAATGAATCCAGTCCAGGTACATGGACAACCCTGTCCTATTTGGCAGCATTATTTTCTGGTTCCTTTACCACCATATTATATCGTTGTGGGCCACAGAGACTGACAAGCTAATAAAATTGTAGCATTCACTCTTGCCATTTTGCTCTTGCCAGAAGTTCACCTATGCTGTTATCATGCAGTCTTTCAAATGGGGCTGGTGGCTCCTATCTGGGTGTCCTTACTTTTCATGGGTTTTTCCATAATGGTTTATGCCCTGAGTCATGCCTTAAACCTCTCCCAGGGCATATGACTAGGTAACACCACCCTCACCCCCCAGACGATTTCTCCTAGCTGAATTTTGGTTTTCTGAGTCCCCAGTCATTATTAGAGATACCAATTTAACTTAGGTGGATCTATTACATCATGACCCTCTCACCTCACAGTAAATATCGCTTCAACAATACCCTACTTGCCCTAACTGAGAGCTTGACAGGGCCACAAGATCAAATTGGGCAATAATTCCTCCTTATGACCTGGTCTAATGTCCACATGCTTTTGAGGCCCTCCATGATGGAAGATGGTTTTCCTAGATCCATCCTACATTCTTTTTCCACCCTGGTCATCCATCATTTCGGTTTCAACATACTTTTCAGTTTCTCTTATTCAATACTGATAGAAGACAGTTTCTTATTCTTCTTCCTTACTATAACAGTCTAGTTGTCACATCTCCTGGATGTAAATGGATCCCTCAACATCAGGAAAAATCCAACAAAACATGTATATATGAAGGTGCAATCCCTACAGAAATTATGACAGCAATAACTCTTTTGTTTTGAAATACATTTTCAATATTTTGGAGTAATCTTCTTCTTATCTTAAGTAAAATCTTTACTATTATCAGTTAAGAGGTTTTAATAAATGGATTTTAAGCCTCTGGTATTATCCAGAAAATAATCTATTTAGGAATAAAAGTGGCATTAGGAAAGTGGTTTAAGAGGCTTTGCCTGAACTTTCTGTAGTTCATCAGTCTCTGTACACTTAAAGAAATGAACTGCCTTTAAATAGTCTAATGGCTTTTAGAGGCACTCTAATAAAACAACACTTCCTTTCTGTTATCTGATGCACTAGATGTATTTCTGCTCCAGTAGTTTCATGTTAAGTGTGCCTTTCTCCTAAACTGTTTTACTATTTGAATATGTATCTTAATAGCAATAGGTATGTAGTCCATTTTGCACAATTAAAGAAAAAGTATTTCAAATTTAGAAAGCTCAAATGCAAAAAGTGCACTTCCCAACAAACCTTTAATATGTTTACCCAAAGTGATTTTCTAATTCAGGGCTTCTATTTATTTCAAATGGTCTTTGCTGCTATTGTTTGAATTCTATATTTATATGGATTAATCTCAGATGTTCATTCATATGCTTGTCCTTAATTTTTAAACAGCATTTTAATAATGGCTGATATTGTTCTAAGTATTTACATGGACTTATTTAATGATCTCAAAAACCCACTAGAGTAATGCCATTACTATCCTCGAAAAAGAAACAGAAGTTAAATACTGTGCACAAAATGGCACTGGTAGGCAAGGAGAAACTGCATGCCAGAGGTCACTTGGGTGAGACAACCAGTTATTAAAGTCAGTTCTCAAGTCAGATCTCATAGCATTAACCTCTGCTCTATGTTGTCTTAGTTGATCTGAGAATCTTAGTAACTCACCCAAGGCCACCTAAGTACTGTTTAATGCAAATGGAATTTCAACCAAACCTCCTAACTCCAATTCCAGCTTGGCGTTTATTTTAATTAAGCAAAAGTTTTCACAGTAAACTGCTTACCATAATGCCATCAGAAACCATGTACTCCCTGGTAAGGCCATAGAAGTGGACATTTTCAATGCTTTTGTCAAGAAGTATATCATAATACCTTTTCTAGCATTCCCCCACTACTACCATTGATAGCCCCAGTTGGAGAAACTCACTGGGGAACATTTGATTATTCTAGGACCTTTTCAGAAGGATAAGTATGTCTGGACTGTGGGCTGGGGGAAAAGTTCTTTTTCTCACAGTTGTGTTCTGGATTGGATTCTCCTTGCTGGCAGATAATGTGGGTGCTTGAGGCAAATGGGCAGATATCCTAGGCTTCATATCTAGTTAAAAGCAGATGAATGTGAAAACCAGTGAAGGTATTTCTTATTTCAAAAAGGAAAGCATGGGCAGATGCGGAATCCTTGTAGCTGAGGGGAGGAGTGATGGAGGAGCATCAAGAGGCTGGGAAGGAAAGCAAGGGGGGATTCAAGATAGCGGCGTGAGAGGTGAGACAGAGAACTCCTCCGAAAACCACAAATACTATGAAAATATAGGTAATTAATATAACTAACCCTAAAACAGCAACAGGAAAGAAGGCTGAACCAGACTGCATACAGACATCATGAACAGAGCAGACCTGATGAAACAGGGTAACATATGAAAGCCTTGATCCAGCAGGACCCAAGCCCTTCCCCCAACCCAGCTTACCTGTGGGAGGAAGAGAAATGGAGCAGGGGGGGGGGGGGATCCTGGGACTACTGAACACCTAGCCCTGGAGATCTACACTGCGAGCAGAAACCTACTCTGTGTGGTGCTCTGGAGGTTGGGGAGCTGGAACAGGCGGAGTGCCTGAGAGACTGACATTCAGGCCATTTGTGGAGGAAGGTATCCACATCCAGCTGTAATGTGACAGAGGAAAGGCAGGTGGTCTGAGAGGCTTCCTAGCAGCGAGAGGGCTGTTGAGGGGGCCAGGGTTGCATGGAGCTTGCTGCGCAGGAGGAGGGAGAGGTGGACAAGGTTGTCTGTGAGGGCTCTGCCCAGCAGGTTGGGAACCTTAAGGAGCTTCAGGCACTCCAACCCCCTGCTGGCTGCTCAGCTTCGATGTCACACACTGTGACACACAGCCTGCCATGCCTTCCTCCTGGCCTGACTGCTTGAAAACTGGCAGTCACTGTGCTGGCATCAGGCCAGCCAGAGGGAGACCCCACCTACATCAGCTAGAGGTGCCGAGCACCGAGGCTTACACCTGTGTGCTGGGCCAAATGGCTGTGATACAGGAGACAGGCACGACAGACAGGAATCAGGAAACAGATCTTTCCTCCCCCAGGCACCAGCTCAGCTACCCAATGACTGCCAACGTCATTCTGGGGCTGAGCAGCTCCAGACACAGGAGCTTCTGGGCAATAGAGGGCACCACATAGAAATATGAAATGTCAAAAGAACCTGGTTCAGACCAAAATCTCACAAATCCCAGAAAAAGGGCCAAATGAAACTGAATTCACCAATCTTCCTGAAAGAGAGTTCAAAACAAAAATCAAAAACATGCTTATGGAGGTACAAAAAAATATTCAAGAACTCAGGAACGAATTTAAGATGGAGAATCAATGATAAAGAAATTCGGTATCTGAAATGAAACATACAGTGGAGGGATTTAAAAGCAGACTACAGGTAGTAGAAGAGATAGTAAATGGAATAGAAATTAGAGAATCAGAACACCAAGAAGCTGAGGCACAGAGAGAAAAAAGAATCTCTAAGAATGAAAGAATATTAAGAGAACTATGTGAACAATCCAAATGGAACAATATTTGCATAATAGAGATACCAGAAGAAGAAGAGAGAGAAAAAGGCATAGAAAGTGTCATTGAGGATGAAATTGCTGAAAACTTCCTCAATGGGGATGGAGATACTCTCTCAGGCCATGGAGATGCACAGATCTCCCAACAAAAGGGACCCAAGGAAGAAAACATCAAGACATATAATAATTAAAATGACAAAGATCAAGGATAAAGACAGACATTTAAAAGCAGCTAGAGAGAAAAAAAAAATGACATACAAAGAAAATCCCATCAGGCTATCATCAGATTTCTCAACAGAAACCTTACAGGCCAGAAGGGAGTGGCATAATATATTTAATTCAATGAAGGGGAAGGACCTCGAACAAAGAATACTCTACCCAGCAAGGTTATCATTTAAATTTGAAGGAAGGATTAAACAATTTTCAGATAAGCAAAAGCTGAGAGAATTTACCTCCCACAAACCACCTCTACGGTGCATTTTGGAGGGATTAATATAGATAGAAGTATTCCTAAGGATAAATAGATGTCACCCAAGGGATAGACAAAGAGTACAGAATATGACTTATAACATACAGAAGGAGGAGGAAGAAAAAAAAAGGAGGAAAAAAAAAAGAACCTTTAGGTTGTGTTTGTAATAGAATAGGTAGTGAGTTAAGTTTGACTGTTAGATAGTAAAGGAATTAACCTTGAACCTTTGGTAACCATGAATCTAAAGACTTCAATGGTAATAAGTATGTACCTATCAATATCACCCTAAATGTAAATGGTCTGAATGCACCAATCAAAAGATACAGAGTTACTGAATGGATAAAACAACAAGACCCATCTACATGCTGCCTACAAGAGACTCACTTCAAACCCAAAGACATATACAGACTGAAAGTAAAGGGATGGAAAAAGATATTTCATGAAATAGTGAGAAAAAAGCAGGAGTTGCAGTACTTGTATCAGACAAAATAGACTTCAGAACAAAAAAAGTCACAAGAGACAAAGAAGAACATTACATAATGAAAAAGGGGTCAGTCCAACATGAGGATATAACTATTATAAACATCTATGTGCCCAACACAGGATCACCTATATATGGGAAACAAATACTAACAGAATTAAAAGGGGAAATAGAATACAATGCATTCATTTTGAGGAGACTTCAACACACCACTCACTCCAAAGGACAGATCAACCAGACAGAGAATAACTAAAGAGGCAGAGGCACTGAACAACATATTAGAACAGATGGATCTAACACACATCTACAGAACACTCCATCCAAAAGCAACAGGATACACATTCTTCTCAAGTGCAAATGGAACATTTTCAAGGATAGATCACATACTAGGCCACAAAAAGAACCTAACAAAATTCAAAAAGATTAAAATTGTACCAACCAGCTTCTCACATCACAAAGGTATGAAACTAGAAATAAATTACACAAAGAAAATGAAAAAGCCCACAAACACATGGAGGCTTAATAACACACTCCTAATGATCAATGGATCAATGATCAAATAAAAACAGAGAGCAAGCAATATATGGAGACAAATGACAACAATAATTCAACCACACAAAATCTGTAGGATGCAGTGAAGGCTGTGCTAAGAGGGAAATATATTGCAATACAGGCCTACCTCAGGAAAGAAGAACAATCCCAAATGAACAGTCTAAATTCACAATGAATGAAACTAGAAAAGGAAAAACAAATGAGACCCAAAGTCAGTAGAAGGAGGGACATAATAAGGATTAAAGCAGAAATAAATAAAATTGAGAGGAATAAAACAATAGAAAGAATCAATGAAAGCAGGAGCTGGTTCTTTGAGAACATAAACAAAATAGATAAACACCTAGCCAGAATTATCAAGAAAAAAGAATGTCTGCACACATAAACAGAATCAGAAATGAGAAGGGAAAAATCACTACAGACACCACAGAAATACAAAGAATTATGAGAGAATACTAGGAAAAATTATATGGTGAAAAACTGGATAACCTAGAAGAAATGGACAACTTTCTAGAAAAATACAACCTTCCAAGCCTGACCCAGGAAGAAACAGAAAATCTAAATAGACCAATTGCCAGCAAAGAAATTGAACTGGTAATCAAAAAACTACCTAAGAACAAAATCCCTGGACTAGATGGTTTCACTGCTGAAATTTATCAAACATTTACTGAAGACCTAATACCTGTCCTCCATAAGGTTTTCCAAAAAGTAGAAGAGGAGATAATACTCCCAAACTCATTCTACGAGGCCAACATCACTCTAATACCAAAACCAGGCAAAGACACCACAAAAAGAAAATTACAGATCAATATCCCTGATGAACATAGATGCAAAAATACTTAACAAAATATTAGCAAACCGAATTTAAAAATACCCCAAAAAGATCATCCATCATGATCAAGTGAGAGTCATTCCAGGGATGCAAGGATGGTACAACATTCAAAAATCCATCAACATCATCCACTACATCAACAAAAAGAAGGACAAAAACCACAGATCATCTCCACAGATGCTGAAAATTCATTCGACAAAATTCAATATCCATTCATGATAAAAACTCTCAACAAAATGGCTATAGAGGGCAAGTACTTCAACATAATAAAGGCCATATATGACAAACCCACAGTCAACATTATACTTAAAAGCGAGAAGCTGAAAGCTTTTCCTTTAAGATCAGGAACAAAACAAGGATGCCCACTCTCCCCAATTTTATTCAACATAGTTCTGGAGGTCCTAGCCATGGCAATCAGACAACACAAAGAAATAAAAGGCATTCAGATTGGCAAGGAAGAAGTCACACAGTCCCTCTTTGAAGATGATATCATATTGTACATAAAAAACCCTAAACAATCCACTCCAAAACTACTATATCTAATATCTGAATTCAGCAAAGTTGCAGGATACAAAATTAACACACAGAAATCTGTTGCTTTCCTATACACTAACGATGAACTAACAGAAAGAGAAATCAGAAAAACAATTCCATTCACAATTGCATCAAAAAGAAAAAAATACATAGGAATAAACCTAACCAAGGAAGTGAAAGATTTATACTCTGAAAACTACAAGACACTCTTGAGAGAAATTAAAGAAGAAACCAATAAATGGAAACATGTCCAGTGCTCATGGATAGAATTAATATTGTCAAAATGGCCATTCTTCCTAAAGCAATCTACAGATTCAGTATAATCCCTATAAAAAATATCAACAGCATTCTTCAATGAACTAGAGCAAATAGTTCTAAAATTCGTATGGAACCACAAAAGACCCTGAATAGCCAAAGCAATCCTGAGAAGTAATAATAAAGCTGGGGGAATTACACTCCCCAACTTCATGCTCTACTACAAAGCCACAGTAATCAAGACAATTTGGTATGGCACAAGAACAGACCTATAGACCACTGGAACAGACTAGAGAGCCCAGATATAAACCCAAGCATATATGGTCAATTAATATACTAAAGGAGTCATGGATGTACAAGGGGAAAACGACAGTCTCTTCAATAGGTGTTATTGGCAAAACTGGACAGCTACATGTAAGAGAATGAAACTGGATTATTGTCTAACCCCATACACAAAAGTAAACTCAAAATGGATCAAAGACCTGAATGTAAGTCATGAAACTTTAAAACTCTTAGAAAAAAAGCATAGCCAAAAATCTCTTGGACCTAAACATGAGCAACTTCTTCATGAATATATCTCCCTGAGCAAAGGAAACAAAAGCAAAAATGAACAAGCGGGACTAAATCAAACTAAAAATCTTCTGTACAGCAAAGGACACCATCAGTAGAAGAAAAAAACATCCTTCCGTATGGGAGAATATATTCATAAATGACATATCCTAAAAGGGGTTGACATCCAAATTATAAAAAGAGCTTATGCACCTCAACAAGTAAAAAGCAAATAAGCCAATTAAAAAATGGGCAGAGGAGCTGAACAGATACTTCTCCAAAGAAGAAATTCAGATGGCCAACAGGCACATGAAAAGATGCTCCACATCCCTAATCATCAGAGAGATGCAAATTAAAACCACAATAAGATATCACCTCACACCAGTAAGGATGGCCAACATCCAAAAGACAAACAACAACAAATGTTGTCGAGGATGTGGAGAAAGGGGAACCTTCCTACACTGCTGGTGGGAATGTAAATTAGTTCATCCCTTGTGGAAAGCAGCATGGAAGTTACACAAAAAACTCAAAATGGAAATACCATTTGACCCAGGAATTCCACTCCTAGAAATTTACCCTAGCAGCCCAGTTTGAAAAGACATATGCACTCCTATGTTTATCGCAGCACTATTTGCAATAGCCAAGAAATGGAAGCAACCTAAGTGTCCATCAGCAGATGAATGGATAAAGAAGAAGTGGTACATATACACAATGGAATATTATTCAGCCATAAGAAGAAAACAAATCCTACGCTTTGCAATAACATGGATGGAGCTAGAGGGTATTATGCTCAGTGAATAAGCCAGGTGGAGAAAGACAAGTGCCAAATGATTTCACTCATCTGTGGAGTATAAGAACAAAGCAAAAACTGAAGGAACAAAACAGCAGCAGATTCACAGAACCCAAGAATGGACTAACAGTTACCAAAGGGAAAGGGAGTGGGGAGGATGGGTGGAAAGGGAGGGATAAGGGGGAAAAAGGGTCATTATGATTAGCATGTATAATATAGGGGTGGGGACATGGGGAAGGCAGTATAACACAGAGAAGACAAGTGGTGATTCTATAGCATCTTAGTATGCTGATGGATAGTGATTGTAATGGGGTATGTGCTAGGGACTTGATAATGGGGGAGTCTAGTAATCATAATGCTGTTGGTGTAATTGTAAATTAATTATAGCAAATTTTAAAGTTAATTAATTAATTAATTTAAAAAAATAGTAAAGCATGACTCTCAGCATTCAGAGCAAAGTTTAACACTAGTGCTCTATGCTTTCACATGTGAGATAATTGCCATATGATACTTTTTTATATTTACCTGTCTGGTGTGTGCATTGTACCAGGCACTAAGGTTAAAGAGAGAGAGAAATAGGGCATGGATTCTATTCTGCTTTCATCAGTAGCATATCAAGGGGCAAACACTACAAATTTGGAGTAAGGCCATCCTATTCCTGGCAGAGGACAATAAGAAGCTCTGAATACTTAAGCTGTGAGACCTCTTCACAGGCCATATTATGTGGTCTTGGACTAGTTCTTTGTTTTCTATTCAACCTCCTCTTGTAGGATTTAGCCCTTGGATGACTCATGGTCTAAAAATCTCTTATTGTTTTTCTCCTGTACAGACCTTTTATCCCCTGTCTACTCCAGACTCATACCTCCACTCTGAAACCTAATATAGCTATATCTGCACTGTTTGAACATTCTCCCTGTTCCCCCAAATTGCTCTACTCATGGTCCTCTCCATTCATATGATAGAAACTCTATTTTTTCCCCAATTACTTAGTTAATAACAAAACAAAAACCCGGGACTCATCCATGAATTCACTCACAATCCACATTCAATTTGCAGGGAAATTCTGTTCATTCAACTTTTAAAATAAATCCAGAATCTGAACACCTGCAAATTTGGGTCCTGGTTCCAGCTGCCCTCTTTTATGACCTGATGACTACAGTACCTCTCTAATCCATTTCCCTGCTTCCTACTCATGCCTGCCTCTTACCCACATTTTACTCTCAATACAAACGCTACAGTGATCTTTTACAAGTCAGATGTGTTCCACTGCTCTGTTCAAATCCTTCCATTGGCTCCCTGTTTCTCTTTGAGTAGAAGGTAAATTCCTATGTCCAATAGGATCCAGGCAACACTACACTTCTATCCTCACCTGCTGCTTCTTCTCTTTTCATTCATTCCAGCCATGCTGGCCTTCTTGATCCTTTTAGAACATTCCAGGAAAGCTCTTACCTGATGAATTTTCACTAGCTATTCCCTCTGCTTAAAATGTTCTTCTCTACATAACAGCATGGCTTAACTCCTCCCTGCCTTAAGTCTTTACTCAAAGTCATCTTTCAGTTGAGCCTACCTCAATTACTTTATATTAAGTTGCGATCATCCCCTTCATTTCCTATGCAACCTTCACATTTTTGTATTCTTTCTCTTTACTGTACTTCCTGCACTCTAAAATGTGTTACATATCTATTAATATTCTAAGCATGCTATGTAGATTAATTAATGTAATCGCTATAATAATTCTACTAGGCAGGAACCATTATAATCCCCACCTAAAAAAATGAGAACATTGTGACAGAAAGATTGAGCATCCTATCCCATTTCCATTGCTAGTAAGCGGCTAAGTTGGAATTTAAAACAGTCTGACTTGAGATCCAATTTTCTTTATTACTATGCTATGCAGCTTCTAGGAGGCAACATGGAGTTTACTACACCATACTCAGTGGTATGCTCAGAAATTCCATGGAGACACCAAAGAAAGACACATACAGAAAGAAGATTTCAGTTTGAAGTTTAGGAAATGGCAAGGCTGCTTTCCAAAGGATGAAGTGTTCCCTCTTGAAAAATGCAGTGGTGTTAGGTTAAAAATAAAGAACAAGGCGAGGACATCACCGTTACAAGTTACAGGATTACTGGACCATAAAATGCCAAGTTGCAAAGAGCCATGTCTGCTATCCATCTGGCAGGCAATATGAAAACACTGAGGAGTGTGGAAGGGGGTTGTTATTGTAAATTGAGTTTCCCAGAGCAGGCCCAGAGAAAGAGTGGGAAAGGAGACAAGTGAGAAGGGAAGGGAAGAACAATGAAGACGGGGCGTCAAGTCACAGGGTAGGAATTTGGCCCGGTCTCAGGGGAATCATGCACAATTGGCTTTCAAGTAAAGAGATAGGATAAAAGAGCTAGATTAATATATCTCCTAGAATGTCCGAGGAAAGCTTTTTTAAACTAAAGGTGCATTACTAAATATGTATGAGCTGTGTGGACACTGCCATGCTAAGGTATTCCCTAGGCAGAGGGGAAATGCCTGTGTGTGAGGAAAATTTCACCTTATAGCCACTCCTTAAGTGCCACTTTAAGTTGTCTGTGTGTGGCTAAAGTGAAATGAACACAATGATAAGGCATGAGTTTAAATTACCAGGCAACACAAATCTGTGGACGTTTTTAAGAGGGATATTTGCCTTTGGTGTCTAGAATTGGAAAGAACTAATTTGGTAATAGAAAGTCTATTTATGAAACACTCAACAATTTATGAATGAGTCTTTATCAATAGAATGTAGTAATATCTACCCTGCCAACTCACCGTATTATTGCGAAAATCGGGATAGAAAGGATATTAAGAAACTTTTTAAACTCATAAAGTACAAATAAGGCATGATGTACATAAATGAATTTGTGATTTCTGGTTCAGAGAGTCTCTACCATCTAGAAATCCTTATCACAGAGCTATTAACACAAGGTCTTTGCATTTTTGCACAGAATATTTGTATGTATGCGTGTGTGCAGATGAAGTTTTCTTCCTTTACCTATACTGGTAAGAGAATAATGGACCCCTACACATTTCTGTATCCTAATCCCCAGAGCCTATGTTATGTTATGTGGCAAGCAGGAATTAAGGTTTCATGTGCAATAAAGTCATCAATCAGCACATGTTGAAATGGGGAGATTATGCTGGATTATCTAGATGACTTAAATGTAATCATAAGATTCTTATAAATCTGAAAGAGGGATACAGAAGAGTATAGTATCAGAGGGATGCAATGTGAAAAAGATTCAATTGGTCATTAGTAACTTTTGAAGATAAAGGGGGTTCATGAGCTGAAGAATAGCAGGATGACACCATAAACTGGAACAGCAAGGAAATGGGTTCTCTATTAGAACCTCCAGAAGAAACGCAGCCCTGCCAACACATTTATTTTAGCCCACTGAGACCCATTTTGGATGTATGACTCCCAAACCTTTCAGATAATAAACCTGTGTTGCTTTAAGCCACCAACTATGCATTATTTGTTACACCAGCAACTGAAAACTAATAACCATATAGGCAACAGGATTTCCTTGCATATAGATTTTGCATTGATGAATATAACCCTAAACCTCTGGAAAATAATTTTTTGACAATGTGTTATAAGATAAAGAGATATGAAACATTTTTATGATCATTTCCCAGACTAAAGAAATTATTGAAGAGTAATATGATACCTGCAGAGGCAACAGGAACACTGAATGGGTGAACCAGTATGTGTGGAATTCACCAAGCATTTAAATATAAGTTTCAAGATTGCTTCTTTTATAATTATTATTATGATTTTGATGGAGAAGGACTACTTCTGGGAAAGGGCTCTCATCCTTTATTGAGAATAAAGCACCCAATTTCCTTTTCTATTCATTAAGATCCTAGAGAGAAAGACACAAAAGCATGGCAGTTGTGAGGGAAACACAAATATACATTTATTTTGAATTACTGTAATGGATGCAGAAGTCCATTACTGGTGAGAAAAGAGAATTCATTGCATATTGTGACAAAAGAGAAGTAGTCAATATTCAAAGACCACATCTATTTTTCTTTTTGGTCACTTATAAGCCAATAAAATATCCAGTTGTGATGAGTTTTGATGTTACTAACATAATGCTCAAAGAAAATTAATACTTGCAAGCGCAATGATTTTGTCATAAATCGGGGAGGTGGCACAAGGAAGGGGAAGAGAAAATAGAGGGAGAGAGACTGCAAGAGACAAAAGGTTCTGGCACCATCTGTCAGTGTGCTAATAGTTGCTTCTATAACAGCAGCAGGTTTAAGTTAAGAAAATGAAGCATTTGGATGATTCAACATTACATCAGCTGTTGCCATTTGCATTTTACTTTTGCTCATTATCTTTATTAGGTGAAGGCTTTGAATATCATGTTGCTTATTCCAAACAATTAGTGAATGAGGGGGAAAAAAAAGAAAATCTGCACATAATAGTTTAGAGACCAAAAAATGACAAAGGAAAGAGAAAAAAATGCTAACATAGTAACATACTTTAATTTCAGTATATTTTGGAATTAGGATTTTGGAAATAAGAGATTTTTGAACATAAGGGTTGACACATGGACTTGGGATTGTTAGACCAGTTGATTGACCCCTTTTTCATTGTATCTAATATGAATTATACTTAGCAGGTGATCAAACTGAAATTTTCTATGACATATCTTCAACTCACCTATCCTCCATATTCTCTATTCTTTCCCAATACGACCTTTACACTCTAGCTGAGATGGATCAATAAATGCTTCACGTTGGGCCTGTTTCTGTGCCTATCTAAAACTTCCCTCTCCAGGATAATCATTTCAAATCCAGACTTCCTTTAACAATCTGTATAAAAATCACTGCCTCTGTGAAATGACGTTGACTTGAAAAATGACTAGGTGTCAAATATTGAGATGTTTAACAATGTTAATAGTAGGTGTTAAATAATGTTAAGTAAGGAGGACAGAGAAGGATGCTTGGACCATCTACTCTGAGATTGAATGTGAAAGTAAGAATGGAGTGGTCAAGATAATATCCAGTGGATGAATGATACAGTGTTTTAAAGTTAGCAATAAAACCAGAGAAGATAGAGGGAAAATATATACTCTTAACCAAATTCCAATGTCCTTACATACAAAACTGCTTCATAGTGTTTAAAAAGCTCACTATATTTACATGAATTTGAAGAGATATTCTCAATTACCTCATTTCATCTGGATATTGGAGAGGCAGCATTCCACACCTTCAAACTCCCATTTCTATCATTTGCCCAATGCAAACTACCCCTGTGCTTTCTCTTTCACTGATCCATTAACCTATGAAATCTGTGGCAATACTTTTGATGAGAATGGCTGCTCTGAACTTAAGCTTCTTAGCACAGTGGTATATGGTAGACACTTGAAATGTACTCACTGAGTGAATGAGTGAATGAATGATAGGTGGAAAGAATGAAAGCCAAGTATTCTTCCATTTTTGATATTATTACATTCCTTTAACTCACAAGGGATGCACTTTCAAAAAGCAGGATAATAGGTTAAATCACAAGTGATCTTAGCAATTTCCAGGGACATATAGGCATGTACATCATTTAGATTTAAGGATACTTGTAATATAATTGAAATATACAAAGAATGTAATCTCTGTAGCCATTGGCCAAAATCCTGAAAAGGTGAGTAATTCGTGCATTGTCAGAGGACACACACCTTTATGAAATGTGGTCAAAAAATGATATGTATGTTTTAATTTTTGTCCTTGTACCCTTGATATGAACTCATTTATACTAGAGAGCCAGGCACCTTTCCAAACTTTTCAGACATAATGAATCACATTTTCTGAAAGGAAAATATGTAGTATTATATTATTTACCCTTAAGGAAACATAAAATTCAGCCTACAGAGACATAATGAAATAGGATGCCCAAGATGGCTCAGAAAATGAGCTAATAAGTTTTCATGCATTTTCAGGCAATTCTAAATGAAAAAAATTCAAAAAACAAAACAAAATAAGATGAAGTAGCTGTTCATGAATAAAATAGTCATTTACCTGCATGAACTAATGAGTTATACATGTTTGCCAACATTTTTTCCCTATACTATACTGATGCGATACGGACACATTCATCCAACACATTCTGACAATATTTTATCGTTGATTGACTCCTAAGGTGGTGAGAAATAGGGCCAAGGAAATGTCACTTTTGTTCTTATTCAAAGACAACACTCTCTACCATGCTATTTCCATGTAGTTATTTGTGTGTGTATATATGTACATATATACACATTTGCATATTTATACATACACATATAGGCATAGGTATACACACACATATATGCACATATAAAATACACACATATATATTATACACATACACACATAAAAGAAAGATGAATAGCAGATCCAGTCTTATAGGTAATGACTGTATCCATCCCTCTAAGAATGGTAATAATTAGCCTCTCAGCCACCATAATACAGATGCTGAAAGGATACAATTGCTCACTTATTGGTGTATTCTAATATAGTTCTTTTATCCTTTTACTTTAAAGTTTGATGACATTGCCATGGTATTTCTTTTCAAAACTACACAATCTGATCTCCTAGTGTGCTATCTCCTATAAACAACTAGTGTTGTATCCTGAAGCCAAAATGTGAACCTTTAATTTGTAAAAATGCAGCTAAGCAAGTGTACAGCTCTCCAAAATAGGGATGAATAACTTCTTAGCCAAATGGGAGAAGGTGTGACAAGGTACATTATTATAACAACCACAGTCTTGTGATGAACATACATACTCTTGTTTTCTCGGACCATAGCATCTCTTGGACTCCGTCATTTGAGAAAAATTCCACATATCCAATTGGCCTTTTCACATGCAGCCCTAAATGAGGTCCTCCAATCTACCACACGTATCCTTCTTTCTTTCTTTCCCCCAGCCTGGGGTTCCCCAAATCTTACTTTGGAGTTCTCAGGGTAATAGGATTTTGTTCCAGCATTATTTTGTTTGTGTGGGGATGAATCCCATATTGGTATTTAATAAGAATCTACTGTGTTCTAAATTGGTGTTTTTCCAAAATCAGCCTAGAGAAGCAGGCCCTAGGTCTCCCCATCTTTTTTGCAACTTTATACTGCTTTCTTTGAAGGATATCCCTTTCTGGGACCTGGAATATACCAGAGACAGCAGAGCCATCTGTGAGTGGATACCAGTCCTATTTCTTTCCTGTAGGGCACTTTCAAATCCCCTCCACCCATCGTCTCCTCACAGCTACATGGGGTTGACCAGATATCTAAGGAGCCCCGAAACACATCAATGGACTCCTGGTTCCAGAAACATGGCCTGGACAGCAGATATCTCTCATCTCTCCAGTATGCCATTTCTTTCACAAGATCCTTGAAATTGGACCATCACAATGGCGAAGATATTTTGATTTTGGTTTATTTTCACTTATTTTAGATAACGGGCAAGAGCAGGCCTCTGAGCTGCAGTCCATTCATCACCTTGGATTCAAGGCTCTTACCCCTTGCCCATCTATGATCTGATGCTGGTGCAACCTCCAGTCTACAGTGTTCACAATACAAAGGGTCCTGACAGCACCTATTAGCCTGTGGACCCCCACCACTGGCACGTAAGACAGTCACCATACCATATTTGCAGCAGGCTCCATGTCATTTTCTGGCAGTCCTCTAGAAGGAGTTATGCCAATCACTTCTTAAGGCTTTTAGGCCCTTTGTTCTCTAATGCCAATGGACACTTATGACTGACATTCTCTCTGGACTCTAATCCACGTAGAGATATCATACTCTACTAGAACTCTACTAAGAACTGCCAGATAAAGGAAAAACATCACTTAAACAAATGGGAGTGTTGTATTTTTCAGGGGTGTGGTCAGTATCTAAAGAGAGCACATTTTAGAATGCAGTATTTATGGTTTAGAGTTCAAGAGATGGCATGATTGAAAGAGGTGTTCTAAGTTTGTGGTAAGACGTTCTGAACGGTTAATTTAACAAGACCAGAAAACTAATTACAGTTCACATTCCTTTTCATATTTTAGGTAAGTGCTGCAGTTCTGTTTTTCATCAATGAAAAATCTTTCAACCCTTCATAGGAACAACCTTTCAAAAGAGTCACTGCAAGTCAGTAGTCATCATGGCAGATGCATGATGCATCATAGTGTAAGTAATCATATAACCAGCAAGAAATAAATTGAAGAGGTAAAAAGATATACGTGGTTTCAGTATAAGCTAGTTTCAAAGAACTATGGACTTATGATTAATCATAGTGTTGTTATCTTTTCTTGAGGTGGTATGAAATCAGCCAGGCATGGTGAAATTAACAGTAAAGAACAAGAATCATTGATTCCTTGGTTCAAGAGCCAAGAACAGCAAGAACTGGGCTGGGGCATGTTTCCTGCTTGGACTAAAACTAATACCTCATCTCTATCCAGGTAAAGGTCTTCATTGACAAATCACTATACCTCACATAGACTCATGGATTTTTAACATAACTTTTATTCAGATTGTTTGTATATGCTAGGGCCCCACGGATAATATTTTCCGATTGCCTGCTTGCTTTACCAGTGGTTGTCCCCAGCATATTATCATATTGTTCTCTCTATACATAGATAGATATACCCCTTGTATATATGTGCGTATAATATATACATAAAAATTACATATATTATAGCCTACTATTTCTTGATGCTCCTCCCTTGCTACTACTTCTAATGTAGCTACTGCTCTGTACACCAATCAATGCCACCAAAATGGCAAAACAGTCACAAAAGTCATTTATACTATACTGTGTTATATGAGACAAGAAACACTCAGACTTTTTAAATCACCAATATTTTTAAGAAGTCTTAATGATTCATCTTTCCTTTTATACCCCTATTGTCCCTCCCTAGGACTCTGCTCAAGTCTGTAAGCTGGATCGGGATAAGAAAACCTAAGCAGCATATATATCCTTCTGTGTTTTCCTCAGAAATACTGAGGCATGAAGCCTCAAGACGTAAAGTCACCCTGTTCTCTACCTGCATTCTGAATCAATGCAGAGAGATGAGGAGAAGACAGATGGAGATAACTATATCATCTTTATTACTGGGAACCACTAGCTTAAAGGTTATCAGTTCTTACCTCAGAATCAGGAAGATTTATTGATCTTGGCTCAGTCATAGCTGGACATTGTTTGATCTCTCAACATGGCAGAGTGCCTGTTGGTATGACATGGAGTTTGCATTCCTAAAAGGCTCCTCTCCAAAGCAGGCAAAGTGCCAGGCTGGGTCTCTCATGCTCAGGATCCTAACCCAACATGTTTTCCCTTGAGGAGGCCTGTGAGGGTCACTGGGGCCAGAAGTGTTGCTACTCAATGTCCCTCTGAATGACTTCAGATCTTTCATCCAGAGAATGTTAAAATATTTTGATAGAAATACTAGTAAGTACATAGGGTGTACTTAAAGGTGAAAAATGTATGCATATCTTTCTTTCATTGCAGTAACAGACTAAAGTAACCAACACTGTCTTGACATTCCACTTTGTGTCATAACTTTTATGAGGAAGAGTAATATCTCAACCAACCACATCACTCTGGTTGTGAAATGAGATAATTCATGCCAAAGGAATTCCTAAAAATAATGTGAGAAGAGTATTACTATGATAACAGAAACTGTCAGAACAACTGGATGAAAAAGAAAAGCAGTGTTACTTCAGTTCTCAGATTCTAAATGTAGATCTGGCCATGATATAAGCAGTAAAATGAACCAATGAATCAAAGAAAACAAAAAAAAAGGAAAAGAAGAAGGAGATAAAAGAAAAGAAAGGAAGGGGGCAAGGAGGAAAGTAGAAAAAAAAGAGCTTAAATTGTAGGTACCAGCTGGCATTTGAAAAGCCCCCCATTCATGGATTTAACTAGCATAACCTACATCGAAGCTAGTGTCTGCATTCCATAGAGCCACACCAATAAGAAATAAGTAACTGATGAACTAGGGAAGACATTACAACAGAAAACTTGGAAATGTATTTTGACCAGTATGATACAACTAAATTCCCCAAATAGCCCTAAAATGTGAGTATACAATTGGTGTGATCAGATCTGCAGAGGCAAGAAAGGAATTGGTCAAAATTAAGTCTTTCTCTGCACCTTTGTGCACCTTCTATCAGCATCATGCTTAGTGAAAAGAATCATCAACATTACAATTGTGGTTCAACAAAGAATAATTACCTAGGAAATACATGAAATGGTTTTGTTCACCTGAAAATGCTTTTCCTTTCAGACAAGGTATTTTTTCACCCTGGATTGAGAATTTTAGTGATTGCCTTTGAAAGCTTTACAATCCTAATAGTGCCATTGTAATAAATCATTTTATATCTGCATATGATTCTTTCCTAATAATCCTTAATCTCATATTCAAATAGGTGCATTACAGGATGGTTAAGTCTAAATGAATATACAGCACAATGCTGTCATCAAATGCCAGTGCAACATGATTAACCATGAATTATTGGTAATGAGGTTGTCTTTCATTTTTTACCAGTTCTACTTACAAAGAATGAAAAAAAAAACAAGACAACTTATTGTAAGCAAGAGAAGAAACACAACAACTGAGAAATCCTCCATGGAAAAATTGAAAAATGTATCATCAATCAAAGGAATTTGCTATCTATAGTATTATCTATATCTCTTTAACGATCAACAGTTCACTTACCTAAAATTTCTAATAAAAGGTGTATGCAGACAGACTGTAACAGTGACCTTTCTTTTTAAAGAAGTCATCTCAGGGAAGGAAGATGAATGCAGTGCCACTGTGATGTAGATTGTTTATATTTCTCATGCCTAGTCACTCATGATATTAAAAATATTTTGAACTCTACCCATTAGGTTATTTTTACAATGAAATAAATGCCAGGATCATTAATATTGCCATAGAAAGATTTTGCATGCAAAACCTCTCACTGCAAAGTTTTTAATTCTCCAATCATGTGCCTCTAAGTAAGATTTCTTTGACAGAATAATCATACATTAAGACAAACTTCTGCGTTTTTCTTAAATGCAGAGGATGTGGATATCAAATATAGTAACAGGTGTTCTTGCAACCAAAACAAGAATTAGAAAATTCTCAGGAGACATACTCAATCTTTTGATTTTCTTATAGTACTGATTGAAACAAATACTAATTTAACATGTATAGGTGAAATCTATTATTAGACACCTGCAAAATTATATTGTATTTTGACAGATTTTAAGTACATTCAAAAAAATGTATTTCTTACAGATGATTTCTCTGAGTTCTTGTTAGTTCATTCTTCTTAGGCTTAGACCACAATTACTATTTATTACAAATAACTAGAGCTGGTTTTTAAAAAAGAAATATAGCCAGTCCCCATTTTTTAATTTCAGTTTACTGACTTAAAAAAGATTGTCCTAACAAAAAGTATACACATAACCCTTTTGGCTAATTTATCTCTTTCCTGTTCACACCCTTAAATCCTTCCCCCTACTTCAAAACAGCAGCGGTGGCTTTAAAGGAAATGGGAAAAGAAAGGAACATAGAGCTTTATAAGGGAAGAAAACATTTTGTTTGACCTTCTTAGGGTCCTTGGCTGGGTCTGAAAATTGAACAGGTAAAAACAGATGAACAGGAGAAAAGCATACACACTTAGATAAGTTGATGTGACATGAGAGCCTTTGTTAGGAAATTCAGACCCAAAGAACCATTTAGATCTGTGTATTTTTATGCTAGGTTTGATGAAGAGTGGACAGTCATGAAGGAATATGATAGATTAAGTAGTATGAGATAATAAGAGTAAATTGGGGGAAACTTGGCAAGGCCCGTTTCTTAAGATTCTTTATGGCATCTCTGTGGAGACAAGGATGCTCCTTTCCTCTAGGAACTGGGAGGGCACCTATGACATGAGGATTTTAATCTGTTTCGGGGAAGACGAGTCAGGGATGGAAGGGGGTTAGAGTGACTTTCCTGTTTCTGCCCTTCTCTCAAACTCTTTCAGCCTAAGATATTGCTTGTGCCAAAGTGCCATAATTTGGGGTAGTATATCCTGAAGCCCATCTACATCCCATCTCACCTCTCCACTCGTTCTTTCTTGTCCTGATGAAAAAAAAAAGGGAAGGTTCATTGGCAAATCAGTGGGTCACCTGGATTTTTCCGAGCTTAACAGTAAAGGCAGAATCTGCTAATCATGAACCTATAACACTTACCCCCCAGCCCTGTCCCTCTGACCTACACTGACCCCTTTGTATCTCCTGCTCTTCTGCCACCTTACAGCCAGCACTATATTAAATTGTTTTGCTAAACATAATATATGGCCTATCTTATTTCTTTTTCAACCAGGTGAAGTTCTAACAATATTTCAAGTAAAATATGGAGAAACGTGTTTTTTCTTTTTAGTAGTCTTTGGCATACATAGAACCTTCTTTCTCTCTGGTCAGAGAAACATTTCACTGGATGGGTTAAAATGTAAGGGAAACTTTATTTGCAACTGTTGCAGTAAGGAAGAGACACTTTGAATAGGGGAAAGTGAACTCATTTCCTTTGAAACAAAAGTTGGGAGAGTTTTTAAGTACTGGGATGAGTTAGAACTTAAAGTACTGGAGGATATAGGGGTTTGGAAGAAAGGTCAGTGTGATTAGTCCGTCTGTGTTTGCTGATTGGTGCTTACAGAAGTTAGACTCCTATCCTCCTATCCTATCGACCCAAAAAGATAGAGGTGCTATCTTTTTTTATTACATTTTAAAGAGATGACTCCCAGGTCTTTAAGAAAGATATTCTTGGCTTGGAAAACTGGCAAGAGTCTGGAAGAAAATTAACATCTCAAAAGAGCCGAGAAAGAATTTATAATTGCAAATTTTCTAAAGTAAATGCTGTAAGGAAAGCAAGATCAGAGGCCTCTGTAGTTAAGGTGTGTTGGGGGTGGGAGACAACTAATGTTTACTTAAGGAAGTAAGATCTGAAGTTACTGCAGCCATTTTGAACTATGAAATAAGAACCCATCTAAGGAGAGTTAAAGATGGGAAGGAGAAAGTGAATCCTAGATCCATTTTTTGATTATTTATCTAGCAATAACTGAAAGCATTCTCCTCTGGACTTCATTAATGTGAAGCAATAAACTCCACTTTGCTTTTGGGTTCGAATTTTCTGTCCCACAAAACTGAAAGACACCTAATTTATGTCCACTATTGATGTATACAATCTCGTGTGATGTTACACTACTGTGTTATGTCTTTATCAAACTACAGCCCTGTTGCTTCTGAGAATAAAAAAATAAAAAGATCAAAATATATGAAAAGAAACATTTCTTTTCTGTCCCTTTTTTAGAGATTGATATAACCTTAAAGTAAATATCCCAAATGCAGTAGAGATAGTTTTACATGTTTATGCAAAGCTGTGTCCATTGTCTTTTCTGGATTCAAGATCATGCTTCAGAAGCTTACCAATGGATAAGAAATAAGCCTATTAAAATGTATTACCCAACTATAGACCAGTTACCACTAGAAAAAAAAAAACAGAAAAACTTTGGTTACATTCAAATCAAGTAAACATTTAAAGATTTCAAAAAAGTTTTAAAGATTTCCTTTACTTTTATAAATGGAAAGACTATGAGCATTTATTACCTCTGTCCAAAGTTAACTCCTAAGTCCAGGTCAGGGTAGGCACTGTTTCTCTAGGTTACAAATGTAAAGCACTTAATATAGAATTTGACATCGATTTAATGAACATAATAACATCTTATACATGAGTTATTAAATGTATTTTGTGATCACAGGAAAATAAAAATATTTTACTGATTATAATGTAAAATATTCACTGTCAGAGTGAACAGCACAATGGATAACAAATGGAAAAGCATCTTATGCTGTAGATGAATAACAGAGGCTCAGGGAATGTCTTTAGGTTGGGTAACAAGAAAAGGCAAATTGGGCAAATTGTCAAATTCTGAATTAACAGAAAATAAAAGACTCTGGGAGAAATGTAGACAGTGGAACAATTAAATCAAGCTGTTCTTAAGAGTGATTCAGGAAAGGAAATATTTTGGTTGTTATTGGATCAAACTGATGAGAAACTATAATCAATTTTATTAACATACAAACAATTGTATCTATTCAGTTATATAATTAGTGCCTGCCGTATGCCATATTTCAGACGTGAGGGACACAGTAATGGACATAACTTGAAGTCTGTGCCTCCATGCAACTGCATGCTAGGGAAGGGCTATGGAAAATAAAAAAATAAAAAGTAAGTATATGTTATATAGTAATAAGTAATATGAAAAAACATAAGATAAAAAAATAGAGAATGGAACAGAGTAATACTTAGTTGGATTAGATGATCAGCAAAGATTTCAAAGTAGCTAAATTTGAAGGAAATCAAAATACATAAGGGAGTAGAATATGTGAATATTGAAGGTAGGAAATCCAGATTGAGACAGCAGTGTTAGAAGTGTGAAATGTTTCCATAATCATAAGAAGGCCAATGTAGCCATGGTGGACTGATAGGGAAGAGTGGCAGGAAATCAAATTGGAGTGGGACCCAAGAGCCAGGCTACATGGTGCCCTTGTTAGTTTTTGTATCCCTCACCCACTACTTCTCTAGTCATCCAGGCCCTTCCCTGTAGAAGAGCTGATGATTAGTATCATTAGGTGGAAGGTGGTGTAATGTCTTTGGGTACCAACTCTGCTGAGTGATTGTTGGTGATGGATGGTGTTTTTTCTAATAGTTTTCCAGTCTTATTGTGTTCTGAATCCTCCTTTCTCAGCCTCCCATCCTTGTGGATTCTTTAGTGTACTCTAGAGGTCAAGAAAATCCAATACAGTAGTTCCTCCAATCCACAATTTCCCTTTCCAGGTAACCTCTGTCAACCATGGACTGGAAGCAAACGACTCTTCTGATGTTTAGTCAGAAGTCAGTAGTAGCCTAATACTAAGTCCAATGCCTACATCACTCACCTCACTTCCTCTCATCATGTAACCATTTTATTGTCTCACATCATCATGAGAAGAAGACAGGTGACTCTAGTACAATAAGACATTTTGAGGACCAAATACATACACACACACACACACACACACACACATATATGTGTGCGAGAGAGAGAGAGAGAGAGACAGAGAGACAGAGACAGAGACAGAGAGATTTTGGTACTATCCATGGTTTCAGGTATTCACTGAGGGTATTGGAATGTATCTTCCCCCAGATAAGGGGGCACTAATGTATATAAGCTACCAGAGGCTTTTTGACTCTAGTAAGTGAGAGTTTGTAGTCCTGGTATCTTGCTGGGTCTTGGTAATCCCTTTCCCACAAACACTGAGGAACTGTGTCTAGATTTCTAAGTGGAGTACGGCAGCATTCTGCTGATGCAGCTCAGACAAGTAGTTGCAGTGCAGGGAACTTCTTAGCACTATGAAAGAATTATTGCCATGTGTTTATGGAAATTTCTGGAAGAATGCTTTAAAGACATAAGCTTAATAAATATGAGGTGACTGACAAAAGTTATCCCTAGCTGTTTTTGCAGAGGCAAACTTTTCATTGTATAACCATTTTTATTTTTTTGCAATTTGAAAAATAAATCCCATGCATTAATTTTATAACAAAAAAATAACTCAAATTATAAAGTGCTGATTAAATGAAATACTGAATATTCCTCAAAATGAAACAAATCTCAAATGTTGATAGTAAGAGCAAAAATGTGTGGGCTTTACATTACATATAGTGATGTGTTAAACAAATTTGTAATGTTAAGGTGTTAATTCTAAGTAGCTTAAACAGAACCCAGTAACATAACAGTGTCTGCTGATATTTTGTAAATAATGATTGTTAACACAAGTTTGCAATGCACAAATAAGTCAAATAAATCAAGATGAACCACGTATCTTATAATTTTTTCAACGGAACATAAAACTCTCTCTACTTTTATTTTCTTTATTAAGGTTATGTCTATAAAGCCATCATATTGTATATTATAAGTTCCTTAAATTTAAATGTAACTATTTGAATCAAGAGCTTTATGTTTACAAAATAAGAACAAACAGGCAGAGATGCAAACATTTCTCGAAGTTTCTATGAGAAGACTTTTTGTAGTAAGAAAAAGCAATATAAACTGGTTGTTTCTGCATGCTAAGTGACCTATAAATTTCTATATTCCTCAGAGTAAGGCCGTGAAGTCAGGGATGTACACCTCCTACGATAATTTCAACATGTTCTTTTTCGTTTGAAATTCCATATTCTCTGTCTCATCTCATCATTCCTCATATATCCTTCTTGTATTATCTCTCTTCTTTGAATCCCTCCCATGAGTGTAAAGCATGTCCCCGACTCCAGCAAAATACGCCTTTGACTCCCTTACCTTCCACCCAATATTCCTGTCTGCATCAGAGAAAATACTCTTGAAATAATTATCTAGACTTTTTCTCCACATTCTTTTCCTCCCTGAATGCTCTTCTCAAGGGTACTAATGATATAATCTGATAGTTAATTTTTCCCATCACCTTGGAGGTTTCCTGTTTTTGGCCTTTCTAAGACAATACTCTTCTCATTTTTATCCTTCCTAAAATGTTTCTCTTCTTCAGTCCCTTTGCTAGCTCCCTCCACTTTGCTCAGCCTATAAATATTGGAAAGCTTCTCTCCTTTACTTGCTCTATTGCAGTATCACAATACTTTCTTATGGAGGTCAATGCCTTCTAAACCAATGTACAGACAGATTTCATCCTAAATGTCTCAAATACTTGTTATTTCCACTTTTGCTATGCTGGGCATCTCAAACTTAACCACAACCATTTTACTATGTTCCAACTGGTCTCTCTCCCAGTATAAGGTGCCTCCCTCTGCCCTGTAGCTGACACACAAAAAACTACCTTGTTCTCCTTATTCCTTATACCTCCTCTTTCCTCCTTTACCTTCAAATACAACTCAGCTTTGTATTTTCTCGACCCTCTCTACTCATTCAAGTCACCTTCACCTTTGTAACCCCAGGTGCCCCTCCGCAATCAGCTCTCAATACAGCAGGCATGGGAAACCTTAAGAAATGGAAATAAGTATATGATTCTTCTCTACTTAAAATCTTCTGAAGCTTTCCTATGTATCACAGTATAAAATCCAAACTTTTTCCCCTGACCCATAAGATTTCACATGATCTGCTGGTTGCTTACTTCACGACCTGTGTCCTTTTCTCCATCATCAGCTAATTCCTGATATGTTGTCTGCCTTTGGTTCTCATACATATCAAGCTGTTTCTTCCTTGTATCCTGTATCTTTGCTATGCCATTCTTTACTCAAAATGCTCTTCCTGAAACATCCTAGAAAACTCTACACAGCTGACTACCTCTCTTCATTTAGTCTAAAGCACCCTAAAGTGGCTTTACCTGACAATCCAACTTAAACCAGGTTCCCCTAGATGGCATCCTATCACCTACTCACAAATTCATGCCCTTATTAACAAAGAAGGTGAAAACCTATGATTAAAATTGGGAGATGTGAAAAAGTTAATTTTATACAATCTTAAAGTCCTTGAGTCTTTCAGCAGCGCAGACACATCAGCCTTTCTTTGCTATTTTGTTCTCATCTTAATATTGTCCCCATTTTAAGGTTGACAGACATTTTTTGTGTTGTTCAAGAATGGCACCATGTTCAAGTGAAATTAGTCTGACTTTCTCAAATCCTAACTAAATGACCTGAATAGCTATTTAGCACACAGAAGTTGTCTTATGATAAATTCTGATTTCGCATTCATGTCAAATTAAGTATGCTTCTTTATCTTGTCAAAATTCAACTTCATATGAAGCAACAAGAAATGGAGTGATGTTATGAAATAGGTGATTCATATCATGTTATGAATAAATACCTCTTAATTTCACCTTTTCAAAATATGTATTTTCTACAGAAGCTGACATTTGATTTTGCTGTTACTCTAATACATCTTTCTATGAGTTTGATCCAAGAATCAGAATTTGCCTTTTTACTGTCCATCCCAGGTGACACTTAGGGTAATGAGTATGAAAATGAATGAATTGTAGTTAGGAAATAATAATGACACCTACAGAAATTTTGGTAACAAGTTTTAAAGAGGTGTGCTTAGTGGTTTACCAATACTATTGCAATTAGGGAATGTATACCATTCTTAACGTCTCCAGTCCCTACATGTGTAGTGATGGTCATATTGTCAGTCATAATGGTTACTACCCTTTGGAGGGAGGGGTGGCTCTGTGATACAAGACTGACCACTGTGGCACACAAATGTGTGTGTGTGTGTGTGTATTTATAGTTATATCTATACTTATATCTTCACATGCATGCACACATATATGTACATACATAATACATGTAAGCACAGATATGTAACCTAGAAGAGAGAAGAAACTGGCAAATAGTAAACAATAAGAACCATGTATCTCTGGAGGTGTCAGTGCTATTTTAGCAACAAGTGGAGCAAGCCTACTAAAAAGGACAGTCAACACAGAAGCAAGCAGTTCCGGGAGACAGTAAGGATGGCAAGGTCACTAACACTCCATGTCATTGACATTTTTCAGCCCCTGGCTTCACCTGTGTGGAAGGCTAACTAACTTACCCTCTTGAATGTCCCATTATGAGTCAATATATCAGCTCCTCAGAAAAGCCCTAACTGATTGAAGAGATTTGTGCTTACATTCTTCTATTGGTGTCATGGAATTAAATTCCCTTTAAATTTGTTTCCTTCAATATTTAAAATAGGATCCATATATATATATAAATGACTGACCTATGCTGAGAACATTCTATGTGCAGAGCTGGTTAGTTATTTTGTAGATTTGTTTCATAAAGTCTTCATGTAGCCATGTGGTTACAGTCATCTCCATTTTATAAATTAAGTAACTAAGTCTTACAGAGTTAAAGATAGTTATCTAGATCAGACAGCTTTTAAATAGTATGTCTCCAATCTGTGTCTCAGAACTAAGTTAAACTGCCTCCTTATAGCACATGCAAAGCATATTTGTATACTACTAGAAGGAGATAATTACATACATCTCCATTTATCCAAAATATTTATAGTTAAGCAGAACTGATACTAACATCTAAAAGCCTTCCAGAATAAATTATCCTCAAATGGGTACATTAATGATTCAAATATAAAACCTGCTATAAAAGACAGAAGACCAATTTGTAAACTGCTTTTCAAAGGTAAAAACATCCTTCTTAATATAGAAAGTATTAAATTTTAAAGCTCTCATTAAATATTTAAAAGTCATTAAGTTAAAAGAATTTAACTCTTTTAGCAAATTTAAGAACTGTCTCAGACATAATTGGATGAATCAAATAAAATGAGAAATTATAAAGGGTTAAATAATTAATTCACATTTTTAAAAAGGCCCATTTTAATAATGTACACATTTTAATGAATTTATGTCTTTCAAAGCATATGAAATTCATTCTAACAAAAATATAAAAATCATACCATCTCTCATGAGAAAAATTCATGTGAAATTAGAAATGTACATATATAATAGAAATCACTTAATTTCATCATCTGTGAATTAAAATAAGACAGTTTCACAAAAGACTTCATCTAAACCTATACTTTGCACTAAACCTATACAGGCATCAAACAATATCCTACAAATGATAGAAGCATGATGAGGTTGCCATGAGAAATTAACTGTATTGTTTTTTAAAACAATACCATTTTGTAACAAACACTTTTTAATTTAAAGAAAGAGATAGCTATTTGGAAATGTAGTGGAATAGCCCAATTCCCAACATATATTTCTTTATTTTAACAATCAAGATAGGAATGGAATATTCATTTCTTATAAAATCCCATGGTAAATAGTATTTAAATTATAAAAGCCACTTCCTGTTCAATAAATTATGTTGGGAAAGCTGGATATCCATATGCAAAAAAAATGAACCAGGAGTTTCATCTTACACCTTACACAAAAATCAATTCAAAATGGATTAAAAATTTGAAGACCTAAAACCATAAAAGCCCTACTGGGTAACATAGGGGATAAGCTCCTCTATATTGGTCGTGTAATGGCTTTTTGGATTTGACCATAAATAAAAGGCAACAAAAGCAAAAGTAACAAATGGTACTACACCCAACCTGTAGTTGATGCTATATTATATAATTAAAATTTGCTAAGAGAGTAGAACTTGTAGTCTTGTCCCCCAAAAAAAAGAAAGAAAGAAAAAAGTAAATATGTGAGCTGATGGATGTGCTGATGAACTCTATGGTAAGAATTCTTTCACAAGTTATATATGCTTATCAAATCATTCCTTATACATTCTAAATATATTAAAATTTTATTTGTCAGTTATATTCGTCAAGGCTGGGAAAAAATAAATTAAAAACCACTCTGATACAGTTACTAGTCTTCTTTTAAACAAAAGCATGTATAACAAACAAAATCTAAGCAAATTTCATTTATGTGAAAAAAGTGCTAGAGTTTCATGCAGAGTGAGGTGCGCAGTTGAAGCACGAGTCAGATCCTTTCGAACACTTTTATCACCACAGTATATAGGGCTTCTTTGGGCAAATCATTTTACATCTCTGTGCCACAGTTTGCTTATTTATCAACTAAAGATATCCATAGTCCTTACCATAAAATGATGCTATGAAGGTAATTTGATAAAATACATGGAAAGCTTTTAGTCAGACCTAGACCATTGTTCTTGTTCAGTAAATTTTCACTATGACTCTCATTACAATATAATCAAATGGATATGAACATGGACCAGAGAGTTAATAAAATGAATGATAATTATATATTACCTTCAAACTTGTTTAAACATTCAGAAATATATGTGTTGCCAATATAGAAAATGATACTCGGTGACTTTTTCATCTTCAGACAAAAATAATTCCTGTTTTTGAGGCTGATTGCCTGATAATCGTGATTTATGTCCATCATTGTAAAATTTATAGCAGAGTATTTTTAGGCTCTCCCTCTCTGAATTATTTATTTCAGTAATTTATAGTTTAGGCAATATACTGCATCGACCATTGTGGCATGTTTTATTTTTCAAAAATACTTGCTTCTCCTCTCTGGCATCAAGCTTGGACAGATGATTTGCTTTGGCCCATGCAATGTGTTTCTTGTGAGCAGAAACTTTAGAGCCAGTGCATCGTTTGCCAAGTTCTCCTATTCCTCTGTTATGAGATCATTTGCCAAGTTCTCTTACTCCTCTGTCATGAGAACTATGTTCCAGCCAGAGGCTGCTTTCTCAGCCAGGCTCCAAGAGTGTAAATGACAAAGAGCAAAACTGAAGCTGACCCATGCTGATATTTAGAAATAAACTATTGTAAGCGACTATAATTTTTTGATGAGCTGCATTGTAGTATAATCTAGCTAGCGCTTACTAAAGCAATTATGTCTATTCAATTTCCCCTTTTCCCTAAACATCATTCTTCATTGTTGCTCACGGTCTGGCATTCACCTTGTAACTAGCAGTGCAAGGTAGACAAATGACAGAGAAAATGCTCTGTGTAGTAAGAGAAAAACCAGGAACCAAGAGTATACCAAAAGCCAAAGCAAGTTCAAGTGATCAAATCCCCAAACGCCCGCAGATCATTTTCTATGAGCCCAATTCAGTTAAACATGTCAAGGACCTGCACTGTGTCAGGAACTTGGTGAAGCTGTGAGGAAGCAGAGAAATAATAGTTCTTCCTCAAGGTTCTTCCAGCTTAAGGAGAAAGGCAAACTTGTAAAACGGAGTGAAGGATGCCATGCTAACAGCAGAGCTCAGGGTCAGGGAAAGCACGGTGAAGGAAATCGTCAGCATCCAGAAGGCAGCCAAAGGAGATAATGTTGGAATGAATCACAGTGTTAGGTGAGAATAAGATATTCAAACAAGGTGGGAGACTGAAAACCACTGCATTTTGGCAACTAGAATGTCCATGGAACCAGAGTGAAATTACTTTCAGGATCGTTCTGGGGGCAATGATTTGATTTAATCGGAATGAAAAATAAATGAGCAAGGAAGGAAGTGAAAACAAAATAAGGCAGCTATATTTTTTTCCTTTTTTTTTGTGATACTTGACTGTGAAAGAAAGGAAAGACATGATGCTGACAGAAGAGGTAGGTCAGATTTGGGAAGGAAAAATGGCTTATTTATGTAAGATTTTGAAAATAAGGAGAAAAAGCACATAACAGATGGACCATGGATCCAGAGATGACACTGAATCATGGTATCAAGAGTGCGCATCTTGAACGGGAGCCCAGGTAGTTCATTTTTCAAGACTACTGGGAAAGAAATACAAATATTTGAGGATACAGGTAATGGAGGGTGTGAGTTCTAGAGATTTTATGTTTGATGAGAAACTGCTTTTTCTCTGGAAAATTAGAGGCTGAGTCATTTCCTGTATTTAAAGATTGCAGAGATTATGGATGAAAGCTTGAGGTGAATGGTTAAGATTTAAAATGGCTTATGAGCAGAATAGGGGAGAAAATGAACTAACAAAATAATTGGTAAATTTATATTAGGATACTTAAAATATTAACTTCTTCCTCACCCTCAAATTCCATATATAGGAATTTATTCTAAAGAAATAAACTGTAACAGAGAAAAAATTCTGAATATATATTTATATGATACAGTTGTTTCTTGAGAAAAATTAGAAATAATCTGTATCTAAAAATATGGAAATGGTTGTGAATTTTATGGTACATACTAAATGGACTATGATATAATGATGACAACTTCTTAGAGTTTACAACGATAAGGAAAAAATACTTGTGATACAATGTTAAGTTTAAAAAACTATCAATTATAGAAGATTTACATTAAAATATCTTTGGGTAATAGGATATTTATATATGTATATAGTATTTTATTACATAATTTATATAGTTAATTTTCATACTTTTCTGTGTTTTGCATGTTTACAGAGTTTACGATCATGTAAAGTCCAATCATGGCCACCAGATTTGGTGTCTGGTGAGGAACCACTTTCTGGCTTATAGATGGTGGCTTTCTCCTGTGTCCTCACATGGTGGAAGGGCCTGGGGAGCTCTGTGGGGTCACTTTCATAAGGGCACTAGTCCCATTAATGAGGTCATACCCTCATGACCTAAACACTTCCCAAAGGCCACACTTCCTAACACCATCACATTGATCATTAGGTTTCAGTGTCTGAATTTAGGGAGGACACAGATACACAGTCTAAAGCACATTGCTACTATAGGAATACTCCTATTCCCGCGCCCCTCCTGCTAAACTGATACATCCTGCGTCATGGTAAAAGGTGTAGAGATTGATTTTATTGCAAAAATAATCTGAATATTGGCACTTCCAAATCATACAACCCATATAGAAAAAACAAATTTTTTGATATGGATTTCCCAAATTGAGAGTAAAATAAAACTTTCCTAATCTATTAGTAATTAAAAAAATAATCTGAATAATTATGCCAGAGGGGGAAACTGATTATCTTTCTCTTATCTGCATAGATATCTTCAAAAATTGTCATTTTAAGTAAAGATCAATTACGTGCCTCCAAAATGTAGAAAAGGACATTGTAGGGGTGTATAGTTTTTGTTTGTATTTCATATTTTGTATTGTAATAAAGAATACAGAAACTAATGTAAATGTATATATATTTTGATTTGGGGATATTTAGATCATGCATTAACTTTGTAAAATTTATAATGTTGAATTTTCTCATCTGAAATACAAATGGATTTTGACCTAATTTTTATTTATAATTCTTAATTCTCTTTTTCTTATTAAAAGACCCTAACATTGTAAAATGCAGAGGCCCCCAAACACCTTGGATATGATCACTTCACCTCTCTGAATATGTTTCATCATCTGTAGAATGTGGATAACAATAATCATCTCTCTGGTTTATTAAAGAAAGAATTAATTGATATGATACATTATATGTGTTCAGCATAGGCTCTGACATAGTAAAGTATCAATAAATGTTAGTTTTGTTATCATTATATGTATGTGTAATTACTGTTTTTATTTTAATTATTGACATATATTTATTTCCCCCATTCAGCCCAATCTCTGTTCAGGAGGATATCTAACATCAAAACTCAAATTGTAACAGTGTCCTTCTAGGAATCCTTGTAGGGAACCCTATTTTCTGCAAGTCTCTTTACAGTTCAAATTCAACCTGCCTCTCTAAGTACATCTCTTGAAATCTCGGTCATTTGCAGCCTTCAGAAAAATAAATGTACTTCTACCTGTTAGAGATCAAGGCCATGAACTTTTACTTTTCCCTGCTTTTATATGTAGGATTTCTTCTTCCTAGAACCTTTTCCCCTATTTTGCAACAATGTAAAGTATTATTAATCCTTTAACAACAATCTTTAAATGCCACTTTTTATAAATGATGGCACAATGGATAAGGATTTTTATTTAACTTTGCATCAATCATATTCCCTAAATGAGAATACTCATAAGTATATGAGATAACTTATATGACACCATATGAACTAGTAGCTCCACTCTTGCACCAAGAAACTCTCAAAGATTCTGTAGGAGGACATGCTCATTCTAGCTGTATTTATGCAGAAGAATGTTGAAGATGATACTGAAGAAATCAATCAATCAAATGTGCTGGAAGCACAGAAAGAAATAACTTGAAAAGTAAAGGAATACATATGTTCATTTTTATTGTTGAGAGAAAAAGTAAGAAACAAACAGAATCTATTACATAAGGTCATTGTGTAAATTATAACACATGTAAAACAAAGATTTATTCATGGGCACAAATATTAAATACATTTGAATGAGTAACTATGATAAGGGGAAAAGTAGGGAAGTAACAGTAGTGATATATGTGATTTCTAATGCCCAAAGTCATGTCATTATATTTTCTCTCCATTTTCCTTTCTCTTTTTCTCTTTCTGTGCCTTTTGTCTGGGTGGTATAGGTTAATTAGTGAAATCAGTGTTTCTCAAAAGATGATCTTGACAATAATTATGTCACATTCATCTGGGAATACATGTTATCAAAGCAGACAACTGGGCTGGTTTTCAGAAGTGCTGAATTAGAATTTATTCTCACAGAGCCTAGAAATACATCTTTTGAACAAGCACCTAAGTACTGCTTAGGAAAATACCTTTTGAAAACCACCAGCTTAAACTACGGTGTATATGAAATCAGTCACAAATATCCAGTGGACACAGTTTCCCAAGACATGCAACCATTTTTGACAGTGATTAAACTTTGCATAGAGTAATTATTCAATAAATGTTTGTGCAAAGAATGAATGAGTGAATATCATTATTTCATACAGGATAAGTTAATGTAATTGAGGCTGCGAGAAAAAGAAAATTAAAAATAAAACATAAATAACGTTATTCTACACAATTATAAAGTTCTAAGTTCATTTATGAATCAATCAAGGCACAATTAATATGTATTTACAATAAATAAATACACGCAATAAATATATACATTTACATATACAAATATATGTATATGAGAATCTTTTCCAACTCCTAAACATTGACAGTGTGCACGATTCCAGAAGATTAACTGCTAGTTTAACGGCATACATTTTGTCTGCTGCTTATATGTCCAAAATTTGCATTAGTTTTTTTTTTTTTTTTTAGTCCCACTTTTCTTAATGTTATTGGTAGTCAATCTGGAGTAGTTTGAGCCAGGCTTTTGGAACCATAATCTGCCCATGACTACATAGGTCAGATTCATGGGGGAATTTATGCCAGTTCAGACAATTTGGAAATGTTCTTTCATTTGAATAACTGTGTTCAGGCACAGGACATGCTGGGATTTGCCATTCTGGCTGCCATCACAATTACCCCTATCAGTGTCTATGCACAGATGTCGAATGTGGGTAACTATTACTGGCAGGTTATGCTGGCAGCTCATACAAATGAATAATCATTTGCTCATGATCACCTCAACTCCCTAGATCACTGGAATGGCCCAGCTGGGCTGAGCAGGAAATCTAGCTAACGAGAGGGATTGTTCTTTCCTATAGCAATAATGCATAATATTCAGGATTTCACACAGCTGTCTTTTCAAAAGTTTATCCTGAACTTTTAAAATGTATTTATATGTTTTCATCCTTATCTTATCAATAAAGAAATAATGGCATTATGCACATAGTGTGTCGATAAAAGAGACAAGAGTTTAAGGTTTTGCAATTCATACTTAGATGAACACTTTTTCCCTGTGACATGCTGTACGATGCTCATGAATGCATCAGTCCAGCTGCTTACTGTGAAATTGCCACTCTTGCACCATGCCTGCAGTAAAATAAGGAACACAAAGACTGTTATTAAAGCTGAACAGAAATTCTATTTTTGAATGACCTGATCTATATAAGAGCAGCTACATAACAAAGTAAACATCATTAGTGAGCTTTTCAGTCTATATTTATATTTTGTTACCTTTCCCGCTCCCATTTCCCTAAGTTTCTAAGGTACAGCTTCCTCTTTATATTTAAGTTGTCGATCTACAGTTTACTGGGCCATTAACATTGAAAGGATATGTGCACTGTAATCAGCAACTGCTATTTCATTCTGAGGAACCAAACAGGAAAGAATGGGGAAAAGGATCATTTTAATGTGTTCACATCAAAAAGGATGAGGTACAATGTTCTTACATACTGTGAATATGAGGAATTTTCAAAAACAAGAAACAACCATTGCAAAGATAATAAAGTTTTTTTTCCCCCTTAAAAACTTGTTAATCCAATCCCTTGGTTCATGGAAAAATATCACATTTAAAGAGTTTAATGCAGGACATTTCCATAGGCGTTTTCCTTGGATTTCCAAATATAATTTAAAGGGAAGTTATAATTTTTAGTTAGGAAGTCATTAAGAGTTTTCCTTGAAATTGCTTTCTTTCTAACCAAAGTAGTACTATACTTTCTTCATGACTAATATTATTATATTACCATCTATAAATTCAGATTTTTATTTTCCTTTCTCAAAGTATGGGTGTTTATGTTGGCCTCCAAGATGTGTCAGTGTGGTTTTTTTTCCTTCTCCTTTCCCACCTCTATTTAGCATTCTTCCTGGGCTGCACCTTAAATTTCAGAATTTCTTCTACTTGCAGCTCTCTTATCAGTTCACAGACTTGGCCCAGGTAATTTCACATATTAATATTACAATCTATCAACATACTAATGACTTTTTGATCTGTACCTCCAGGCTATTTCTCTCACCTAAACTCCAGTCTTCAATAACCAAATGATAACTCATCTTGAAATTCCAATAAAACTCCAACATTCACCTTCGTTATTCTCTCCTATTTCTTCTCTGGTGTTCTGTATGTCATTTAAAAACACAGCATTGTGCACCCAGGTCAGTCAGGGAAACTTGGGCAAATCTTTCATTCTTCCTAGTCCCTCCTTCCACACATCATCAAATCAAACACCACGTAAACATGAATCTTCCATAGTTCTGTCTACATTGCACTGTTTTGTTTCCTATTCACCTAGTACCACATCACAGCTATGTTGTACCCTATAGCCGTGCAGTAACTAAATTGTCTGCCACAATCCTGGTCCCCTCCAGTCCATTCCCCACAATGCATCCCAAACCATCTTAATGTGATTTTACTATTCCACTGCAATGACTCAACGCCTTGATATCTCCCAGTTCCAGGGGCCTTCCTTGATTTGCCTTCTAATCTATTGCTATTCCTGCGTTTACATTCCACACCGCAAACATAATGATCTACTTTCAGTTTCCCTGAGAATCACACATTCTTTGGCCTGCCTTGTGTTCTGTATGTGGAACAGTTTGAGTTTCTCCCTCTCACTCTTCCTTTATCTTATAAAACCTTTGACGGGACACCACCTACAAGCTCCTAGCACCCTACCCAGACTAAATTAGATGTTTCTTCTAAACTTTTATTTCTCGTATCATTCTGGATTTTTTGCTATTACATTTAAACAATTTGTTGAAAATTACTGTATTATTTGGCCATCTCACCCACTAGATCTTAATTTCAGTGAGTGAGGGAAAAGTGTATCTGACTTTTTACATTGGGATCTCCAGCACCTGTTATAGGTCTAGACCGCTAGGATATGCACAATGAATGTTTGATTAATATGTATACAAGCAAATGTATTTTTTTTCACTTGAAATAGCTTTTAATCTAGTAGAGTACTTTCTTATATTCTAGAGCCTAGGGACACTATCTTTAAAAATTAAATAATTAGCTTATATGTCCTTTTAGAAGTAACTTCCTCTGGTCATCCTGTGCTGTCTGAAACAATCAGATAGAGATATTTAAGTGGCTTGAAAACATACACTGTCCCTCCACCTTTATGCAAGGAGAACAAAGGAGAAAATGCTCTGAGAGATTAGAGGAAAGAAGGACTTTTGGGATAACCAGGTATTTTGATGATACAAAGGCAAACACCTGCAAAGTAAGAAAACTGATAAATTTAGTTTGATTCAAGTATTAAAGAAATATAATCTTACCATCTTTGAAATTCCAATTTTTACAAATAAGTAACTGCATTTACATTCAATCTGGCATGATTTTACCAATCATAACATTATCTCATTTAATATTTAGAATAATCATATGAGACAGAAAGTTATTGGCACTATTATATCAATCATAAAATTGCAACATAGGGCAAAATCTTGATACAAACCATGAAATCAGTACATGCGAGGTAAGATTAATACCCAGATTCATAGTTCTTAACCTCATTTGAAATTACAAGCTACATCAGCAAAAGGTTAATTAGAATGTACTCTATTTCCAGCTAGCCCTAGGCACTGAATTAGACAGTTATTTGATTCTCCCCATTGATCATTTATATATCAAAGTCTTCACTTCTTATGATATAATCATGCATAATAATCTAGAAAATATTCCATTTAATGCAGAGTATTAGATTGTTTAATTCTAGGCTATCAAGTTTTATTAATATGTCTTCACCACACAAGTATAGAAGAAAAGCCAAAGTAATCGTGGAGCAGATGGAACTTCTGAAATTCTTCATTAAGCATGTCCACAGACTTACAAGGAGGAATCTGCACAATGAATATTGCCTCTTTTCACCCATTTTCAATGCTATAATCTGAGACATTTTTCTAAAACTCAAACAGCATTACGCTCATTCCAGGTTAGAAAATGTAAATAGTCTCTCATAACTATAATAGTTATTTTATGTTGCTTATTTTACATCCATTTCCCACTTCTTGTATGCCAATAATTTCAATTCAGGGTGATTTTGCCCTGTGGGGGCATTTGACAATATATGGAGACAATTTTGGTTTTCACAACAAGAGGAGATGGTCTACAGGAATGCTGCTAAGCATCCTCAAATATGGGGCAGTCCTTTATCACAAAGAATTATCTGGCCCAAAATGTAAACAGTGCCAAGGTTGTGAAAACTTACCATTCATTTATATCAGCAATGTGCCTAGTCGCAAGATAAAACCGCAATTCACTAAAATTAGGATACAAATAATTTTATAATTTAATCTCTGCTGATATCTTAACATTATTTCTTATCACTCTACCTCCCTGTTCAGAAATATTTACCACTGAAAAAATCACGTATGTATCAGTCAAGGTGTAGAATAAGCTGTGCCACCTTGACAAACACCAGTAAAATATTGTAGCTCAAGACCATAAAGGCTTATTTCTTAGGCTACCCGTCACTGCATGTTAGAAGATGTTCTCATTGCACTCACTGGGGACTCAGGCAGATGGAGCTCCACCACCTTAAAGAGCTCCTAACCCAGTTGAGTCTTCGGGTTTCCCTGTGGCATGGCAAAACAGAATGGGCCACTGCAGCCTGGCCCCCTTAATTGCTTCTGTCCACTAATAAAACCACGTCATCCCCACTCATATTGGCCACATCCACTTGGCCAACCAAGTCACACAGCCTTATCTAACTTCAAGGGGACTTTTTTTGTGAAGAAAGGGAAAACCAGAACTCTTAGTGAGAACTAGTATTACCTGCCTCTCTACTTTTTCTCTTTATTTCCAGGGCTAACTCAAACTTAACACTGAAGTTTGATTTATTCATTACTTCTTAGAGAAAGCCTTCTGAATGCATTGTTTTCACAAGATTTGGTTAGGTGCTTCTCCTTGGCCCCCTTATCATACCTTGTACATATACTTTATGGCATTTAACCCTTGTTATTTTGAAAGTCTGTTGACTAGTTTCCATCTAGATAATTGGCTCTTAAAGGTAGTGAAGGTGTCTTACTTATTGATGTATTCATAAAATCTATCATACAGACGATATAATTAAATGTTTCTTTACACAAACAAAATGATCAATTTGCCAAAGTATTCAGTAATAGGAGTTATATGATCGTTTGTTTTCTATCAACTGAGAGCCTCTTCTCTCTCCAGGTAACTACTGATAAAATTGACTTAAATCTCTGTCCATATTTCCTCCTTATCCCAGTATGAGGAAATGTGCCTCAGATCACAGTAAATGAGGAATTCATAGCTTCATAATGTATAAAAGGAAAGCATCACAAAAATCATGTTGTATAGTTTATATATCTGTTTTACGATACCCAGGGCAATACTTTTCCTTTAAAAAAATTCCATTACTAAATAAAGATAAGATAAATTGTTGAGGCTAGTTAAATTCTTGTTTAACCTGGAATTCAAACAACTCAACAGCCTTCATTTTTAACCGCAAACAGCTTTCAGCATACCCTGAAGAAAAAAAAAAAATGATCAAGAAAGCTATAGTGAATCTAATGGGTCCCAAAGAAACCTAAACCTGGTTCAGGAAGATTGAATTTTCTTCCTCTTGAAGGAGAGAGGAAGTATTTACTTCATCACTGAGAAATGTTTACTTCATCACTCTTGCAGAAGATTAACTTTATTCATAAATTGAGACTCTCCACTGAATAAACTTAGCTGTATGATCTCTGTACTGAGCAAAGCTCTGTACTAAAACTCAGGACTAAACTTCTTTCCCCAGTCTTCCCAATTCACTCTGATTTATTAACGAAGACTTTCAGAGCTGCCCTTTTTTTTAGCATAAAGATGGATTTACGGCTGTCCCATTTACCTCAGTTACTAGCAACAAATAAAGCTGTGTGAATTAGTGTATAACTATAAAACAAATGGATATAAAGGCTTGTGATTATTATCATTGTTATAGCACAATAGATTAGATTTGGAATCCTACCCGTGCAAATTACTTAACCTCCAAAACCTTTTACTCAATGAAAAACAGACATAAAAATAGAAATTTATAGGGTTGTTGGAAAAATTAAATAAGTATTTATAACTTGGGACAAATATATGTTCAGTTAATGGTAGGTCTTTACAAAATACAGTTACTTGAAAATATAATACCTTAATAAATTTTCAAAAAATAAACTATAAATGTAGTTTTTTTTTTTGTAAGTAGATTCAAGCATGTTTCAGGAACTAAGAAAAGCAGATGAGTTTGCTTCATATGTGGGAGCTCTGAGTATTTCTCTAGAAAAGGTAGAGTAAGCCTTCTTTACTGCCCAAATAATATTATTCTACCATTTAAAAAATCTAAGATAAATATGAATTTAATTTTAAAAGACTATAGGAATATAAGGATTGTACAATAACTATGCAATTCGAATACTATTTAAATGAAGGTCAGAGCTATTAGGAAAAGGAATAAATGGAAGGAAAGAAAACAATAGCAATAATGAACAGCACAGATGAAATAAGAATCTGAAAATTTCAAGCTCTGATTCTTACTCTAAAGATCAGAGATTGGTTGTAATGCATGTTTCATGTTATGCCATGGGAAGCAGTGTCATGTGGTCTTTTTAAGAGTGCATAATCTGGAACCCAGCTCTACCAAACACCATTATTCCTAATATGTAACAGAAACTCAGTAAATATTAGCTAACATTGCTATTGATATCTCTGTGAGTCTTAGGGTTTTAAGAGTCCTGATCAACCTACAGATAAGAAAGAGATCTCTGCTGTTTACTCTCTAAATTTCCATCCTCAGGAATGTCAGAGTGAGACAAAGAAGATAGAAAGATGAGTGAACCTGCTTGCCTCACAGGCTTAATGGGGCTTGTGTGGGCCTGAAGAGAGAGTTACAGTTCACTGTTGGATTTCAAACTCTTTTCACTAAATACAGACCTGTTCAAAAGTACTCCAGGTCCTCCAAGATTGGAGCTACTCAGTAAATATTAAACAATCAATAAACTATTAAACTCCTTTACTCTTTCTCTCCCCCACCCAACCCCCATGGACAAAGGGCTGGGTTTCACTGAAGCCTGTTCTGAGAAATCCACAGACTTGGGCCCCATCTTCATTTTCAAAGGTTTTACCTACTGACCTATATAAAAAAGCTGGGAATACAGCTCATTGTAACTCTGAGAGGAAAATATGTTCCCAGCCCAGGGCAAATTAACTTTTAAACCAAAATCAGTCAAAGGGAGATATAAATTGGAATAAAATTGTTTATTGCTTACAAGCAGTTGTCCGTCCACTTCTGCTCTCCTGTGTCTCTCACGACCTGGCTACATAAAGGGACCCCACCCAACCTCTCTGGTCCAGATATGCCCTCGCTCCCCCTTATAATTACCTGTTGATATGGAGGTGCACTATGGCCAGGTGTAAGATTCTAGAAATTTTACAATTTTATCCACATTCATAATATTGTAATATCTTTGTAATGGTGATAGATGGTAACTACATTTATTATTTAATAATGTATATAATTTAGTAATGTACACAATCAATGAAACAATAAATTGTTCATCTGAAACCAATATAATATTGCACATAAACTATATTTCAATACAAAAACACTATTTAAAAAACAACCTGCAGAAATAATGTGTGCATCCAGTCCTCTTTACTACAATCTAAATATCAACTTCTGTTTTTCACCCTGGAATTTCTCTGGATTAGTTTTTCCATCCTTTGCATTCTATACACTCAGATATCAAACTGGAGATAGTTTACTATCTCATATGACTCTTAATAAATTAAATGTACTATTGGAGAGATTAAAAGTGAGAAAAATAGGATTATCGATTATGTATTAATTTGTATCACTTAAGAAAAAAACTATAATAGAGCAAATTAATGTTTTTCCCTTCATCTAACATTCCATATTAATTTCAAAGTGATATTTGGTGAATTATACTTTTCAATAAATTATATATTTTATTCACTATCTTTCTAAAAGATAAAACTAGATTAGGTTTGCAATTTATTTTCTCTATAGGGCCAGTTAGTAAACATTACAAATTCTGTAGGCCACATATAATCTTTGTTGCATATTTATCCTTTATTTTCTTTTTGTTTTGTTTCAAATCTCTTTAAACATATAAGAAATATTTTTACCAAGCAGAGTCACACAAAAACAGGCTGATGCTCGATGTGGCCTCAAAGCTGTGCATTGCTAACTCTTAAATTAGATATTACATGTACTTTAAAATAAGCATGCTAAGGGTGAAGATGCAGAAGAAGTGGGATGTGTGAAAAAGAAGCATTTTGCTTTTGTTCTTTTGAGATTGAAAACAATCCATGAATAAAAATATTTGCTCTGAGGGCTTACATTTACTGTCATTTAAAATTATACTTCATGATACTTGAATTTATAGACATATTGGAGTAGGCAGCCTCTGTAAGACTGCCCCCAATGATCCATGCATGGCGGCATTCAAGTTCATTGGTAGACCTCCCTCCTGGACTGTAGACTCGACTTACTGACTGGCTCCAAAGGATAGAATAATGCAGAAGGGACGCATGTCAATTCCAAAATTAGGTCATACATAGACAGTGGCTTCCACTGTGGGTATCCTTTCTTGTTTTCTCTGTCAGCTTACTTGATAAGGAAAATTCTAGCTGCCATGATGTGAACAGTCCTATAGAGAGACCCAGGAGGCAAGGAGCCAAGCTTACAACTAACAGTTATGAAGAATTTAAGACTTGCCCAAGTGTGACAGTGGAGCTTTTAATCCCAGTCAAACTCTGAGGTCACTGTAGGCCTCAGGTGGCTAATTTTATGTGTCAACTTAGCTGGGCCATGGTACCCAGATTCCTGGTCAAACATTGTTCTGTTTGTTTCCGTGAAGGTGTTTTTTTTTTGGGGGGGGGGGTTAACATCTAAATTTGGTGGACTTTGAGTAAAACAGATATTCTTTGATACTGTGAGTAGACCTTATCTAATCAACTGAAGGCCTCAATAGGACAATGACTGACTTTCCCATACAAGAAATAATTCTGCTAGCAGACTGTCTTTGGACTCAAACTGCAACTCTTCCTTAAGTTTCCAGCCTAAAAGCCTACCCTGCAGTTTGGACTTACACCACAATCACATGAAACCATTCCTTAGAGTAAATCTTTCCATGGATAGATAAACAGATAGATGATGGAGAGATAGATGATAGATTTATAGAGAAATGAACTGTGCTAACAATGTTTCTCTGGAGAACCATGACTAATACAAGCCCCATCTGACAGCTTGACTGCAGCCTAGGAAGAGACCCTGAGCTATACACATCCACCCAAGTTGCACAAAGAATGTGAGATCATATACTTGCATTGTTTTACTCTTTTAAATTTGGTAGTAGTTAGTTACATAGCAGCAGATAACTAACACATATATATTTATAGCTCATATAACACATATGTGTATATAGATCTGTTTTATTTTTTCTTCTGGCAAAGCATCATATCAGAGTATATCTGTCCCTAGTATCTAAAATATGTACATAAAAAACCAGCAATTCAGCTTATTTTTTTATCAGTCAATTTATACTTGGAAATCTAGTCACCTTTTGCTGTGAAATTTAGTCCAAATGTTTCCTGTTTGATTACACTTAGATACACTTAGATATTTTTTAATCACTTCAACATATCTTGAGCATCTTGCTTTCATATAAATTATAACCAAGAAATTTTATTGCCTTTAGAACAGACTAGGTGACCACTTTCTCCCTGTCCCCTTAGGCAGGAGAAGGACATCTCAAGGTACAAATGTAATGGAGTGACACCATCTGACTAATCAGGCAAGGCCTCTCAGAGCAAAGCCTCTGGGCACCATTGTGTTCTAGGATCTGATCCACAGTAATACAGACTGAAATAATTACTTCATCTATATCTCGAAGATTACCAGCCTCAAGTAAAACAATTCAAGTTCAATAAAACTCAAAATAAAGATGTAAATAACTTTTTATATTTATGTGTTCATTGAGTATCTTCAATAAATGTCAGGCAGATGCTTCAAAGATAGATAAGACATGCCTCTTGCTATTGGATCTCTCATGTTTTAGTATGAGAACCAGATGCAGGGAGCAAGATATTGAGCAGGCCTTTTCTGGTTGCCTTGGAATTGTTGAGTGAGGTCTGAAGTAGAAATAAAGTGCTGTTTAGGATTCTCTATTGCAAATAACTGCCCCAAACTGAGACTAGCCACCAAGTTCAGGCTTATTGAGAAGCAGCCTAACAATCTCTCTTATCTACAATCAGCAGCCTTCCAGTTTATTTATAAAATAATTGAGAAGAGAAAGAAAAGACATTTGTGACAGTCTTGGTATGCTGACCTCCTGAAGACTTCAGGAGCTCTTTACCCTGACCTTCACCAAAAGCACTCAGTTAATTAAAAGACACTAATGTTAACAGAACCTCTTGAAGAAATTAGAGGGTGTCAGGAAAGGGACACTAGCTTCTTACTCCCTAGGCAGATGATAACTGAGAGGCATGTAAATAGTCAAACCTGCTTTTGTCGTGAAGCTGAGTAATAAGTATAGTTATAAGTTATACAACTTACAGTGACTTAATTCATATAACTTAGTTATATGACTTCAAACTCTTGGGTCATATCTCAAAATCTCCTAGGATCCCCAAATACAGAAAGTCAATGAGTAGAAGTTTATAAAGGCAGAAGACTTGATGGATCTGTCTTTACTGGTCAAGAGTGCAGGGTCAGCATGCCAAAGGAAAAGAAATAAAGTGACTTCCCACATAAGTCTCTCACAGCCTTCAGCAACTATAGAAAAGGACACAGCAGTTCACCGGCTTCAAGTGAACAATCATGGAGTGAAGAGAAGCCAGGAGCTATGAAGCTGATGTCATAGCTCCCAGCAGAATATGTCTTTGGCTTTTTCTAAGAGGGGGTTGCAGGAAAAATGATCTTTGATATGAGCATATGGGCAGCCTTCTGTGAAAGCATCCTCAGCAAAGGAGGTGACTATGTTAGAGACTGCCCAGGAAAACCAAATACACCATTTATATGAAGGATATCTATGGGGTGGGGGTCCTAGAGCTACAAGAAAACAGAAAAAATGAATTGAGCAAATAAAAACAATGCTGTTTTTCCACCAATAAGATGGTACCAGATATGTAAGAGACCTGTCATCTCTCCTGTCCCCTCCTGTGTACTTAACACAGACCGTGAGATGAGAGGACAATATATCCTAGAAACAGACCACAGACCTTCAGTCTCCAAGGTACTAGACTGGGAGAATGAACCTGAAGCACCGAATGAGCTGAAGCGGTCAACCTATCAGCACTGAGCTATAGTGGCTGGAGGTAGCCAGGAAGTTGTTTCTTCTTGGGAAGTGGAGTTAAATCAGCCTCAAGAGAAGGAGAGGCCAGAAGCAATCTCACTGCTTAATCTAGAGACTATAGTTGGATTCCTTTGACCCTGAAAAGAAACTGGAAATAGTTAAAATTGACCCTTGTCTCTGGCTATAGCTTATATAAAACTGTATACCTCAGAGGGTAGAGGGAAATTGACTCAATCTCTCAGCTGGAACATGGACCAAGCTTCCCAGTGGATCAGGGACTGTATCTGCAATATCTTCAATTATACCACAGGGCAGCAGCTTCAGTCACTAAAATGAGAGCTGGTTAAGGACTAAGGTCCACATGGGATCAAAAGAGGCAAACACACAATTATTAAAGACTGAACGCAAAAAGAGTAGAACACAACAAATCAAAAGCTGCCCCTCAAGATGAGCCTGCATATCAAAACCCTATGAGGAAAAACAAAGTTTAGAAGGAACTATAAACATGAAGTGGATTACTTTGCTCCAGATGAAAAGAAAAATAAGAGTATTCTAAATGGCAGTATAGAAGAAACAAAAAAAGAGAACAACATTTACAAAGAAAAACAGGAAATTAAGAACATAAATAATATCAGTACAGATGAATACAATAAATAATTAATTAGAAATCACTGAAATGAAAAATTTAGTCCCTAACATGTAGAAGTCAATAACTGTTTTTTAAACTCTGGATGGAAAAATTGTAAAATTAGTGTTCTTAATTCTTCAGTTCGGTGCTAGCAAATCTACTAGGTTAATATACCTGGTCATGTCCTCCAGCCTGGACTCTGTCAGTGACAGAGGAGTTCTTTGGTGTCCATATGTCATCCTTATGTGTTAAATCTGAAATGCTTTAGAACTCAAGCATGGAAAATGGGTGAATTTAAGAGAAGCCTTCCTGAAATCCCAACACTTGCATGAGTGTTATGTGCTTATATATGTACTTGAGTTATTTTTTTTCTCCCCTTCCCTACACCATATTTCACTTCATTAGTAAGTCTGTGCAAAGGAATGGACCTTTTTTACCTTTGGTGGGCTGGAACATTTCTGGCAGCTATGTCCATTTCTCCTGAGAACTCTGAGAATTAGACTTGTCAGTAGACTGATTGGTCTTTCTGTTTGACAAGTAAAACCACAGGGGTCATGACAAAGCTTTGGGTACTGTAGGATCATCACTATTTGGATAGTATAAACCCAGCCACCTTCTGTTAGAAAGGATTCAGTGGAGTCCTTTATTTCTCAGCATTTGACAAATGAGATTTTCTACTAAAACTACTTGGACTTTTTATAGTTTTTGAGCCTTGTTCTCTCAATGTGTTAAAACAAATTCAGAGTATTCAGTGGGTATTCAAGCAAGAGAAAAGAATTCATTGGACTCTGAACACATCAGGGACTCCCCAAAGCTAGCACCCCTTATTGTGTGCTCTGGGATTTTGGATTCATATCACAAACCTAAGTGGAACATAATAGAAGAGTTCTGGCCCATGCTGGCAGCCAGACAATGGCTTTGTATCCCTAAAATATCTTCACAGACAGAAACCTTCTTACACAAATAGACCCATATACGTGAATATATAGCATGATCATAGATATATCAACTTTTGATATGTACCATCTACACGATGCCCTCTGTGCTACCCTAGGGAACTGCGGGCATCTCTCACTTTTCTGGGCCAGCCTGTTTACCTTCCCCAAGCAAATACCACACCCACACCCCAACTCAACTTACCCATTGCCCTCAGGCATCAGAGGCCTTAAAACTGCAACTCTAAGCCTCAAACTCAGCTTTCTTCTCAGTTTATATTGCACAGTTGGTTCCAATATGCAGCTCTATCATATCTTTGGATCCAGGACAGGTATGGCAGGAAGAGAACGTAGCTGCCTATGCTTAAATCACAGAAAGTGGTTGAGGGCATTCTGGAATGTGTGTTGTCATCAAGACAAAGCCTTAAAGCATAAAAATCTTGATGGATGTGAGGGCCTTTGGGAATGGAGATAAAAACCACCTACAGACTCAAACATAAACCATTTTGGTTTTCATTCACTGACTTTCCCGTGAGCATAACTGATGGAACTCAAAAAACCCAGGTGCTAGGTTTTATTACGTGCTTCCCTTTTTGGCTCCTCAGAAAGGAATGATAGGAAAAAATATATAATAATCATGGAAAAAGCATAAGTAATGGGAACTTCAAGCAAAGGAGTAAGTACAAAAGAGCACTAGAATTTGATTCAAACAATGTAGATTAAAAAATATACAACTCAGGGGAGATTAAAGATGGTGGTGTGAGAGGGGAGACAGAGGCTTCCTCCTAAAACCGCATATAATATGAAAATAAAGCTACTACAACTACTATTGAAAGAGCAACAGGAAAGAGGACTACAACAAACTGCATACAGCAGAGACAAGAGCAGCCCTCACAGAAAACGGTAATGTACTAAAGCTGTGGTCCTGCGGGATTCAAGCCCTTCCCCCATCCCAGCTCACCGGCAGGAGGAACAGGAACAGAGCAGAGAGGGAGTGGAGAACTGGGACTGCTGAATACCTAACTCTGGAGATCTACTCTGGGAGCACAAACCTACATTTCATGGAGCTTGCATGATACTCTTGTAATTAGGAGCTTGGAAAGCTAAGACAGGCGGAGCTCCTGGAGAGACTAAGATTCCAGCTGCTTGTGAAATCAGGGATCCATACCCAGCTGCTCTGGGATGGGGGAGGGGTGGGCAGTCTGAGAGACTTCCTGGCAGGGAGGACCTTAGCAGGAGGCCTGCTGAGGGGGCAAGGACTGCACAGAGGGGAGAAAGGACAGGTAGACAGGATTGTCCGGGTGTACTCTGCCCAGCAGATTGGGAGTTTTCTGATCTTCAGGTGTGCCAGCTCCCTGGCTGCCTGCACGGCTCCAGGAACCCCTTCTGTGACAGGCAGACTAGTGCACCTTTCGCCTGGCCAGCCCCACCGGGCTTGCAAACCTGGAAGCCCTTCCCTGGTGTTGGGCCAGCCAGAGGGAGGATCTGTCCACAACAACTAAAAAGGCAGAGCACAGAGGTTTATACCTGTGTGCTCAGCCCACTGGTTCAGACAGTGGAGACAGGCATAGCAGCCAGGAACCAGGAAACAGCCCTCTCCTCCCCCGAGGCACCAATACACTCCCCTACAATCCCTGACGTTGCTTCAGGGGCTGAGCAGCTCCAGAGAGTAAAGCTTCTGGGCACTAGAGGGCTCCATACACAAATATGAAATGCCAAAGGAACCTGGTCCAGAGTAAAATTATGAATACAACTCCTGAGAAAGATTTAAATGATATGGACCTTATGACTCTCCCTGAAAGGGAGTTCAAAATAAAAATCATGAACATGCTCATGGAGGTACAGAAAGATATTCAAGAACTCAGGAATGAATTACGGTCGGAGATCCAATCCTTGAAGAACACAATGGACGGTATTAAAAGCAGATTGGATACAGTGGAGGAGACGATAAATGAAATAGAAACTAGAGAAGAGGAATACAAAGAATCTGAGGTACTGAGAGAAAAAAGGATCTCTAAGAATGAAAGAATATTGAAAGAACTGTGTGACCAGTCCAAACGGAACAATATTCGCATTATAGGAGTACCAGAGGAAGAAGAGAGAGAAAAGGGGATAGAAAGTGCCTTGGAAGAAATAATTGCTGAAAACTTTCCCACACTGGGGAAGAAAATAGTGTCGCAGTCCACGGAAGCCCACAGAACTCCCAACACAAGGGACCCAAGGAAAACAACACCAAGACACATAATAATTAAGATGGCAAAGGTCAAAGATAAGGACAGAGTATTAAAGGCAGCTAGAGAGAGAAAAAAGATCACCTACAAAGGAAAACCCATCAGACTATCGTCAGACTTATCAACAGAAACCTTACAGGCCAGAAGAGAATGGCATGATATATTTAACGTAATGAAACAGAAGGACCTCGAACCAAGAATATTGTATCCAGCACGATTATCATTTAAATATGACGGAGGGATTAAACAATTTCCAGACAAAGGAAAGTTGAAAGAGTTTGCCTCTCATAAACCACCACTACAGGATATCTTAAATGGACTGCTCTAGAGGGAAGCACCCCAAAGGCTAAAAAGATGTCACCAGAGAAAATAAAATCATAGCAAAGAAAGCAGACCATCCAAATACTAACTAAAGGCAAAGAATAAAACACCCAATATATAAAGAATGGAGGAGGAAGAATAGGAAGGGAGAAATAAAGAAACATCAGATGGCGTTCACAATAACTTAACAAGAAAGTTAAGTTAGATTCTTAGATAGTAAAGAAGAAACCCTTGAACCTTTGGTAACCACGAATCTAAAGCCAGCAATGGCAATAAGTACATATCTATCAATGATCACAATAAATGTAAATGGACTGAATGCACCAATCAAAAGACACAGAGTAACAGAGTGGATAAAAAAGCAAGAACCATCTATATGTTGCTTACAAGAGACACACCTCAAACCCAAAGATATACACAGACTAAAAGTGAAGGGGTGGAAAAGATATTTCATGCAAACAACAAGGAGAAAAAAGCAGATGTTGCAGTACTTGTATCAAACAAAATAGACTTCAAAAGGAAGAAAGTAGCAAGAGATAAAGAAGGACATTACATAATGATAAAGGGGTCAGTTCAACAAGAAGATATAACCATTATAAACATATGTGCACCCAACATAGGAGGGCCAACATATGTGAAACAAATACTAACAGAATTGAAGGAGGAAAAAGACAACAATGTATTCATTTTAGGAGATTTCAACACATCACTCACTCCAAAGGATAGATCAGCCAGACAGAGAATAAGTAAAGACACAGAGGCACTGAACAACACACTAGAACAGATGGACCTAACAGATATCTACAGAACGCTGCACCCAAAAGCAACAGGATACACATTCTTTTCAAGTGCACATGGAACATTTTCCAGAATAGACCACATACTAGGCCACAAAAAGAACCTCAGTAATTTCAAAAATATTGAAATCGTACTAACCAACTTCTCAGATCACAAAGGTATAAAACTAGAAAGAAATTTTAGAAAGAAATCAAAAAGGCTCACAAATACATGGAGACTTAACAAAATTCTCCTAATGAATAAATGGGTTAACGACCAAATCAAAACAGAAATCAAAGAATATATGGAAACTAAGGACAACAACACAAAGCCACAACTTCTGTGGGATGCAGCAAAGGTAGTTCTAAGAGGAAAGTATATTACAATCCAGACCTATTTAAAGAAGGAAGAGCATTCCCAAATGAACAGTCTAAAGACACAATTATTGAATTTGAAAAAGAAGAACAAAGGAGGCCCAAAGTCACCAGAAGGAGGGACATAATAAAGATCAGAGAAGAAATAAATAAAATTGAGAAGAAGAAAACAATAGAAAAAAATCAATGAAACCAAGAGCTGGTTCTTTGAAAAAATAAACAAAATAGATAAACCCCTAGCCAGACTCATTAAGAGAAAAAGAGAATCTACACACATAAACCAAATCAGAAATGAGAAAGGAAAAATAACGACGGACCCCACAGAAATACAAAGATTTATAAGAGAATATTATGAGCATCAATATGCTAACAAGCTGCAAAACCTAGAAGAAATGGACAACTTCTTAGAAAAATACAACCTTCCAAGACTGACCAAGCAAGAAACAGAAAAACTAAACAGACCAATCACCAGCAATGAAATTGCATCGGTAATCAAAAAGCTACCCAAGAACAAAACCCCCGGACATGATGGATTCACCTCTGAATTCTACCAGACATATAGAGAAGACATAATACCCAATCTCCTTAAAGTTTTCCAAAAAATAGAAGAGGAGGAAATACTTCCAAACTCTTTCTATGAAGCCAGCCAGCGTCACTTTAATACCAAAACCAGGCAAAGACCTCACCAAAGAAGAAAATTACAGACCAATATCCCTGATGAATGTAGATGCAAAAATATTCAACAAAATATTAGCAAACCGAATTCAAAAATAAGTCAAGAGGATCATTCACCATGATCAAGTGGGATTCATCCCAGGGATGCAAGGATGGTACAACATTCGAAAATCCATCAACATCATCCACCACATCAACAAAAAGAAGAACAAAAACCACATGATCATCTCCATAGATGTTGAAAAAGCATTTGACAAAATTCAGCATCCATTCATGATTAAAACTGTCAACCAAATGGGTATAGATGGCAAGTACCTCAACATCATAAATGCTATATATGACATCCCACAGCTAACATCATACTTAATAGCGAGAAGCTGAAAGCTTTTCATCTAAGATCGGGAACAAGACAGGGGTGCCCACTCTCTCCACTGTTATTCAACATGGTACTGGAGGTCCTATCCATGGCAATCAGACAAAACAAAGAAAGACAAGGCACCCAGATTGGTAAAGAAGAAGTCAAATTGTCACTATTTGCAGATTACATGATACTGTACATAAAAAACTCTAAAGACTCCACTCCAAAACTACTAGAACTAATATCTGAATTCAGCAAAGTTGCAGGATACAAAATTAACACACAGAAATCTGTTGCTTTCCTATACACTAACGATGAACTAACAGAAAGAGAAATCAGAAAAACAATTCCATTCACAATTGCATCAAAAAGAATAAAATACCTAGGAATAAACCTAACGAAGGAAGTGAAAGACCTATACTCTGAAAACTATAAGACACTCCTAGGATAAATCAAAGAGGACACTAACAAATGGAAATGCATCCCATGCTCTTGGCTAGGAAGAATAAATATTGTCAAAATGGCTATACTACCTAAAGCAATCTACAGAATCAATACAATCCCTATCAAACTACCAACAGCTTTCTTCAATGAAATGGAACAAATAACTGAAAAATTCATATGGAACCAGAAAAGACCCCGAATAGCCAAAGTAATCCTGAGAAGGAGGAATCAAACAGGGGGAATTACGCTCCCTGACTTCAAACTCTACTACAAAGCCACAGTAATCAAGACAATTTGGTACTGGCACAAAAACAGACCCACAGACCAGTGGAACAGAATAGAAAATCCAAACATTAACCCTAACATTTATAGCCAATTAATATTTGATAAAGGAGCCTTGGATATATAATGGGGAGATGACAGTCTCTTCAGCAGCTAGTGTTGGAAAAACTGGACAGCTACATGTAAGAGAATGAAAGTGGACTCCTGCCATGCCCCATACACAAAGGTAAACTCAAGGTGGATCAAAGACCTGAATGTAAGTCATGAAACCATAAAACTCTTAGAAAAAAACATAGGCAAAAATCTCCTGGACGTAAACATGAGCGACTTCTTCATGAACATATCTCCCCAGAAAGGGAAACAAAAGCAAAAATGAACAAGTGGGACTATATCAAGCTGAAAAGCTTCTGTACAGCAAAGGACACCATCAGTAGAACAAAAAGACATCCTACAGTATGGGAGAATATATTCATAAATGATGCATCTTATAAAGGGTTGACATCCAAAATATATAAAGAACTCACGCACTTTAACAAACAAAAAGCAAATAATCCAATTAAGAAATGGGCAGAGGACATGAATAGACACTTCTATAAAGAAGAAATTCAGATGGCCAACAGGCACATGAAAAGATGCTCCACATCGCTGGTTATCCGAGAAATGCAGATTAAAACCACAATGAGATATCACCTCACACCAGTGAGGATGGCCAACATCTAAAACACAAACAACAACAAATGTTGGCGAGGATGTGGAGAAAAGGGAACCCTCCTATACTGCTGGTGGGAATGCAAACTAGTTCAACCATTGTGGAAAGCAGTATGGAGGTTCCTCAAAAAACTCAAAATAGAAATACCATTCAACCCAGGAATCCCACTCCTAGGAATTTACTCTAAGAATGCAGCAGCCCAGTTTCAAAAAGACAGATGCACCCCTATGTTTATTGCAGCACTACTTACAATAGCCAAGAAATGGAAGCAACCTAAGCGTCCATCAGTAGATGAATGGATTAAGAAGATGTGGTCCATATACACAATGGAATATTATTCAGCCATAAGAAGAAAACAAATCCTACCATTTGCAACAACATGGATGGAGTTAGAGGGTATTATGCTCAGTGAAATAAGCCAAGCCGAAAAAGAGAAGTATCAAATGATTTCACTCATATGTGGAGTATAAGAACAAAGAAAGAAACTGAAGGAACAAAACAACAGCAGACTCACAGAACCCAAGAATGGACTAATAGTTACCAAAGGGAAAGGGACTGGGGAAGATGGGTGGGAAGGGAGGGATAAGAGGGTAAAAAGGGTATTACGATTAGCAGACATAAGTTCGCAGGGGCACGGGGAGGGCTGTACAACTCAGAGAAGACAAGTAGTGACTCTGTAGCATCTCACTACACTGATGGACAGTGACTGTAATGGGGTTGGTGGGAGGGACCTGATGAATTGGGTAGTTTAATAACCATAATGTTGCACATGTAACTGTAGATTAATGATCCCAAAATAAATTATTTAAAAAAAATTATTGGCAAAAAATATATATATATACAACTCAATAAAAGTACACACATCCTTAGCCTAAAGAAAAATGGTTTACCACAATCTACTTACTATGCTCTGACTTATATTTCTGTTTTTTATGACTAATTTATGAACTCAGAACTCACTTTCCTGGGCCCAGTGTAGAAGCTAAGTAAACATATTTCACTAATTCATTCAGGTATACCCTGCGTATCTCTTTACCCGTATTTTCCTATTGTAAGGACAACTGTTTTTTTGGATTTAAGGTCCATCCTAACCCATGATCTCATCTTAACTTGATCACATCTGCAAAGACATTGTTTCTATATAATGTCACTTTCATAGATTCTGGGTGGATATGAATATTTCAGGATACTAGTCAACCCGGCACAAGTGGTATACAACAATATTTTGAGCTATTGGAAGTGCAAGTGACCTCTTTTAAATCTTTATGACTTTCTCTGGTATTTCCTGCACAGGTGTAGGCCTGAGGGATGGACATTCTCAAACTATAGTACAATGTCTTTGGACCCATATGGAACTACCACAGTGTAATTTTGAGAATCTGTCATCAAAATTAGCATAAGGAGGAGAATTCTCTTTCACTAGGCTTTGTAAGTAATCTGTTGATGGAAGGGAAGCAAAAGAAGATAAAATGACTGATGTCCCATGGTGACTGAAAGTATCTGAGTAAGAAATACACTTTGGAAACTTACAGAAGGTGTTGAGAAGATACCAGGAGGGAGTGAAGTGTGGGGCAAGAGCTATGTGTCCATCAGTAGAAGGTGGGTGGAGTAAGATGATGACAGAGAAATATGTGTTACAATGAGATGAAAAATATGGGCCCAAAGATGAAGAAGATGCATTCCTTAGAGTTTTCTTTTTACAATTAAATCAAAGTAAAAAACAAAACCCTGGACATAACACCATGAACAAGAACACTGAAAGGTAGAAAGAAGAAGGCACACTGCCTAGGGTTCTCCATACTTTAGGAACCACATGGTGGTAAAATCCCTGATTTCCTTACTGACCTATACATTCTGGGCAGAAAACTCTAGAAGCATCTAACCTCAAACTGCCAACCAGGACAGAGAATAAAAGTTTCAAGTCTGTTCCCCTTAGCCAAGAGACATGGAAAAGGGTGGCCTCATAACACAACTTTCTTGGCAATATCCACCCTATTTCATCCAAACACGAATAGAAAAAATCCCCACACCACATTTTATGAGGGCTCAATGCAGAGCTGACTTTCTATTTCTCCTACTCACCCTTCATTGAAGCTGGCAACAGCTCCTGATCTCCCATCTCATATTCAGTGGAAGAAAGTGGTGCTCCTCTTTCTGTCAAGGTGTTATCAGTCTCCCAGTGTGGCAAAGAGCTGAACCCTAGATGTTGAACTCCTGCCTCACATTGCAGCAAAAAGGGGTATGGTTGTCCTTTCACTTCCCTCCTCCCTGGCGTTGGCTCAGTGGAGAGCTGCACACAACCCCACTGGATGGGAACAGGGCAGTGTGTGCTGATGCCCCACTTTCACCAGTACACGACCACCTGAACTTCCTCCCAAGGCAGTGTGAGTCAGATCTCACCAGTCCTGTTGAGGTGCTGTTGGTAGCATCTAGTGGGAAGCTTACCTTCACACACACTCAGCGCTGGCTTGCTGCAACTCAACAGGGAGAATGCCTGCTAAAAAGGGAAAAGTAGATAGGATCCAGAGCATTATAACATAATATCCATTGCTGAGCGGGTTTAATAGTAGAGATAAAGTGTAGAATCAATGAACATGAGGACTTGTTCAGATTTGCCCAATCTGACCAAAAGAAATAAAATAGACTCCTTTCCCCCTGAAAATTAACACTATCAAGGACTTGGTGTACCTTTATTTTATATTTTTTAAATTTTATTTGGTGTACCTTTATTTTATTATTTTATGATTTTGGACTCTGAGTGAGAGAAGAGAGAAAGTAGGACTAAAAGAATATTCAAAGAAATAATGTCTGAAAACTTGTGAAAGGACAAAAACCCGCAGATCAATGAAGCTAAATAAAGTCAAAAAGGATAAATCCAATAAATTCATGCTAGAACACATCATAATTCAACTTCTAAAAATTAATGACAAACAAATATCTTGACAGTAACAAGAGAGAAATTTTGCATTACTTGTAGGAGAACACTAATGTGAAAACAGCAGATTTATTATCTTCTTCTAAAAGGAAGTAGCAAAATACGTTTTAAATACTAAGAGAAAATAACTGTAAACCATGAATTCCATAATAATATTCTTAAATTCCTGAAAATATTCTCCAAGAGAAGAAATAAAAGCATTCTCAAAGGAAAACTAAGAATTTGTGACTGCAAATCTACCCTTATATAATGGCTAAAGAAAATTCTCAAAACAGAAAGGAAATGGTAATAGAAGAGATCTTGAAACTTCGGAAAGAAAGGAAGAATATTGGAATGGGTAAAAATAAGGGTAAATATAATAAATTTAATGGCCTTACAAATGCCACATTCTTTGCTAATGCAAAAGATAATTCTCCACTTGAATATTAATTTCTGATTCGTACATGTATGTGTGTGTATGTCTTTATGTGTTCTTCTTTTTGCAAATTGTAGTAAAGGCAAGTGATAACTCAAACAATTCAGATTCCATGTAAACATTCAACACAATAAAGTACATTTATCTGGATCTAAGTTTCTAAATTTTCCAAGCCTTTAAAACGCAATCCTGAATAAGAATTGAATGCAAAGATGTTAGAACATCTCTGATATCTTTTCATATTCTTTGCTTTCTCTTGAAGTCCTGATCTTCTCATATTTTTTTTAGTAGACTTCTATTTAAATTAGTTCTCACCAAACTCCATCTACCTGATTTTTAATATCCTGCTAAATTATAAAGAGAAAATCAATAGTACTAGAGTATAAAGTAGGGCTGGGGATTTCTAGAAGTAGGTATTCTATTCTAGGCAGGAAGAAGAAAAAAAAAATTCAAAAGTAGAAGCAAAGTATCAATTTACCATATCTGTAAACTATTAGGAGAACTATGATATTTAAAAAAGATTTCCACTAGCAGTAACTTCATTCTAGGATTAAGTTTTATAAAAGGTTTGAGAAAAATGTTTAAAGACTTACAGGCCCTTCATGGGAGCTCACTATCATAGTATATCTGAAAAACAGAACAAGAAAAACAAACAATATAAAAAAAGACAACAAGCATAAAATTGGAATTGATAAGCACACGGAATAGTAAAGTCCCTTATGACCCTGTGAATAAAAATTGTTTCAGACCAATTTCACTTTCTTCTGTGACAGTTAAAAGTCATGTGTCATGCTGATGAAGCCAAAAATAATATGTAATTCATTGTGCTTCAGAGGGGCTTTTGCATATCTGTATGTGTATTTTTTTATAAAAATTTTATATTTTAAATTTAAAAAATATATTTTATAAAAATACATGGCCCTTCATTATTGATTCCCAGGCTTCTAATATCAAAATGCAAAGGGACCATATGAAGAAGTTGAAGGTTATTTTCTACTGATTGTAAAACTACATATTATCAAAAAAAAACCTTCTATTTCAGCAACACTGTGAAATAATTTGCATTTTATTAACTAATATAACTTTCAAAAAAGCTTTCAATAACCAAATTTCAAAAATATCTAAAACTTTCAAATATAGGTTATTTTGTTCTTAAACTTCAGTATATAAAGTGGAAATCTTAATGTAAGCCAATAAGGTACTATATATGCTATGATGCAAATATTAATAAGAAAAAAAGGTAAGGATAGAGAGATCAATTCCACATGGAAAAGAGACAGAGTAGGTGATATTCAGACTGGGACTTAAAAGATAATTATCTGAGAAAGGAAGGCTGAGAATTCTATGTCAAAGAAAAAATATGCAGTGCAAAGTGAACTGAGATATGGAAAAGCAGTTTTATTTTTAAACATTCCATAAGGTGTCCCTATGGAAGCTGAAGTTAGAAGAGAAGTCTGGGCTGGAGGTAAATGTTTGCAGCATACCTACATGTTGATGGTGGCTGAAGCCTTGGCTCAGAATGAAATCTCTAGGAGACACTGGGACATTTTTCCTAAAATGAAAGTCCAAGGAAAATGCCGTGTTAAAAATAAGCAGAGGAAGAAAAGAAGCTTGCAGTAGACATTAGTTCCTGGAGTACAAGGTATAAAGATATGACTTTGGAATCTGATGATACAAAATGCCATTGAAGGAGTATGGAAGCCTAATACTGTGTTAAGTAGTAGTTTACAAAATCTTAAATCATTTGTACTGAGCTTTAAATGATATATAGCTGCTAGATAAGCATTGTCAATCAAGATAATAATTGATCATCTATTTGAGGACCAACCTTCACTCAATATCTTTGGTGGTAGAGGTGATTTTTTTTTCCCACTTCTGAGGAGTGCAGTCATGGAACAAAAAGGAAGATATAAAGTATCACATATTCTTTAGAAAGAGAGTTTGAAGCCATTTGAGAGTTCTTGTTTCATAAAATGGACATATAATTTGTTGCTTGCACAAGAGAAATACATGACTTAGTTTAGTCCACAATCAACATTTATGACATAAAAACCAAACCAGAAAATTGTGTGCACCATGTCTTTTCCTAGAGTGGCTCACATCCTTACCACACACACACACACACACACAAAACAGTAACATTAAAAGAAATTCATGTATTTGCCTATGAAGCATATACGTAAATTCTTATCATGAGAATATAATGGGATTTTTAAGTTTTATCAAGACTCGTTGTCTCAAAAATGCCATTTAAAATATATTAGGACTTCATGTAAGATCCCCTTGAGTATATTTAACAGCAACTGCTAAACCTGGGATATGAGAATTTTAAAACTATTTTTCACACTTTATTTGATATTTTATTTCCTGCTCTGCTAGACTGCTAACAAAAAGCTATGAAACTCATTTCAAGAGTAACTTTAGAAGCCAGTTGCTTTTTGATTTATCTCTTTGAATATAGCCCAGAGCTAAAAAGATATTTTTTTCTGGTCAGAACAATCCCTTTAGGTAATTTTTGATTGGAGGGATAGTGGAAGATCTTTCCACTGATTAAGCAGAATGTATAAAATTCTTACCACGGTAGTCTCTAGCCTGGACATAGACATGATTTTGAGGAAATGGAGTTGAAATGCACAAGTGTGGTAGAAACACTAGTAGTATACTAATTATGGGGTAAGAATCTATTTATATGGATAAGTTATATAGTTTCCTGGCTAAATATTTTGGTCAGCCAAAGCATCAAAAGTAAGAATTTGGGGGAAGAATGGAAGCATGAATAGTCATGAATGTGGAACTCTGGGGACTTGAGAATGAAAATCAAGAATTCCAGGAGAAGGGTATCTGGGTGACTGGAGGACAGAAGGATGAAAGAGCATCCAGATGGTTAGGGAAGAGTAATAGATATTAAAGTTTAGATATGGAGGTAATGCTTCTTCCCCAATCTTGAAGTTTCCTTCCCTATATTCTATCCAAAGGCATCATACTTCTTAGGTCTCTCTCACACTTACTCACTGCCTCCACCTACAAGGGGGAAGAAATGGCTTACCTGACTTGCTAATTGAAAGGAGAAACTGGTCCTGTGTGCCCAATCCTTACCCCTCTATCTTTTCTTTTCTCTCTGTGTGGAATCTCTCACGGAGGCAGGATGGACTCCCACATAAAATTGGTTTGGATGCTGAGATTGATAATCACATACACACACACAGGGAGAATATGACAAAAGGAGTCACATGAGGCTATATGAGGATAGCAAGGAAGGCTCCTAAGCATTCCTTAAGTGTTTTGAGAGAGCCATTTAAAGGATGAGCAACTTGCTTTGGCTTTTATTGAGGTCAGCGGTGGGGTTGGGGTGGTATTTTCTGTGTGAATACACAGGCCAGGGCAGGCATGGTTCTACCAATGACAAAGGATGGAACATCTGGGCTTTCATATTGTCTTGCCCAGATGTGAAGCATAAATGGAAAAGGGCTTCAAAGTTGTTAGCAAACATCAAATGTGGAGCCATGCTCTTTATTACATTGCCACAATAGTATGTGCTCATGTATGCTCCACCATGTCTCAAATCCTACAGGGGTTGGCCTTCCTGGGGAGGAATCTTGCTTGACCTGGTCCAACACCACTTACAACTGGATTTGTAATGACTTGCCTAATTCTGCATTCAGAACAACTGCCTAGGGAAATAAGTGAAATCGTTCAACCTCTCCTTTGTCAGTACTGAAGGTTATGTGTTAATCCCTTTGACAACATCTTTGTCTATTTCTTAATTGTTTCATATTTTGAGCAGAGAAGAGGATGCTAGTTATTGCCTGTAGCTGTCTCTCCCTTGGGGGAAAAAAATTAAAAGAACTTAATCCTAAGAAAAGCTGTAAGTACATATGATCAAATAAAACTTCAAATTCAAAGTTTACTCCGGGTCTATCCTAAATCTGATATTATAAGTATCTCTGCATCTAATACTAAAACAGTAAATATGGAAATGAGTATTCCATAAACTTAACCTCAGTTGACACTCATTAAGTATTTCTTAGGTAACTTTAGTCCTGAACGTTTTCATTATGTTTAAGAAATTTATATAATGTCTGCGAAAAAGGCGATATCATATTTTTCATTAGTTGTGGTGATCAGGGACATGGGGATAATACTCATTTAATGCCTGTTTTTCCCTCTGTAGGACCCATAGAGCAGCATTTCTGTTCTACCCATTCAATGCTATGTCTCCTGTACCCAGCACAATTTTTAAAACACAGTAGATGTTTAATAAAACTTTATTAAGCTAAATTAGAGTGAAGAAACTAATTATAAAACACATTTCTTAAAATCCTGTGAGTAGAGAATGTATAAAATATATCTTTGTTTAATATCTGTGTTTATGTATTTTATTCATTGTTCATTATTTTATCCATGTATAAAATGTCATGGCATTATTATATTTGATTGCTTATCTACTGTATAAGTTTTCTATTGCCACATAACAAATTACTACAAACATAGGGTCTTCAAACAATATGTATTTATTATCTCATAGATTCTGTGAATCAGGAGCCTGGGCTTTATTTAACTGGGTCCTGTGCTCAGGGTCTCAAAAGAAGCATTCTAGGTATAGCAGGCTGAATTCCTTTCTGGGACTTGGGATCTTCTAAGTTCATGTGGTTATTGGCAGAATTCAGTTCTTGTGGTTGTAGGACTGGGTGTCCATTTTCTTGCTGGCTGTCATCTTGGGGATGCTCTCAGTTCCTGCAGACTGTTTACATTTTCATGTGACTCTCCCAGGCTCTCTCACAACAAGACAGCATACTTCAAGGCTAGCAAGAGAATTTCCATTTGTAATCTGCTACAATAAAGTCTTATATGAGGAAACATGGTTATGGTTGTGACTATTCCATTATGTTTCCATATAATATAATCTTATCAACGGAGTGACATCCTACATCTTTAAGGTATTCTATTGATTAGAAGCAAGTCAAGGTCACACTCAAACTCAAGGGGAGAAGATGACACAAGGGCATGACTTTTCTGGGGTCACTTTAGTGCATATGTACCACACCTGAGTAAAAGAGAAGTGTTTGGTTAACAAGAAATTGAGTGGTAAATATTAATATAACTTGTATAAGAAACTAAAATCATATCTTCTTCTGTACAAATAATATATCTAGCAAATCCAGTTAGAAGGCATAAATCCACTACTCTTGCAGGAATATTAGTAGATCATCTACTGGAAGCATACAAAATCCATAAATGTTTGGTATTTCTACAATGGATGGTCCAAAATTACTAGGTGTTGTTTTTCATTAGTGTTCTCTGCATGTACATACACACATACATATACCTCCCATGGCTGGAGATTCAGGAAGATGGATGTATGGATGTTGCAATCTCAAGTTCAAGGCAGTCTGGAGGCAAAATTCCTTCTCTCCTGGGAGACTTCTGTCATTTTTCTTAAGTTCTTCAACTGAGTTGAGTGACTTGTACCCACATAACAGAGATCAAACTGTTTTAATCAAAGTCTAATGATTTAATGTTCATCACATCTAAACAATACCTTCACAGAAACATCTAAGCTGGTGTTTGACTATGGTCTAGCCAAGTTGACACATAAATTAGCCATCAGAACTATTACAGAATGTTCCTTTACCATTCATATGTTCAGTTAGACTTGCCACCCTTGTCTTTATTGTCAAGGCAGCAGCAGGTGAACAGCTTTGCTCTCCCAAGCCATCTGCACGCAGCACTCTCATTTCATGCTGATTTATGTGGCGATATGTTCATTGAATTGGATGATTTCTTAACCAGTTGAAGGAAAAGCTCCTAATCTTCTTCTATCCTCCTGCCAATGAAGATATAAAAGGATCTACTTTCTAAAAATATTAATAGGTGGATATAAAAGAAACTAATTGTGCAATAAGGATATCTCAAGGCTTACTGGTAAAACAAAACACTTCCCTTATAGGGGTGAGTCTACATCCATGTGACACTGATGCCATAGTACATTTATTGTACTTGACCAGGTGATTGCTTCCAGAGAATATTGATAAGCTGCGATATTCCTTTTTTCAAAGGGTTACTTGAAATATAAGACAAGACTCTTACCATAAAATGGGACTGTGATAACACATCAGAAAAATACATATTTTATGAATTGGTATATGTGGTACTAAGTATGTAGTTCCTGATAATTACTGGTACTCTGAGCCTTTTAATATTTTGTTACTTGACCTAAAATGACTTATAAACATTGTCTTTTATGACTCTCTGAGTTTAATTTCAACTTTTAGTTTTTTAAATTTCCTAGGACTACAGTGAGTTGAGACCCCATCTGGCTGCATATTACATACATATATACATACTAGATACATAATCATTAGTCAATATGTCATTCATTTCTCAAGACTAGCCTTATATTAGTATTTCAAATATGTGGATAAAAATAAAATATGTTTTTCATTTGGTACAATGAATAAACCACCTATTTTCCTTGCAACTAAAGAGAATAAAATAAAAAAATAAAATGAAACTCTGACTCTTGGCTTTGGGAAAGTCCATATAAGCTTTTTAAACCTTGTTCCCTACCAATTGCATAGTCAATACATGAAAAAATATTTTACTTTTCCTTGGTTACAAAGACTAAAACAGGACCCAAAAGCTAAAGCATACTAAGAGCCTTAAGCAATTACAAAATTGTTTAAAGAATTATATCATAGTAGTACTTTCTGCCCCAGTACTCGCATATTGCATGCTTAGAGTGTTATTCAGAACTGGTTGATTGAATTTCTAGTTTTTTAAATTTAGGGACAAAATGATTGGTTTGTGAAATTAACTTGAATTATAGGGAGATGGAAAAATGTGAGAAGTTAAATTGTATGTCTGGTTCAGTCTCCAGGGACTTTGAGTCATTGGGAAATAAATGGGATTTGGGATGGAGGGTACCATATGTAACATTTTGAAAGACATATTTCATATAGAAATATCTTTGTTGGAACTTGAGAACCAATGTAAGAGAGGTTATTTCAAAAGTTGGGGACATAAATTTTCTATAATCAAGAACACCATTACTTGTAGGGACCTCCAAAGAAAATAGTGACTCCAATATGATGAGAGTGACAACAATCTTTAAAAATTCTGGTTAATTTCAACAGTGGCTTTATGGTACCAGAAGGTAATGAACACAATGAAATGTTCATATCTGGAGAAATTCAAGATACCATAGCTTTCATAAAATTTGATACCCTGCATGATGGTAACAAAAGAATATAGACCATGGTGGTGTTTCTCAATAAGAGCAAAAGACAGAACTCATGAAAAGAGTGGTATGACCTATCAGAAGTTCAGAGAGTCAAAAATCACATTTCATGTCTCAGGATAGGTATCAGGTGCTGAGACAATGGAGATGCCATCCCAAGTCTTCACAGATGTTGAAAGCAAATGCATACACCAACAAAGCGGTCTAGGACAGAGAGAAGAAAAGCAGATTATATTAGTATTAGCTGTGGGTACTGGAAAATGCAAACATTACTTCCTTCAGATAATTAAAATTTAATATGCAATAATATGTATTGGGAGGAGGGAATGGATGGGAAGTAAGAACCAGAAAAAGACAGCTTATTACTATTAATATGATCCCATTTTTTTCTTTAATTCCTAGAATTTTGTGGCCTGGGGAAACATGGGTTAAATTAGATCTTTAAGGGAATAAATATATTAATGTGGGATCTAAATTATAGCAATTGATCATTTGCATACACTCAGTTCACTTAATGATTCCTTTTCCATTCCAAGCCTTTGTTAAGCAAAGGTGCAGATCCTTACTATTTTCCCTACATCTTTCACTGACAGCATAATATAGACTAACTAGAATTTTTGTATGATCAAAATACTGAAGAAGTTGGTCAAGTAACTGGGATATCAGTGTAACTAAATTTTGGGTAATGGAAAAGCATGTGGGCATAAGAATGAACACATTCAAATCTCAGCAGCTAGAGAGGCCTCTGTCTCTTCTGCTGCCTAGTGGGACATCAGAGGCCAGTGTGATCTAAGTGTAGTTAGGAAAATGTGAGTCTTGATTTTCTCAACTTTGAAATAGGCATAGTATTATATGTCAGCAGTGGATACACATTGTTATGGCTTGTGCAGGGCAACTTTACTCTTTCTTTGGTTACAAATCCCTCTTTCCTCTGGGAGACACATATAATTTTATTGGAAGTAACCCTCATCGGCTCATGACTCAGGCCTGCCCAGCAACATTTCCCAGTCTTCTTGGCACAGTGACTAGTTCATGCATAGGCATGTTACAAGTTAAGTCCCATCAGGGATTTTCTGCCTAAGCCTTAAGATTTCTTTCCACAGGGCCATTACAATGTCAGAATGAAAGTCATTGCCAACTGACAGGCCCAGCATTACAAGAGACTGACAGCAAAGGATCCCTGAAGATATTATATGAGCCCTCAATCCAGCAATGTCTGAAACCAAAACATCCTGGACTTTTCAATTACTTGAACCAACAAATTTATTTTTGTGCCTAAGCTAATTTGAATCATAAACTATATTGATAGTACTAAGTAATACAACGTCACATCCTGTTATACGAACAAATGCACATTCATTGGCTCACAAATAAGGTCACTAAGAAAATATTAGTTTCCTCACATAGGATACAGCTTTGAAAGTGGTATTTCTAAGATGTCCAGAAGAATAAAATATAAAGTGTAACTTCTTTATCCATACAGACTATCTTGATTTCTTTCAATGCATGCTATTTCAAAGGTGAGTGTATTAGTTTTATGTGAAGAAAAGCAGTTTGTATGGAAGAAGGTTAGGCTTGAACTTTCTTGCGTCACATGTTTCACTGTTTCCTACTGAAAAATTATTGAGTGAATAAGGTATATTCACAACCACAAAGAGAGTTCATCAGGCGTGAAGCATGTTTCTGCGGTGGTTTTGTGGTATTGAGAACAATTTTCAGAGTTCTAGCATGTGTGATATAAACGAATGACTACATCAGAGAGGCTGTGAAAAGGAGTGTAAAAAGGAAAAATAAGAACTAAATTTATCAGCCCCACACTTGTCTTTTTTTTTCTTTCTTTTGATGTTGGTGGAGGAGGGTGGATGTCAATGAAGACACAATGCACTTTTTATGTGCGGTGTTTCTTGAAATACATCAGAGAGTCTTAGTAAAAGCAGAAAAAAACAAATAGACTTCAGGAGTCTTTTCTGTTTTGTTTTCTATTAAACATATTGCCATCTATAAAGAAAACAAAAGAACTGCATTAGACCTAAATAGTCTAAAAAAAAAAAAGGACAGGTAAATGAACAATCTATCATTATTCTACTTAATTATTCTCTTCATGTAAAACAAAAACAGGGAAATGGCTGACTTTAAGCTCATTTCAAGAGTCACAAAATTATGTTCTCCTGTTTATCTTGTGTAGAGGGTATGTTTTATGCAGTCAATTCCATAAGTCCAAATCAAGAGCACAAGAGATGATTCCATTTGAATGATATTCACCAAGGACCCTGTACTGTATGGTTTAGGCACTGGGCTAGGTTCTGCATGGAAGATAAATTGTGCCATAGCCCCTGGTCTCAGGAAGCTCAACAAGAAGTAAATTTAGATAATCTAGGACAAGGAAATAATTATTCAAGCAACATGTTCTGTTCCAGATGTTCATGTTCAGTATTATTTATTTAGATCACACTACCCAACTGGAAGTTTAATAGACATTTAGTCTTCCAAATGTACTCATTATTTTAATCAAGCAGTGGTTCTGGAGAGTAATTTAGTAGTTTAGATATATTTTGACATAATTTTACTTGATCCTGCCCTTTATGTAGGGAAATGGCTAGCATAATATTACCATGGACATCCAGAAAAGAAAGCTTGGTCTGAAGTCTGCTCCTGATTTCTAACTCTAAAAAGGAGGACTTGCTCGCATGCAAGCAGAGAGAGATTAAAAAAAAAAAAGGATTACTCATCTGCTTTCTTCATATGTGATGCTCTAAAGGTGCTAGTGTTAAAAATAAAGGCCCTCATTTTCTAGTGTAGGTTCTTGATGTATAGAGAGTCATCACTGTCTTGCATTAACACAAACTTATGGGAAAATGAACTGCATATTGCATTTTAATACAAAATTCTCTGTTGCCTCTGGTTCTCTCTGTATACCTACAAAATTCACCATGATTAGAGGTCCATTTTTTCCTACATATGAATGATAGTGAAATATGCAGGTGGTATGAGATTTTCTTTCACCCCACAGAAAGTTGGAATTGTATGACCAGTGTCTTATGCTCTACTGCCTTTCAATACCTACTTTTTCATCAACCACATGGTGTAACTACTTTTATTTTCTGGGCACGGGATGCAAGTTGAGGGCAGATACTCTGTCCCTCGCTGACACAGCAAAGATAATCAACGATCAACAGTTTTTCCATGAATGAGAGAATGGCTGGGCTTGCTGTTCCTAAAATGTCATTTATTAGACGCTGAGGAAAAGGAAAAAATCCCTCCATATGCAATTTTTGTAAAGATTTTCAACTTTATTTTTGTATCAAAAAATACTTATATCTATGCTAAAATTATAAAAATCCTCCTGCATTTGTTTCAGTGATTATTTATGCAACCTAAAAGTAGTAACACTGGTGTAGAATCTGATATATAATCTATTCAATGATTTATATGGTCATGTGTGCATTTAATTTTGTGTGTGTGTGTGAAGGTAAAATGATGTATTAAGTTGCCTGCCATTCTCCCATCCATTCTCAGAGAGTAAACTCCAGAGATGCAGTTTATTTGATCATAGTAAGTCCCTAACTGAAGCCAACCAATCAGATTCCCTCACCTGCAAAATTGGAAAAGAGATACAATGATACCAGTAATTCTTCATTTTGCAGTTGAAATGGGAAACTCATAGGTCTTGTTTCCCATTTCTTCCCACTCGGGGAAGACAGTATACCTGTCTACAGAGAGCATACAGGCCCAGATCAGTCAACACAGGATATGTAGCTGCCTTGTTTCAGAAAGGCTTTCTGGGTTTTGACCCTGGACTCTCATCAAGTCTGGTTTCCTCCCTTCCCTTGATTTTCCTGGATACTCTGTGTCCTGCCAACAATCAAAATGTTTTTCTTAAATAGAGCTGCCTTCAATTGTACCATCTTAATAATATTTTTCCAAATTAATTTTAAGAAATACTGATTGAGGACTTATTTTGTATTCTGTATCATAGAATGGTCTAGGTATGTAGAAAATAAATTTTCTCTCAAATAATTCATTTTGTGATGGTGAAAGTAGACATTCAAATAGGTAACTTGGGTATATGTGTTACATTATTGTAAATGACATAAAATTTCCTATAGACAAATCAAAAAGTGCCTAGTAGAGACTGAGCTGTGAGGAAAAAGAGTGGAATTTCAAGGAGCATATAGCTGCTCCACGAGTTAAGTGCAGTAATATAGCCAGATTTAATAAGGCAAGGAATGTAAGAAGGACATTATAGACAGAGGGAGTAATAGGATAGGGACATGGAGATGGGAAGTCCTACATTTACTTATTCACATTCTGGAGGCCAGCCACTTTGGAAGCAGCAGTAAACAAAATAATAATAATTTCTCCCTCATGAGATTTACTTTTGGGAAGGAAGACATATATATAATATTACATATGCATATATAATATTTAAGATAATATATAATAAGATATAACACAATACATGAATAAAACATAGTATAGTAGTTCTCAAGCTTTAGCATGATACAGAATTACCTGAAAGGCTTGTTTAAACACAGATTGCTGACCTACATTTCCCATATTTCTGACTCAGTAGGTATGAATTAAGGGCTGAGAATTTTCATTTCTCAGAAATTGTCCGGTGAGGATGATGTTGCTAATCTGGCCATCATCCCTTGAGAAGCACTGATAATAAGGACTTTGGAGATGAATAAGCCTGGAGTCTTGAAGAGGGTTGTATTGTTAAATTGCATGATCAGGCAAAGTTTGTTTGAGAAGATCTGAAGAAGAGGAGGATTAAGCTCTGTGGATACCTGGGGAAAGTAAATGTCAGTCTAGACATTTACTTAGTGTGATATGGAAAGTCACTGTTGAGTTTTAAACAGAGATGTGGCATGATCTGACATGATCTCTTCTTTGAAACAGAATTACTCTAGCTGCCCCCATTGAGAAAAGATGGAAATAAAAAGATGCAGATAAATGAGATAGTAAGGAATCTATTGCAAGAACAGCATTAGCAAGAATAACAGAGATTTGAACAGAGAGCTGTGGGTCTAATGAAGTGGAGCCGGAAAAAAGGTGGAAAGACATATTTGAGGGTAGAGGCTTCAGATGAAATAACAGATAGAGTTTGGGATATGAACAAAGAAAGAGGAGGAATAGCTCGCAGTGTAAGCAGAGCCTGGGTAGATGCTGCCCTGGAGGCCAAAGGAACAAAGTGACACAAAGTAGAGAAACTGAACAGAAAAAATAGGGAGAAGTATGCAGAGTTTAAAGAAAAGTTAAAAAGAAAAGGGGTTACCATTGGCAGAATTTGGTTTGGAATTGACCTGGGGATGAAGAGGAAGAAAATTATTTTGTTTCATCTTTTCTGACACAACTGGGCTCAGGTATTACCTCCTGAAGAGAAAACAGTCATTGCTTGAGAGATCAAACCAGAGAATCATTTCATTGTTCCCATGAAAAACATCTGTCTGTTCTGATGAGGTTGAAAACAAAAGGGGTTGAAACTCTTTAGCTCTGTGAATATAATTTATTTAATGCCTGGAAAGAATATAGTGTTTTAAATACAGGTGCTAAACACAACTAAGGGAAAGAGCTTATTTTCTGAGCTAAGTAAAATAAGTATGAGCATTTTCCAAAAAAAAAACAGGTTCCATCAAGGATTCTTGAGAACAACAGTGTAGTTAGCTTTATAAAAATGAAAATAATGATGCGCTTTGAAGCAGATCTCAAACTACCTGTATTTAACAGAAAGTCATTATACATTTTCACATAATGCAAGTGCTGACTGACATTTCCAACTTGGAAAAGTTAAATAGTATCCTATCAACTGGCAAACAGCAAGTGATTCTTGGTGATGAAAATTATTATGAAATATTATCTATAAAATGTGAATCTTTGAAAGGAAGGTGAATTAGTTGGGATCCATACAGGAGAAAAACATTTGGGAATGCAAATAGTTCTCTTCAATATGACTGTTTATGCTAGAATATTAAGTTTCCATTTGTGGTAAGTGGGAAAACAGATGGCTAAAGAAAAATATTTTGTCAAGTTTGTAACATAAACTACCTAGTTGTAGGAAAAATATCTATTTTATCATTGGAAAGAGTAGAAAGTGAGAAATAAACATAAACCGATTTTTCACGATGGAGTTTCCCTTTGGATGTTGAGCACCCATTAATTTAAATATTTCTCCACAGTCTACCCATTAGTCAATTATGCACATAGTCAACTGATATTTATTGAACTTCTACTATGTTCAGGCACTGTTTTTGTTGCTGTGGGGATATAGAAAGCAATGAGACATAAGTCTAATTTCCAGGCTTTAATTATGGCAGTAAAATTAAAGCATGTACTTAATTCATTCAACAATAAATATTTATTAATTACTTTGTTTACTAAAAATACCCATCTAAATAATATATGGGGATATAAAAATGAGTTAAATGCTTCTAAATTAATATGTAAATGGTAGTTCCTATTAATATTTAACAGTGGTTTCTACTGATGGAGAAAATAGTAGGACAATATAAAACCTATTGCTTTTTATTTTACACACTTCTGTTGTTTAATGTTTAACAAAGTGAATGAATTATTTCATTATTTTTATCACTATCATTAATAATGTCAATGACCTTTATTTGTTCTGTGCTTTCTATGTGTTAGGCCTTATATGTATTTTCTGTTTAATTGTCAAGTCAATTTTGATGAACATATTTAAGAGTAAACCCAATTTATAAATGGGGCAACTGAGGTTTTGGGAAACTAAATACCTTGCCAAAGATTATAGTGAGTGAGAGAAGCACATTTTAACTGTCTATTGACTTCTATTACTCAGCATTTTTCCCCACTATACACGTGCACAAAATATATGTGTGATAGAGGGAAAAGAGTTTAGATTCAAAGAAAATGGAAGATGTAGGAGAGGTTGGACTTCTGTTCGATTGCCTTAGATTGTGGATCTATTTTAATAGGGAATCTCAGAACATGCAAGGCACTAACTAGTGACTAGAGTTTGATTGGAATGTCAAAGTTTTGAATGTGATATTTATGAAATTATATTAACTTATTTGGGATCTTGATCACAGAAAGCCTCAAAAATAAGGTAAAGGAAACCCTTTCAGTTTTATTCTATAGACAATGAGGAGTTACTAGTGAATTAATCTGACAGTAGTCTTTTAAATGCACTATAAATGTTAGAGATTGGATAGGAGAAAAGTTAAAGGTCTACTGGCATGTTGTATAGATCAGTGCATCTCAGACTTTAATGTGCATGTGAATTCCTTGTGGGTTTTGTTAAAATTCATATTCTGGTGCAGTGAATCAGAATAGAGTCCCAGAGTCTCTATTTAAATCAAGCACCCAGGATATCCCTTTGCTAATAGCCCAGATTACTTATATATATATAATAACAGTGGTTCTCAACCCAGGGCATTTTGGCCCTCAGAGGACACTTGGCAATATCTGGAGGCAGTTTTGGCTGTCACAGCTGGGGCCAGGGGAGAGGGTGTGCAATTGCTACCGGCACCCTGTGGGAGGAATCCAGAGGTGCTGCTAGAGGCTCCCGGCAGGTCCTGGTCATTCTATAATTCACAGGACTGTCCCCACAACAGCAAGTTACCATCCAAAATATCAGTAGTACCAAGGTTGAGAGACTTTGCACTAAAATCATAACATTTGCAGAAAATCAACAGTATTTTGTCTTCAGGGAAATGCTGGAAATCTTTGCAGAATTAAAATATCCTATTTTCTTTCACACAGGAGAAGAGGGATAATAATTTGCCAGTTATGATGTATGTGCAGTTATTGAAGAAAATTTAATGCCTCTAACTAAATGATCTCAGGTTAACATTAAATTACATTGCTCCTAACACAATGTACCCCCTTTATCTCAGTTGTTCTTTTCCTATTTATCTGAAATCACTACTATTCCCTTACATTTTTTAAAACTGAGAACAAGACATGGATTATCTGAAAACCTATCCCTTCACCAATAAATAGATTAGCCTTTCCACCTACCATTTCTGCTTACTTCTTCTCTTGGTGGAGAAGGTTCTCACTGTTATTCTAGTTTTCCATTTCAACATTTACTCCAACTTACTTCAACCAATTAGAGATTTGGTTCTTTTTCTACCTCCTATTCTTGCCTTTTTTTCCATGCTACCATAACCTTGATTTTTTCACAAAGCCAGAGCAATGGCCATGATTATTCAAAGCCAGTCAGAACAATGCTGTTTCCCACTATTTTTAGCTTTCATAAATGGTGTCAATATATATGACCAGTTCTTATTAATAACACTTAATTTGATGTCTGCTGGAGAAGTCTCTGGAAAGATTATTGCAGACCCTGAATGAGGGGGCAGGGATTTCAGTGGCTGTCTCCTTCTTCCTGCCTTCAGTGTCAACATGATGGTTAGAGATTCAGCAGCCACCTCCCTGTCCTGTGTGACAGACTCTGGTCTTTCCATCACTGAGCCACTGAACAAAGACTGAAATCTCCTACTTCAAGAATTCTTGTTATGTAATTCAAGAAATACATAAATTAAATCCCTAGACATGATTTCGACTTTTTTGCAGCAAGAAACAATTTGAACTGATGTACCTGTTCCTCTCCACCTCCTCAGAGTCATGGCTCATCAGTTTTCACCGAACTCCACACAATTTTCAATCATTCCCTTTCTAGTTTCACCTTCCCAAACCTGTAACCATGCTCTACTCTCTTCTACCCAATAAAACAACGTACAGCAAACCAAAACCTATGTGTGACTATATATGCAGTATTTCCTTTGCAATAACATTTATATATGTTATATATTTGTACTATAGAATTTATACCTACATATAATTTTATATATAATATAAAGTACTTCCTTTTTTCTCTAAGTATTACTGAAAGTTTAAAGAACTTCGCATTTGCTGCAGCTTGACAATAAATGAAAACATAGGTGCTTAACTGCCTCTTGATATTTTTTTTTGAACTGAAAATAGGTTTATCTAAATTTCTATGCCCTTACCCTGCAATTTAAAACTCTACATAGTAACAGGAAAATCATTTTATGAGAAAAAAATAACAGAAAATATACTTATTTCTTTTTATTATTAAAGAGTTATTTTAGAAAAATACTTGCAAATGCCACAGTGTATTTTCAAACGCCATGTAGGAATTTAGCTACATATCTCCTTTTAAGTACCTTTATAAAAATTGTGCTAGAGTGAACAAAAAAGGAGGTTCGAATTCCTCTAATTTGAATTTCATTGTCAAATCTGCTTTTCTAAAATTTATCTTGTCAACATTCAGCACATTTTAAAAATTAGTCAACAATGCTTAGGTGATTGGTAAGGCAGTTTCAGAATACCACTGGTAAATCTGAAACATTCTCTCAGATTCAAAATAGAATAACAAGCTTAGCCCCCCACCCCGTTGAGAAGCTTGCTAATTCAAGAATCGTGCAAACACTCCAAGATGCTGATGTTCCCACAGGGAACGGAGTTAGTACCACTATCTTTTTACTTGTGGCACCTCACATAATTAAGAAAATTACAGTTATGTTCCTTTCCCTGGATAGGGAATGAAAACTATCCTTGGACTCTTTCCAAAGATAAGTGGACAATAAATCTCTCCAAGCTTCTTCATCTTTTTTTTTTTTCTAGTGAAGGAGAGAACATGATGGAAACATATAGGCATTACATTACATGCTATACCCAATGGGATAGATTAATCTTACAAACATACTTCTGAACTGAACAAGATCATCATAGAGAGAATACATATACTATGATTTCACTTACATAAAGTAGAAAAAGAAGAGAAAGTTATCTGTAGTGTTAGAAATATGGTTAGTAGTTAGCTATACAGGTAGGGGCAGTGTCTGGAGGCAGGATGAGGAGACTTCATGGGAGGTGGCAATATTCTAGTGCTTGATCTGGATGCTAGTTACTTGAATACATTCGCCTTGTGAAAATTCACCCAAATGTACATATTTCCTTGCATATATGATATGACAATAAGAAATGTACTTCAAAGAAGAAAGAAATTCTAAACTCTGCTCTATGATTAGTATGTATGCTAATCAAATTCTTTCATTTGTTGTACAGATTTCTACATATGGACTGACAGTGGCAGACTGGCAAAAATTCAAATCACAGAAGATAATAACACGGAAGCAATGAAATAGCTTTCAAGAAAATTCAAAACAGGAATTGAAAAAAATATATTAGCATTTGAATTCAATTAAAGGGAACTTTCTGAATGTCTCCATAGAATTTCATTACACTATTAAAAAGAACAACAACATTACAGTGCAGCTTAAACCATTTTATCCACTGAGACTCCCAGCTAGGTATATATACTGAAACAGGTTTCCTTATTCTATATTCTTGTTTATAAACTTTCCATCAGGGAATTGTGTCGCTCTTTTCCCCCCCTCTCCTATGGGAAAAAAAAAAAAACTTAATGATGTCAAATTGCAGTCTTACTAACATTTGATCTTGTAAAGAAATCCACATTGCATTGTTTCATCTGTAAATGTAATGAGTATAGCCTAAAGTCCTTATTCAGGTCACAGGCAAATATTTTAGGTAATACTTGCCTCAGGACACATTTCCTGCGGTGATTGTAATTGGGGAGTGCAGCTGTGAAGTACAAGGCAGCCCTTTTTGCTATAATCCTTTCCACATGACATTCAGACAAGACTTGTTTAGTTTTCAGAGGGAGCAACTCTTTGCCCAAACGAGTGCAGTTTGTGGTTCTCTCTTACAGGTTCACTTCATCCTTGCCGTCTTTGATCAGAAAAACTCCTACTTTCAGAATGCCTCAGGCAAAGTGGGTCTGACAGACACTGTTTTCCTAACACTTCTCAACTCCTCTCCTGCTTTTGAAGCTGTAACTCATTGTGCCCAGGAAGTACAGTATTTTTGTCTGCTTTCTCTTTTTTGGCCCTCTCCTATTTGCCCTACCACACAGCTGGTGGAATGTCACATTCGGCGTCCTGAAGAGTGTGAGTTTTATTTTGAGCCATTTCCATCCTTCAGAGGCAGGACTGGCTTATCAAACAAGATACATTGGGATGTGCTTTAGGAGCAGAGTTGAGTCCTGGGAAAGGATGATACTGTCTGGTCCAGCTACCATCTCCATTGTGCATTAGGCATTTGAACAATTTAATTGCTGCTGCAAAAGAGGTTTCTAGGACAGAAACCAACATTCATAGGAATTTAACTTACTGAACCTTCATCTCCAGCATGTGTGCCACAAGAAACTCTGAAATGTCCTGGTGGCCGAAATTAACTAGCTAATCATACTTAAGCACCAAAAGAAGTGAAGTTCCTTCTGCCTTCTTAGCTGCAGACAAATCATACAATCTATGTGTGATGAGAGTGGTTCCAAGGAGTAGTGTATTTAACATGTATTGAGCACTCACAATGCACACAGCACTGTATCTCACACTTCGTCTGCATTCTGATTTAATCCTGCGATACAACTTTGAATTATAATGTCTTAATATGCCATTATAGAGAAATTAAATGGAGGCAAAAAGTTTAGTCACATGCCCCAAAACATAAAACATGTAACTTTTGGAAGTGGGGTTCCCATTCTGGCAAAGTTAATTCTAGAGTCTGGGTGAGGTACCTATGGGTGATAAAGGAGAAAGGCTTTGAGTCCTATGCTTCTGAAATGGAGGTGAAGATCCTAGTGAAAGCTAGGAAAAGTCTCCCTCTTTATAATCAATTTGCACTGCCATAACAAAGTACCACAGACTAGCTGAAGTTCAATCATTTGTCCAGACCCCAGCATTAGTATGTGAACCAGGATTAAAACCCAGGTGGTCCAACTCCAAAGCAGTGTGTGTTCATGTCCTGTGACTGCTGCAAAAAATCCCCACAAGTTAGGTGGTTTGATACAACAGAAATTTATCATCTCACAGTTTTTAAAGCTTTGAGTCTGAAATCAAGGTATTGACAGAGACGTGTCCCTCCAAAACCTGTAGTGGAACTTTTGCCTTTTCCAGGTTTCTAGAGGTTTTCAACCGATCTTTGATAGACGCAACTGCATTAACTCCATCTATGCCTCATAATCACATAGCGTTCTCTCTATTGCATCTTTCTAGAATGCCTGTCTTCTTTATAAGGACACCTGTCATATTGGGTTAGGGGCCCACCTTACTCCAATATGACCTCATCTTAGCTTAACTAATTATGGCTGCAAGGACCCTATATCCAAATGAGATCACATTCTGAAGTAGCAGTGGTTAGGACTTCAAACCACCATTTTTGAGGGGAGGGCACACAACTCAACCCCCAAATCCTCTCCTTCATAGCCCTGAATCTTAAAATCTTTTAAGGTATATCACTCTCTATTTTACTACTACATATCCATTCACATGTATTACCTGCCTATTATCAGGCAGCTAATATAGATGTCAATAGGGTTAACAGCTACCATATCCTAGGTTTTGTTATCCTTTGCCTACTTTTTTGATAGTCTATCAGATAATGTAGGCAACTAATGTATTTTTGAATGAGAACTTGAAAATTTTCATGCATGCCTGTGTTAGGTACATAGTGCTGCATAAGAAATAACTCCCAAGCTTAGCAGCTTAAAACAACAAACATTTAATGCCTCAGTTTCTCTGGATAAGGAAACCAAATGTTAGGTCACATCATTTTCAATATAATTTTATTTTGCACTTACTATGTTAGCTATCTATAAATATGAGCCTCAATAAATTGATTAGGATTTTAAAGTGAAATAAAATAGTGATCTCCATGGTAGTACTTTAAAGAGCATACCATGGATTCAATTACACATAAATATCAGTTAGTATTTCTTGTAGGAAAAGCACTACACAAGGCACTGTGGGGATGCAAAATAAATAAAACATTGTTCTTGTCTAGATTTTATATTCTTACAAGAAAGCAGCATCTGAAAAGTAGACAAAAAACTAGAATACCAAACAATTAGTTGCTATATTAGTTATACCAAATCCATGTTCTAACTACTCTAGTTCACTTAATGCAATAGAGTTGCTGTTCAAGAAACTGTTTTTAATTATAGAAGACAAAATATTTAAACATCTGAACAACAAAGACTCTTGGATAGTTTTAACTATTAGACTATGTCTAAATACTTGTGTCAGTTCAGTATTATTTCAGATGAATGTTACATGATAAGATGCTTTATTATATTAAAGAAAACTGAATTAACTTTATTTGCACAGGATTTCATGTATCATCATCCCTACGCAATATTCATATTCTTACTGAAAGCTGCTTAAATAAACAATTTTGTGTGGATGAAGGGAAGGAAGATTTTACATCCCAGATACCTTTTCTCTTCCTTAACCATAACCTTTCATTCTTCTTTACTTTTCTAGTTTGGAGAGTAGAATTATGCAATCATATTCTAGATTTCTCAGTGGATATATGGTCATTCCTCATATTATTTGAGCACCTGTTATGCCCTAGACATTATGCTTAGCAGGAAACAGGACAGATAAGGTTTCACCCTAAATAGATGATACAGCCCATTGAAGGAATGAGGTAAACAAATGAAACAACAACAAACGATGGGAAAGCAGAGCAACGAATGAGCAAAAGTATGACAGCATGTGATGGGTCCAGTAAAGAAAATCAAGTGGTGCCATAGAGTAGTGGAGAAGGAACTGGAGTGTAAGTGGGTAATACTTCACATGGAGAAGTTGCCGAGGAGGTCATTTAATCTAAAACATTAAGGTTAAACAGACAGTCATGTCAGGAGTGGGAAAGAGATGTCCTGGAAGAAGTGGCATGGATAAAGATCTCAAATACCTTTAGACTCAAAGAGTTTGTATGTTGAGGAACTCAATGATGTCAACAGAATGTGTTCATGAAGGATGGGAATAAATGACTTTACCTTTTAGACAGGATTTTCAACTGAATGTTGTTGGATACTACCTGTGAGAATTTCCTCAGTGGCTTTTAGCTTTCTGTTCAGGATAAAAAACATATTCTGTCTCTCTAGAAATCATGTAATGAAAATAAAAGAGACATAGTGGAAACCTCTTAACTCTTTCACAGGCCATTCTCTTGGTCCAATGATCATGAAAAGTCACTCATTTAACAAATTATTGTTAGGTGATAGCATTTATTGAGCAGCTACTCTATGCCAGATCCCAATCTAAGCATAAGAATTGTTCAAGTTAATTCTCTGATTCATACTATGAAGTAGATTACATTATCCTTAGTTTATAGATCAGAAAACAAGGTTGAGATAAGTTAAAAGCCTTGTCTAGTTTCACAAAAGTCATTATAAGGTGTAATGATAAAGTTGTAATCTTGTATAGTTTGAACTTATTATCTGTACCACAAAGTAATACACTATGCAAAATAGGATGCACACTCAGAATATCAAAATGACAGGAGCCCTTATAAGCAGAGAACTTTACTAAGAATGGAAAGATAAAAATCAGGTGGAATATAATGAGATTACACAAAAGATAACAAAGAGCTAGGAAAAAGGTAATTTTTTGACATATAGAATGGGAATCTATAACATTTGTGTTAGGGTAGTTCTCATTCTTTTTGTTGCTCTGGATTTCACGTTTTTTGCTTAACTAATGCCATTTGATTATTATAGGATATGTTTATAAAAAAATTTCCATTGTGAATTTGCCAAGTGATCTCACATTAAACAAGAAAAACAAAGCAATCCTAAATAGATTGTCCAATGATCTATTAGAAAGATGTTGTTCATCGAACAGTAACTGTGATTTTCTGTTTATCCCTTTAAAATGTATGAAAACAATGAAAAGTGAGTGCAAAAATTTGTTGATTAATACTGTAATAATAGAATAATTCATAGTCAATTATAAATTCTTAGTGATCCCTAAAGAAAATTAGGTTATATATTTCAGAAAGCACATATTACCAGCTATAGGTTATATATATCACTACTTAAGTAACAAACACACAAAAAGAAGATAAAATTCCAGTGTGTAGTAACAAATCTATATTGTGTTCTACTGAATTATATGTACATATTTACTTCATTACACCAAGTTTTCATATACATATATCTATACACACATCAATACACATACACATGCACATACACATATATATGTGACCATTTCACCTTAGAATTTAATAAAAAACATTTAAAAATTATGTATTCTATGGACAGAAATGCATGCAGAATCAGAACATTAACAACTGTATCAATATATAATTTATTATTTAAATAAAATATTAAAATATTCTTAAAGTAAAATAATTTCCCTTAAAGATATACTAGGGAAAACAATTGAAAAGATGGAGTGTATTTAACCATGAAAGTGCACTTTTGAACCATGAGGAAAATTAAAGCATTTCAGAGATTCTGAAAGAGAAAGATAATTTTTGTTGTTGTTTTTGACTCTTTGGCCTATGGAAATACATAAAGACCAACCAAAGAAAAAAGCAAAGGCTATTTATTCAGAGCAGCAAGGGAGTCATCCACGACCACTTGTGTTTTGGCAGAGACTCAAAGGCAGGCAGAGGAACTGGTAAGCTTTACAGTGGAAAGAAAGGAAACCTTTGGATATGGCCCCGCTGAAGGCTGCTGGCCTGGGGAAGCTATAGGTGCACCACCAGGATGCCAGGGATTCTGTGTGATTGGTAAGGGGTGCATATTTGACTCTCCCTACTTCGTCCTAAGTTGGAAGTAGGGACAAAAATTAAAGAAGCTTTCAGTTATTAACCAAGTGCTGCCCATTTGGGGCCAATTTTTATGGAAGCTGTTGTTTAGCTTCCTGGATTCTTACTAAAGATAACAGTATGACTTCCTACAAGCCTAACTTATTGCAGGTTGACTTGTGTGTTGTTTTTTTGTATACGAGAGGGTTGGCTTCCTGGGCAGGTTGCTACAATCTGTACAACAGAATTTTATTTTTGTGTATGGTTCTACCATTATCTGTTTCTATATTTATTCTCCTAGCTACTCAGTTGATTTTCTTTCTCTCCAATTAATACATTTTAATCTTAAAGATTTTTAATCTTAATATCTTAAAGATTCTACTCTCACAACTGTGATTGTGAAGTTTCTTTTCTATCTCCTTTACTATTTAGCCATGTTGATAAAAAATTGGACTCTGGAATAACAAACAATATTACCAAATATAAGTTCTCTTCCCAACAAACTACACTCTAGTTATGAATACTGTATAATATATATACATTAGCCTGCATTATAACATTTACATTTATAAGCAATATTATACTCAATACAAAATTAAATATCAAAATTTATGAAAATATGTTCACAGAAGGAAACTCGAAGATTTGTATTTTTTTCAGAGAAATATAATAAAAGGAAGATGGATTAAGAGCAGGTTCTTGTTTTTAGTAGATTTATGGAAGTTAAAGGCTTTCTCAAGGGAGTTTGTTTCAATGTTTATAATACTTATCAAAGTTTACTGCAAAAAATAAACATTTATTTTTACTGTTAAGTAGCATTTCATGTACTCCACTCTATGGATGTACCATGGTTTGTTTATCCACCATGGTTAAAGAACATCAGCTTTGTTTCTAATATTTGCCTACTAAGAATAAAGCTGTTATAAATTTTCATCAATGTATTATTCATATATTTCTTAAAAAATTATAGTACTATTTCAACGTACAGTTTAAATCAGAGTCTACTTCAAATAGTATTACATCACTTTCCATGTAGTTAAGAACCTTACACTATATCCCAATTTCATAACCCATCTTGTTGTGCTGTTTTACTTTTACATATGCTAAATCATACAACCTATTGCCAATATTTTTTGCATTAGACAGTCATCTTTTAGAGATTTAATATTTTTTAAAACTACAAAATTGAACTTTACCTTCCTTCATATTCTCTCGAAGGCTACTTATTTTTTTTGCATTCCATGCTTATGTCTATTTTACTCATTCTAGGTGAAGAACTGTTTTTAATTCCCTTAGTTTTTACTTGGTTGAGAAAGTCTCATTTTTGAAAGATATTTTTGCTTAATAGATTCTTTTGGAGTGACAGGTGTATGTTTTCCCCCTTTCAGCACCTTATAAAGATATTATTCTATTGACCTATGTATTGCATGATTTCTGGGGCTGCAGTACTTATCTTTGTTACTCTGTGTGTAATATTTTTCTCCCTCACTTGCTGCCTTCAATATTTTTTATTTTGTTTTGTATTGTTTTCAGCAGTTTAAATATATGTGGGTTTTATTCTATATTTTTTTTTTGGAGTACTTATTCTATATGGTGATCTCTGAGTTTCTTAGTGTCTCTCTCTTTCAGGGATTTCAATTATACAAGTGTTGAACTAGTTCCAGATCTACGACATGTTCATTCTTTCTGTATTTTTTTTTCTTGTATTTCAGTGTGGATAGTTTCTACTGAACTGTCTCTAAGCCCACCTATTCTTTCCTGAGCTGTCTCAAATCTACTGTTGAGCCAGTAAAGACATTCTTATTTCCGTTAACATGTTTTTCTTTTCTAATATTTTTAGTTGCCTGTTTATTAACATTTCCAATCTTTCTAAAATGACCCATCTGATCTGCTTGTGGTCTATACTTCGATTAGAGCATTTAACATATTAATTAGTTTTAATTTCCCTCAGAGAGTTCCCGCATATGTGCCATATTCAAATCTAGATCTGAAGATCTTGGCCTATTCTGAATATGTCCTTTCTTCCCTTTTAAAATCCCATAATTTTTAATGAAAGCCAAACATATTGTGTAAGAGAATAGAGAATGAGGAACAGAACTTTTATGCTCAGAAATGATATGCCTTCCCTTTTTGGTTTTTAATCTACTAATGAGTTGCAAGGGGAAGTGAGAGTTGTTACCCTTATAGACATACCTTGTCTTATATTGGAGTAGATGTTGGTTTACAATGTCTATCTGATTGTGAGGTTCAAGTTTTCCAGCTCTTTCCTTTTTATTTGCCTGACAGAGTGTGTCTTTGTGTACTGTTGTTCTTCTCTGTCCCTCTCTCAGCAAAATTCTGAAGTTACTTGTTATTCAAAATTTCTCAGGCTGGTGGAAAAGAATGGAGATTTATTCTTATTAAGCCTTATTCTTGGGCATATGTCATACTCTTGTGTTATGAGAGTGTGGCCTTTCAGTTCTGCTGATCCTCTGCAGTCAACGGTCATGAGCCCAGCATGCAATCATCCTTTTCTCTCCGGAGTAGGAGTTCCACTGCCAATCCGTCTCCTAGCTGCAATAAGTTCTCAGCTCAGAACAGCAGTGATGGTTGTTCCCCTCCCCATACGTTGTTTCTTTCCTTAAAAATGAATAGTAGTAGATGGATCTGGATGGAGTTTCTTGCCCCTTGCCCATGGTCATTGCTCTTCTCCTCCCTCAGGTCTGCACAATAGAAATTTCTCAGGGCTTTTTAACACCTTTTCAATGAATATTTTGTGGGTTTGTGGAGAAAGACCTAAAAGAAGGTGTAGAATCCCCCAGTTTCTATAGTTCCACAGTTTCAGACATTCTTATCTGACTGTATTTGGTATTCATCAAATTGTCAATTCTTACAGTTCACTCCTTTCACTAGTGTCCAGCTGTGCTGATCTGACATCTTGTTCATGTCTTTTTTCTGCCTTTAGTAAAGACTGCTGTGGCAGTTGTTTGCTCTGTCACCTCACTCCTTCTTGGGTTCAGTAAAAGTCATGAATTTAATATTATTTTTTTTAAGCATGGGGGTGATGCTCTAGCTCTCTACATCCTGGGCAGGAAGCCAGATACCATGGGCTTTTGTGATAAAATGAGATAATAATAATAATAATAATAATAATAATAATATACTTACATATTAAGTGACATTGTAAGTGATTATATGCATCATCTCCTTTATTGTCACAGTAAAACTGTAAAGTGTTATTATTTCCATTTTCCAGATAAAGTAAGAATACATATGAAAATATTTTACTTCCCAAATTGCTATATGTAGAAAATCAAATTACTGATCCCATAGTCCACACCATTATGTATTAAAGCTCTGATTATAATCATATAAGGGAGCATGTGAAAGCATCCAATAAAGTTTATGGCTATATTCAGTAAGTGTGCAGTACACATTTTCATCCTTTTTCCGTTATTCTTTGGTTCAGGGTCTTGTTGACATTTATTGTCATCTCAAGTATGCCAGTGGCCATCAAAAGCAATTCTTGTTTTTTTTTTTTTGTAAGCCTTTCCAATAAGTTTTTTTAACACTGTCACATTGTAACACATTTTATTCAGCAGCTTGAGCATTTTAGTTCACAAATAGAATCTAAGTCATTATTGATTTCTTTCTCCCTTTCTTCAGGGGAAATAAGCTTTCCAACCTGTATTTATTTTTAGAGGTTAATAATCAGATTGAGTGGTAAATGGCGATGCTTGCTTCTTGTGGTTATTGTGCACAGAGCTGAGGCTTCCGGCCATTCAGGAAGGCATCCAGTGTAAGGGTATGTTATTTCCCCTTTAGAGGGTAAGAAATGCGTATACAAGCAATAGAGAAATAAATATTCTGGGGTATTTATAGGAGCTGCACTGTGCAATTCTGACCTAAGTTATTTCCCAGAACAACAGCTCAATCTTACACTGATGATTTATAAAGGCTTAGATTAGCCTCTTGAAACCACAAATCTGTGACACTGATATTTTAAATTTCCTTTTGTTCTGTGCTAGGCTAACCCTATCATTGTTAAACAACTAGTCACAGGGAAAGAAATGCAGTTTGGAGTGTTCAATTTATCCTGCAACTATTTGGGGAAGCCCCTCTTGATTTAATCAGATTTCTAGATGACATTTTGCTTTAGAGCAAAGCTTTTTCTTCATATCTTGTCATTAAAAAAGCATATATTAGAACATGGTTCAATTTTAACATTTTGAGACACAATCAACTTTGATTAATTAATAGGCTAATGGACTCCAATCATTTTTTAAATTCATTTTGACAATCAGTGTATAGACTTACCATGTATAGACTTTGATTTGAGTGGCTTTTCTCATAAATATGTCAATCTCAGTGGTTACCCCTTTTGTTTCAGAAGAATCTTTTGTTCTACACATTTTCTTCTTAATGCCTCATTTTTTATTAAACCTTAGGACCATTTACATGGTCTTCAGGGATAAGATTTCTTATCTAAAGGTCCTTCACCCAAATCTAAGCAACCATTTTATTTACAATCTGTACTTATTTTATGTAGAATACAAGAATTGTTTAATATTTTCAAGAACACTTCCACGGGAGATGAATTCAAATGTAATCCCAGGTGCACTCACCTTTGTACAGTCCCATCCTGTTGTATGGAGGGAAACTATGAACATGATGAGATATCATTCCTGTGATTATGGTGCCTTCCAAGGCAAAAGGGATATTTCAGACATTATTAATACCCCATAATGACTGCCTTTAACACAGTAAGATTATGTGGGTTGGCCAGACCAAATCACCTGAGCCCTTTAAATCAAGGTCTAGAAGTCAGAGATGGAGGAATTTAGAAATTCAAAGCAGAGAAAATATTTGATGTCCCATTTCTGATTTAACAATTGAGGGCACTACATGCCAAGAAGGCAGGCAGTCTCTAAAAGTGGTACCCAGCTGAAGACTGGCAATGAAAAGGGGGCCATACAGTCTTCTTAACAGCAGGGAATTGAATTCTGCTAACAAGAATGAGATTTGATTCAGAATTTTCCCCAAAGCCTCCAGATAAGAACACAGCCTGATTACAGCCTGGTGATACCATGAGCATTGAGCCCAGAAGTGAGTTACAGAACTGTGAATTAATGGGTGAGGCTTTAAACTGTTAAATTTGTAGCAAATTATTATATAGCAATGGAAAGTTAATACATCCCGATTCTTCTTATGCAATGCTGAATATTCATTTGCCTCATTCTTTTCCTACAGCTAATGATATATATGTCCATGTTACCTAGAAATTTAATTATTTAAAACAAAAATGTATCCCTTAAAGCATGTAAGTCAAGTAGTTGTAATACAGGTCATAAATTTAACTCATGGGAGAAGGATCCATGCAGAATCTAGAGTTCTCTATTTATCGCCTATTTTAATAAATATGTAAAAATAAAAAGCAGATTATAAACTAGGGTATAGTAAAAGGTAAAAACACAAATGTCATAGGGAAGAAAAGTAAGTGCAATTTTGCAAAACCACCTTAACATTCATGAAAACAGTGGTCTGAAGTCACTAATTCTTAATTACGCTCATTTTAAGAAACACAAAGAGTGCCTGCCAAGCAATGGATGACTTTATTCTAACTCCCCAGAGGGGGTGGATGAGATTAAAACCATGATGAAAAAAAGTTTGTGCTTGTTAAATGGGATTTTAAGACGACCCTGTCTAGCAAGGACTCTGGAGAGATATAAGACTAGCAAGGGCTTATGATAGAGAGCCATCATAAGAAATAAATCTTTGTTCCTTTAAGCCCTTGGAATTTTGGAGCTGTTTATTACTAAAGCATAACTAAGTCTGTCCTAACTGACTAAATATTCTCTTTATCCAGTCTTCTTCATTTTAGTTCAGTGCCACTTCATTCTTGTAGTTTTTTACATAAATGTTTATGAAAATAATCCTGGACACTTCTCTTTCTCTCTTCCATCATCAGATATTCATCATTGAATCATAACTAATTCTCTTGTTTTTATCTTCAAATTTATCCCCCTCTCATTTGCTTTCCAACATTGATCTGAGCACCATGAGCCTAATTATCCCTTGCCTCAATTATTATATTGGCCTTCAAGTAACTTCACGAAGACTGACTCAGTAGTTTTCCCTAGAAAATGTATATTTGAATACATAATCTATCATAAAACGAAGTATGTGACCGTTACATAAATAAAATTTGCATTCTCAGCATACAAGACTCTTTAATGTTAGATATATTTCTACAGTTAAGAGAAAATATTTATGATATGAGAAAGCACCTCAGTTCTAGTGGTTTCAAAACAGAAGAAAAGTGACTTATGTAGCTCATCAGGAAAACTCAGCAGACATATAATCAATTTTATTAAAATAAGTTTTTTAAAGAAGATGTAAATATGGAAGGAGATAGGTAAGAAGAAACCTGTTGTGTTGGATTAGAATTCGAAGTGTTAGTATTAATTCATAATTTAATAAATGTACATCTTTCCTAAGGGTTAAGAGCTATGAAAGGGCTAAGAAATCAATGATACCTCCAAAAGGAGCACATTTGGCACCTGATTAATTTTAAGATATTATTTCTCACTATAAGGACCCAGGACCCTTGGAGAAATGGCCAATTTCAGTATTGGGACAGGGAAAAATATATAGTGAACCCAAAATATATTACTGTACCAGAGAGAAAGCAGAACTCAAAAACGGGAGAGGATGTACCAAAAGGATACAGAAGCTGACTTGGATGGGCTCCCATTGGCCAAATTAGGAGCAATATGAGCATCAAAATCATAATGACAGTGACAAAATAACATATATTGCAAGTATATGATGTGACCTATAAAACATTTAAAGATATCATTCCTGAATTCACATTGAATCACACACAAGTAATTCAACTGCAGACCTCAATAAAGGAACTATTTAGGAAGGATAAACAAGTTTGAGGAAACCAAAAAGAGATGCTAAGGCCCCAGGAATCAATAGCAGAAGGAAGAACTGTATGTTCTTCCTGTAGGGCAAGGGGAGGAACTAGCACAATTGGAACCTGGTGAATGCTGGAACTTTGAAGTAAAAAACTCTTGAGGGCTGTTAGAAGTAAGAAGGTATCTGAAACAGTGAGGGAGTGTAGAGCTCTATTCTGCCCACTTGTATCTTCCTGGTACCTATATATTAGCCCCATTGGCCAGAGTGTCGAGGTGACACATCCACATTAATCAGCCCCACTTGACTGAGCAGGGCAGAGACTAGATCTGGTAAAGCAAATATACAACAATATTAAGACAATGTCATCCCTTTCTGAAAATCCCAGCTAGCTGGACTTCACAGTTCAGTCAATTTCCAGGATTTGATTGGAGTTTTCTAAGTCTCCTTAATTCAATTTTATAGTGAGTCCAATTACTTCTAGTTCTGTGAAATGACAAGGATTTCTCATTGTCATGCGAAGTCCTTTCATATGTTCAACTGTATTTATAATAGCTATTTTGTTTTAAAGAATTTTCTGAGAGTCTAATTTTCAATCTCTATTGCAATAATATCTAATAGATCTTAGAATCCTCTTTACCTAATGATACTTTTCCCCTTCTTTCTTCATGACACAAAAAAGAGAAATGGAGAGAGAAAATGTGTGAAAATGCTGAAGACATTAAAACTTCAAAATAAGTACAATCAAAAGCACACAATTTCCACTTTACAATTAAACCTAAAATACTCTCCTGCATCATCATTTTTTCCTCTCTGCTGTATCATTTTCATCAGCATAATAACATATTTTAATATCACTATTCTTAAAAAGGGGGAAAGGAGAGGAAAAACCCTCATTTGCCTCCATTCTCTCTCGAGGCATTTCTTCTTCTATGTATAAATTCTTAAATCACTGTCACAACTACATTTCTTCCAAATCTCTTTTAACCTGCTATAATCAGGCATTTTTTATTACCATTCTACAGAAAAAAATACCTTTTGAATAATCAATAACCTCCACACTACTGAGTTCAGTGGTTGAATTCAATATCATTATTATCAGTTTTAAGCATAAATAATCACTCTGTTGTTCCTGGATTGTTTTATCCCTTTAGCTTTTGGGATGACTTTTGCTTTTGGTTTTCTTCCTACCTTGCTTAATGGGTAGACTTTCTCAGTTTCCTTTATTTGTTTTACCTCATCTTCTTGACAACTCAACTTTGTATGTTCCATGGCTTAGACCTTGTACTGCTCTATGTACATTTGATTCCTGAGTATGGTTTTAAACATTACATTCTAACCCAGATCACTCTCCCGAACTCTATAGCTATATAGAGTTGGCAGTACTCTTTGGCATTACTAGTTGGATGTCTAATCAGAACTATAAACTTAGCATGTTCAAATCTAAATGTCTTCTGGAGAATCCTAAGTGCTATTTACCAAACATGCTCAACCCCATACACAAAAGTAAACTCGAAATGGATTAAAGACCTGAATGTAAGTCATGAAATCATAAAATTCTTAGAAGACAACATAGGCAAAATCTGAATATAAACATGAGCAACTTTTCCCTGAATGCATCTCCTCAGGCAAGGGAAACAAAAGCAAAAATGAACATATGGGACTACAACAAGCTAAAAAGCTTCTGTACAGCAAAGGACACCATCAGCAGAACAAAAAGGCACCCTGCAGTATGGGAGAATATATTTGTAGATGACATATCTGACAAGGGGTCAACATCCAAAATATATAAAGAACTCACATGCCTCAATACCCAAAAGCAAATAACCCTATTAAAAATGGGTGGAGGATATGAACAGAAATTCTCCAAAGAAGAAATTCAGATGGCCAACACACACATGAAAAGATGCTCCACATCGCTAATCATCAGAGAAATGCAAATTAAAACCACAATGAGATATCACCTCACACTAGTTAGGATGGCCAGCATCCAAAAGACTAAGAACAACAAATGCTGGCAAGGATGCGGAGAAAGGGGAATCCTCCTACACTGCCGGTGGGAATGTAGGCTAGTTTAACCATTGTAGAAAGCAATATGGAGGTCTCTCAAAACCCTAAAAATAGAAATACCATTTGACCTGGGAATTCCACTCCTAGAAATTTACCCAAAGAAAACAGGATCACAGATTCAAAGAGACATATGCACCCCTCTGTTTACTGCAGGACTATTTACAATAGCCAAGATATGGAAGCAACCTAAGTGTCCATCAGTAGATGAATGGATAAAGAAGAGGTGGTACATATACACAATGGAATACTATTCATCCATAAGAAAGAAACAAATCCTACCATTTGCAACAACATGGATGGAACTGGCGGATATTATGCTCAGTGAAATAAGCCAGGTGCAGAAGGACAAGTATCAAATGGTTTCCCTCATTTGTGGAGTATAACAATGAAGCAAAACTGAAGGAAAAAAACAGCAGCAGACTCAGACTCCAAGAAGGGACTAGCTTTTACCAAAGGGGAGGGAGGAAAATGGGGAATGACAGGTATTACAATTGGTACACATGGTGTGCGGGGGATCATGGGGAAGACAGTGTAGCACAGAGAAGGCAAATAGTGACTCTGTGGCATCTTACTGCACTGATGGACAGTGACTACAGTGGGGTAGGTGCGGAGGGGACTCGATAATATGGGTGAATGTAGTAACCACACTGTTTTTCATGTGAAACGTTCATAAGAGTGTTTATCAATAATACCTTAATAAAAAGAAAAAGAATTTCCAAGATTAGATTTTTATTTGTGTGCAAGCTCAGAACTGCACTTTTAAAGAAATAAACACTTGTTGAAATAGTGATTTAAACAAATTTGTGACTGCTTACTCTATCCCATTATTTTTCTTGAGAATTGCATCTGCAATGAATAAAATAAAAATAAAAATAAAACAATAAAAACATGATTTTGCTCAATCAGTGTCATGAACTTCTGACTTTGACTCATCATTTTGGCGGCTATACATTTTCAATTATAGCATGCTGCCTCTTCACTTGAGCCTTCCCTTAGTATCAGATAGACTGTGATCTTAAATTGGAAGACCAAATAGCAAAATTTTACAATTATACAAATCATATTTCCTGCATTAATATCAAATGTAGGGCTATCAAAAGAGGCATACTTTTTAAAATTGTAGAAGTTATGTTATTCTAATAATACTGTCTAATTTTCTCTAAAGAAAAATTTTGGAAATAGAGGAAAATGGCTTTACTCTGTGTATATAATTGGTGTGATAGAGCAAAACAAAATCCCCACAAACGTAAAATAATCTCATCATTTTGTATCGATATTCCCACCATGAATTATTAAATTTCAACTAGATCTACCCTGCATTGATTTATTCCATCTTAAAATTCATTAATATCCTCCATTGTATCAGGTGTATAGAACTACAAAGGATACAGATATTAGGAAGACAGGATCTTGGCCCTTAAGAAATCTATGGTCTGGCAGGAAAGAAAAACATATAAACCAATATACCTAACAAAATATTATGAAGTTCCAAGAGTTGACAGGAACCAATTTTAGGAAATCAGAAACTTTACTGAAACTTTATTAAGCTGAAACTGATTTAATTTAAGTTTCATTCTACTCAAGACTCCTATTTCAATATCTAATTTAACCCCAATATTTTATATCTGACATTGTCTTTATATATTTTTAAGCCATTCAGAGGTATAAATTTTCTTACTATTTTTTTCATATATAAAGTGAAGTATATTTTCTAGAATATTTAAAGGGAGAAATAACCTCATTTGTCTTCTAAAACAAAGCTACAGCTTATCAGTTAAGCTTGTTTGCTCTTATAATTCCATTTTCCAAAGTTTGGCTAACTTCTTTATTTGTGAAATGGTCTTACAATTTAAAGAATTAAATATGCTTGTGAAGGGCATTAGTTTAACCGAGTTCCTATAAAATTTTGCACATTGACTTCAAACACAGAAAAAGCATAGTCACCTATGGGAGCCTATCAAACACTTAATAGTAAGGGGGAAAAAATCTCTGAATTCAGAGAAAGAGGTATTTTTGTCCTTTGGAGAATATATAAGATTAACATATGTAAGAAAGTATAATAGATATTATCTTATAGTCATTTTGTCAGGTAGCTAGGCAGACATGAGTGGGTCTTGCCCTGTCCACCTACCCTCTTGTCACCAGATAGCAGAATGCACCTAAAACCCCTCCTCTTTATGGTTCACTTTCCTGCCATATCAGGGTCAAACAAGATTTAAAAAGCCCAATGGGACTTCCAGCCACCAACACATGTTGGCCACCAGCACACAAAGACACAGGAGGTGACCTGGATTCATCTTATCATAATTTTAATAAATTTACATTGTGGTTTTGCCCCCCAGTGGGTTTTACTTGCTTCTTATGGGAAAGCATGTGTGCACTAGGAAGATTACATAACCTCAAACTGGCAATCAACACGTCAATTGAATGATGTATGATGTGGGAAGGGACTTCCCACCATTTTAAAAACCAACCCTAATAGTGGGGCTGCTTCTGGTTTCCAGAGAGTTCACTCTCCACCCTTCTCAAGAATGTACTTTTGCTTTTCTTAATTAACTCCTGCCCTTAATACTGTCCTAAGTCTTCTTTCCTTAGAGAGTGAAGACATGAGGTCTAGACAAAGCATTAACAATTTTACTGAAGATAGGAAGAAGTAGACACAAATTGAATTGGACAGATTTCCTGTGATAAACTGTAGTGTAGCATTAACATCCAAAGACCTGAGTTCAATGTAACAAATTTTATGCTAACCATCTTGTATGAGGAAAATTGGTTAACATGTGGAAGCATCAGTTCTCTTCCTACATTAGGAATAATTCATCTTTGATGGAATTGTTCAAATCCAAATGAAATCATATAAATTAAGTGAACAGAAGCAGAATTTGTCACCCCAAAACATATATCTTTGGCCTAAGGATTATTTTAGGCTGGTTATTTTTAAGAAACTGCAGACACTGGAGAAGCTCTGAAAACCAGTTTGAGTTACCCTTTCATAAGAGACATTTACATGTATAAGGAACATCTCCATCTGTAGGGGTGTCTCTCTCTCTGTACCAGAAAGGGGAGGATGTCCAGATCTCTGGAAACTCTTACGAATGTAGAAGCCTTTAACTTAAATCTATATAACACCCATACCTTGTTTTTGGTGCTTTGCCTGAAAATCTGACTTTCTCCAAAACCCAAAATCTTCTGTCTTTACTGAAGATGGTACTTAAGGTAGTATTTGGGCTGTTTAAGGAGTTACTCAGTTCTCCTGGGTCTCTCCCAGATATACAGATGATATAAATGTTATTAAACTTCTGTTTTTCTTCTGTTAATATACCTTTTATTACAGGGGACTCTCAGCCAAGAATCTGTAGGGCAGAGGAAAAATTATAATTTCCTTCCCTACAGAAACAATTATATTCAATTATTTTAATTTTACATATTTCAAAATATAAGGGAAGGATTTTTTTTTCAAAATCAGAATAATGTAAATTTTATATCTTACATTTTCCTTGTACTTATTAAATATTCTACTAAACTTTTCTGGCTGCATAGTATTCCATATTTTGGTTGCATAACACTTTTCTTATTGAATACTGCTAGATATTTGTCTCCAATTGTCCACCCTGTGTATAATGTTCTCTGAACATTCTCATCCATAAGCCTGTGTACGTTTTTTATTTTATTTTCCTTCCAAAAAAATTCATAGAAAATTACTAAATGACTATTTTTTTTTAAGTTTTTGGTACAGATTGACAAATGAATCCAGAATACTTAACTCCAAAAATTATGCTCTTTCAAAAACATAAAGATGTCTATATTTTTAGTGTACTTTAACTTAAGAGACTTTGAGTGGAGTAATAGAAATGCCCTTAAAAACACTATTTATAAAACAAAAATGGATTTATATAGCTGTCTCTTTAAGTAGTCATTGACAAGTCAAGCACATAATCGAAAAGAGTATTTTAGTGAATGTAATTGTCAACTGGAAATGTTATAATCATAACCAAGTGTACATACTTCCTAGAGTCAACCTTGAAATGGGACAGAACTTAAGATTATTTAGGAGAGTAGATAGAAAACATGTCCTTTAAACTAGCTTTCTAAGTTCACTTACTATAGGTAGGCATTTTTACAAATAGGATAGCAGATAGTTTATGGCAATATTCTGAGAAGTGCCTGAGAGATGGTGCTTTATATTTCTAAAATATTTTACATTTGTATTTGATAAATATTTACTGTGTATGGCATAAGTAAGGGAAGATGTGCATATTTTGAAAACCAGACAAAATAACGATATGACTGTAAGGATTTGAATGCCTGATGATGGAAGATCTGCTTACCACCAAGTCAGGGAAGATGTTATGTACTGAATGTTTGTGTTCCTTCCAAATTTATATGTTAAAATCCCAACATGCAATATTCTGAGGTGGGGCCTTTGAAAGGTAATTGGTCATGGGAATGGAATCCTCATAAATGGATTTAGTGTCCTAAAAGATAGGAAAGAGCTTAATTTCTCTTCTCTCCCTGCCATGTGGGGATACAACTTGAAGACAGCTATCTGCAAACCATGAAATGGTTCCTCACCAGATACGAGGCCTGCTAGCATCTTGATCTTGAATTTACCAGCCTCCATATGTGTGAGAAATAAACGTTTGTTGTTTATACTACCCAATCTATGGTATTTTGTATTAACAGCTAAACTGACTAAGAGGGGGGCTTCTGTGCCATCTGTGGACAAAGCAAGCACTTCTTCAAATAAATGTATGAGTTAAATGTAAAAGTTAATTTCTGTAACTTTTGGATAATAACAGATGAAAAAAAAACAAAAAACCAAACAAGCTTGGAGTCGTGCCCTACTTGCTAATGGAATTCAACCTCATGGAGGAATTAAAAGGCATTATGTCTTAGCATGATATAGCCTAGTGGTAGAGTCATAGATTTCAGAGCCAGGATGTCTATTCTCTATCTCTTAGCCACTGAGTAAACTTGGGAAGTTTGTTTCAATTTCCTTACCTGTAAAATGGGAATGTTGTGAGAATTACACAAGGTCATATATGTTAAGCATTCGAACAGTGTTCGGGCATCATGGTTGTTGGTAATAAATACTCACTGATCTTATTAGCTTTCTATGTGATTCAGTATGCCTCTAAATCACTTTACATCTAGAAAATACATTTTATATGCTAAGAGTAATACACTAGAAAATTTGACATAGAATTGGATCATTCACAGTCATAAGCAAAAGATAAACTGGAATAAGCTTCAAAAGAAATGTAAATAAACTATATATTATGAAATCCAAATATATTTGAAGCATTTTTTTTCAATTCTGTCAACAATTAAGTGCAACAATAAAGAAGACATAAAATCCTTGCCCTCAAGATCCTTACATTCTAGTGGATGGAGACATAAAATGATATAAATTAAAAAAAACAGATAGATGACCGATATTTAGGAATTCATCAGGAATTTGCAGAGAAACATAACCAATAGTGTGTATGAATATGCATATGTGCATGTATCTATGTGTGTGTATTTATATACACACATATATAAAGAGAGAGAGAGATATACAGAATTGGCTCACATTATTATGGAAGCCAACAAGTCCCAGGATTTACAAGGTGAGTCAGCAAGCTATGACCTAAAAACGCCAATGGTATAGTTCCAGTTTTAATGTGAAGGCCTGGGAAACAAGAGAACTGATAATACAGCTTCGGTCTGAAGGCTGTAGGTTCAAAACCCAGGAAAAACCAATGTGTTCGTTTTGAGTCTGAAGGCAGGTCCAATATCTCAGATTAAAGGCAGTCAGGCAGGAGGAATTGCCCTTTATTTGGGGTATGGTAAGTCTTTTTGTTCTCTTCAGATTTTCAACCAATTGTATGTGGCCCACCTCCATTAGGAAGAGCAATATGCTTTATTCAGTGTACCCATTCAAATGTTAATCTCATCCAAAAATACACTCACAGAAATATCCAAAATGATATTTGACCAAATGACTTGACCCTGTAGCTCAATCAAATTGACACATAAACTTAGCTATCATAAGTACATAGGTAGGTAGGTAGAAAGGTGCATTTATGAAAGGGAAGATGGAAACAACAAGATGAGTAGGGTGCAATTTTACATAAGCCTCACTGAGAATATGTTATTGAAGAAGCTAAGGGCATAAGCCATGAAGGTATCTGAGGAAAAAATATTCCATGCAGAGGATACACCAGGGTAAAGGCCCTGAGAAAGGAGTACACTTGCTCTTTAGGGGAAACAAGGCCACTGAGGCTGAATTAGATGAGAGGAGGGAAGAAGAAAGGAGATGAGGGGCACATGGCATGAGGGAGACCACACAGTCCCTTGCAGGTCATTGGAAGGACTTTGATTTGATTGAACAGAAAACCATTACAGGGTCTTAAATAGAATGCTGTCTTGTTATGATTTATGTTGTGAAAGTATTACTCCAGTTGCCCAGCTGAGTATAGACTAAAGTGTGTGTAGTTTAGGCACTCATCAAAGGAAGAATGCCAGGGAGAGTTTTGATCTAGAAAAGAGACAATGGGCAAGTGTGACAATGTTGTTGGTAAGAAGTGGTCTGATGCATGATACATTTTAAAGAAAAGAGCAAAAATAATTCCTGAGAGAATATATGCAGGTGTGAGAGAAAAAGTGGTTTAAAGATTTCATCTAGGCAACTGAAAGGATAGATTTTCAATTAATTAACTTGGGGATGGTATATGGGAGGCAGGTTTTAGAAATATTAGCATAAGCTAAGGGTAGGCATTTTAACTTTGAGATGTCTATTAAGCATCCAAGTAGAGATGTCTAGGAGGCCATGCACATATGGAGAAGAGATGAATCCCATTAAGACTAGAGATAAACATTTAAACTTAAAATCCATGAAAACAGGTTTCATTTGAGTTGTACAAAGTAACGTGACCATGGTTCCCACCTTAACAAAGAGAAAAAAGCCTGGAAACAAGCTAGAAAATAATACATTTTTAAAACTCACCTGAAATGTGGGATGCAAATAAATCAGAAGAAACTAAATTCTAGATAGAGACAGTTTCTGACTAGCAGGAAAGTAGCTCACAGCCATTTTATTCCCTGAGTGCATAGTGGGAAAAGAAACAAGCCTGCCTAGACAGAAACAGAGTCTAACTGAGATTTCAGCATACTTTAACACACATGCATGTGCATGCGCGTGCATATACACACACACACACACACACACACACACACACACACACGGTTTGATTTAGAGGGATTAGAATCCTAAAGGCACCAAATATGCAGTGGGAACATATCAATCCTCTCCCACAAACATTTGCCAAAAGTGGTACACCCATAACTGGAGATTCAGCAGCACAGTGAGAAAGACACCCTTGAGTCACGTGGGTCTTTCGTAAGTGCATGCCAGAATTCTGAAGGCTTTCTTATCTCAATAGGATGGGATCTCTCCAATGTGCAGAATGTTGGGACTTTGTTTGGAGACTATATAGATATTTTCATTAGTACATGTTGCTGGCAACTGGGCTATAAAGCAGAGAAAGAGGCAGAGATGAGGGAGGGGAAGAGAGAGAAAGAGAGAGATACAGATCTTGGTAATCTAAGCTATGGACAGATTTAAAGCCCTGCTGAAGAAGAACTTCTAATATTACACTGATTTGACTAAATTTGTGATCTAAATTTGACTAAAATTATGACATATCTTAAACCCGGGTCAAATCAAACAATACATTAGATTGATTTCAGTCCCCCGTCAGAGGGGTGTGTCTTTGCTGATGATAAATATTATGTACTTCAGTATCTAACATTTTTTAATATCCAGCATTTGTCATGCAATCAAGAATTGTGAAACAGGTGAAGTAGGAAAATGTGACCCTCAAATCACAAAGGACATGTAATTAGGGAAATCAACAATAAAATATTTCTGATAGCTATTATTTATCACTTGAAAGCAACAAACATTTATTATATCATAATTTGTGTAATCAGGAATACAATGTCAGCTTAACCTCAACCTCTCTCACAAGGCTGCAATCAAGGTGTTAGTTGGGGCTGTGGTCTTACCTGAAGGCTCCATTGGAGGAAGATCTTACAAGCTCACTCTTGTGGTTGTTGGCAGGATTTTGTTCCTTATGGGCTGTTGGACAGAAGGCCTCAGGTCCTGAAGGGCTGTGGATGAGAGGCCCCCTTCAGTTCTTTGCCACCTTTCCATAGGGAAGCTCACATATGGCAGCTGGTTGGCAGGAAGAGAGGAGAAAAAGGAGGAAACAGAGAGAGAAGGGGATATATATAAAGAGACAGAACTCAAGACAAGCTACATTTTTATTTAGCAACCTAGAAAGTGACATATCTTGCTGTGATCTATTCATTAGGAGTAAGTCACTAGGCCTAGCTCTCCCCTTCAGTTATGAAAAAATGTGAACATTGGGAGTTGGAGATATTTGGGAGACACAGTAGATCCATGTTACCTGTAGAATCATATAAGAAGAAGCATACTTATTTTCATTAAGCTATTCTCTTCAGTTCTTGGGGAAAAAACTAAACTCATAGAGTCATAAATCCTCCAACAGGCATAGAGATGAAAATAGAAGTCCCTAAGTCCATGCACCATGTTATGCTGTACAATCTTGGTAATTCTCTGTAGTCATTCATTTAAAATCAACTCCACAATGAGATATCACCTCACACCAGTGAGGATGGCCAACATCCAAAACACAAACAACAACAAATGTTGGCGAGGATGT